>BSBK01003399.1:0-497500 GCA_027943335.1 Chamaecyparis obtusa
TTTGTTTGGAATTAGGAGAGATAGGTACTGAGAGGGGAGGGGGGGAATCAGTGCCTTCAAAAACTTTTACTTGTAAAAATTTTTTGATCTATAACTAAATACTGTGATAACCGATCAAAATAACTTGAATACAATTGTATTAAATCAATCATCTAGTTAACTTAAGAAAGTAAACAACATGAAATCAATATGAAAATCACATAATACAAGTATTTTGGTAATGCATAAACCATTGTTAGAAGGTAAAAAACTGCGGTGGGGATGACACCCACAAATTCTTCACTACTGCAGATAGAAAAGGTTTGCTATGTTAAGGCTACAAGTTTTGATCACTTCTGGTGATCTTACCCTGTTAGGAGTAACATATTAGATCAGCTAGATCTACCTAGTTATAGGATTTAAATAGCACTAATGAAGTGTGTACTCGGTTTAGAGATTTTCATAAGACTGTTAGTCTACTCTGTAAGAGAAATGTCATAAACTCTATCTACAATTGTAAGAAAGTAATAGGAATTATTTTCTAGTTGACAACTCAATTGTCTAAAATAGATCTATAAGTGCTCATCAAAATATCACCTGAGCTGTGATGATTTTTTGCTCTGTTGGGCTCAGTAGCCTTCACTAATTCTGCTCAATATGATATCCTTTGTGCTCTATTCTGCTCGGTAAACTGATGTCTTGAAGATAGGCAATTTCTTCAAGTGCTCCATGATTCATATATATCAGTTCAACAACATCATAAAAATGGTGTGAACATACAAAATATATAGTGTTCTATATTGCCGCCTTAGCAAAAATTAGGTTACAAAAATAATCATAACCCTAAGATCTACGGTGCAAAATAACCTAGATCAACTATTACAATAAGATAAACATTACATTTAATGAGTATCTATTTACAATAAATGCTCTTGATCTTGGTAGTGTTGGAAACAATTATCTGAAGGAAATTGCTACTCAAATTATGTATTGTCTTGATGTCACACAATGTCATAGTCCTCAGCAATCAGTTCCTACCGAGCTCAGTCAGTCTGCCAGACAGGAATATTAGTGCTTACCGAGTCCACTCGGTTATCAAAGAAAATCAGTCTACCAAGTCCACTCGGTTATCAAAGAAAATTCAGTGTTTACCAAGTTCAGTCGGTCGTCAAAGAAAAATTTAGTGTTTACCGAGTTCAGTCGGTCCGTCAAAGAAAATTCAGTGTTTACCAAGTTCAGTCGGTCGTCAAAGAAAATTCAGTGTTTACCGAGTTCAGTCGGTCGTCAAAGGAAATTCAGTGTTTACCGAGTTCAGTCGGTTATCAAAGGAAATTTAGTATTTACCGAGTCAGTCGGTTATCGAAGGTAAAGGATTGTCAGTGTTTACCGAGTTCCCTCGGTCTCCGAAAGACTGTAGAAAGTTATGGTCACCGAGCACTGTCGGCCCTTGAGGATTTTTTGCAAATAAAGTTTGCTTAATTCAGCCGACTGTTAT
Source organism: Chamaecyparis obtusa (assembly GCA_027943335.1). Lineage (NCBI taxonomy): Eukaryota > Viridiplantae > Streptophyta > Pinopsida > Cupressales > Cupressaceae > Chamaecyparis > Chamaecyparis obtusa. The sequence goes on from BSBK01003399.1 coordinate 1,475, forward strand.
ACTAAATAATGTCGATTTGACAAATCTAAAATCATATAAATAAAAGGTCAAATGTGAAAAATAAATAAGAAATACAACTGAAGATTTACAGAAGAGAAGACAGGAAAGGTGTGTGCGAATTTGTGAAGGATGTTCAGATATCCTTGAGGTGCAGCATAGATTTATTCGATCAGGAAGGATCAGACATATGCAGAACAGAGATCTGTAATCAACAAGGCAGTTGCATTAATTATACAGGTCAATTTTCGTGTGACCTTCTTATCATTTGTAAACAGTGAATTCTAAATCTCTTAACCGAGTTGGTTTAACAACCATATTGTAAATCCTCTAACAAGGTGACAATTCCATTGAATTGTTTTCAAGACCTCTTACCAGGCCACTCCTAGCAGGGTGATTAAATCCTCTAACAAGGTCACACCTAACAGTGTGTTTTGTAACCTTTTACCGGGTTGGCTTCTAACTGGGCATCACCTCAGAAAAGTGAAAATCAGTATCTAGATACATTGGTGGTTTTTCCCATATTGGGTTTCCATGTTAAATCTTGTGTCTCTTGTGTTCTTAATTGCTATCTTAATCATACACCAGTGCTGATGAATATCTAAAAGATAATTTTGCTAATACTTACTGCATCTTCAAAGTTACTGCAATCTATTTACCGAGTACTAAAACAGATAACATTTTTAAGATATCCTAAGGGATCTGGAAAGAATTAATTGTGAAATGTTTTATGGTTGACTAATTCACCCCCCCCCCCCTCTCAGTCACCTCATCCATATTCCATCAATTGGTATTAGAGCATTTGGTGCTTGCAGGAAGGGTTTCAAGGACCTAAGCTAAAGATCAGGATGTCTTACAAGAGGGAAATTCCAAAGCTCAACAGAGATAACTTTTCAGCATGGAAAGGTCTCATGCGACTTCATCTGGCTTCCATTGGTGATTCAGGATGCAAATACATTGATGAAGAATACACAATTCCTAATGGCGCATTAACTGTTGAAGACATTGCAGATAAAAAGACTCACAACACCATGATGATAGACATTGCATCTGCTCTCAGCTATGAAGAATTTGATGATATTAAAGACTGCACTATTGCATATGAAATGTGGATGGCACTGAAGAAAATATATGGTGGTGATGCAAATGTGAAAATAGCCAAAGCAAAAAGCCTAAGAGGAGAGTTTGACAAGATGAATATGAAGGAAGATGAAAACATTGCAAAATATGTTGAAAGAATCAAAGCAAGTATAAGTGCAATTAGAGCTTCTGGAGGAACAATCTCAGATGAAACTGTTATAAGTAAGGTACTCAGAACATTACTCCCTATCTATGCAATAAGAGTATTAGCTATTCAAGAAAGAAGATGTGAAACAAACCACAATATAACTTTCGATGCTTTAGTTGGAAGATTGACAGCCTTTGAATTAGACAACTATGACAACTATGTTCCTAGTTCCAAAAATATTGAATCAGCATTTGAGGCCAAGGTTTCACTAAAGAAGAACAAGAAAATTAAAGAAGTTCAGTTAGAAAGTGAAGAAGTATCAGAAGAAAGTTCTGATAGTGATCTTGAAATTGTAGAAGCATTACTTGCAAAGAAGTACTCTAGAGGGAAAGGTAAATATAAAGGTAAAACTCCTTTAATCTATTTTTCATGAGAAGAAATTGGACATATTGCAGCTAGGTGCCCAAACAAGCAAGTCAAGGAAGAGAAGAGAAGTCACAAGTACTATGGCAAAAAGAATTTCAAATCATTCAAGGATAAAGGTAAGAAAACATGTTTTATGGCTAAAGATTCTGATGATAGTGAAGAAGAAATTGTTTTTATTGCTATAAAAGATGAATCTGATGATGATGAAGATAAGATGGCACTTATTTCTCATATAAGCAAAGATGATATATGGATAATAGACAGTGGATGTTCACACCACATGACTGGTGACAAGACAAAATTTGAATATCTAGAAGACTGTGATAGTGGTAATGTAAGATTTGGAAACAATGAACCTTGTTGTATAAAAGGAAAAGGAAGAATCTCATTAACCAAAGAACTCATATGTGATAATGCTTATTGGGTTGAAGGACTAAAACATAATCTTCTAAGTGTAGCACAGCTAATCAACACTGGTTTCAAGGTTGAATTCATGAATGGTCAAGCAAGACTGCTGGATGGAAAAGGAAAACTCATTGGATCAGGCAAACAAACAAAAGGTAACTTATTTTATCTTGATCTCAGTGAATATTCATGCTCTATTGCTCAAATAGAAGAAAGTTGGCTATGGCACAAAAGGTTATGTCATGTGAATTTTGATAACATGATAAAAATAAGCAAATTCAAGAAGGTTAGAGGCATTCCTACTTTGAAGAAACCTGATACTGGTCTATGTAAGAATTGTCAGATTGGAAAAATGAGTAAAACTAGTTTCAAAAGTAAGAACTATCAGTCTAAAGAAATTTTGGAAATTGTGCATACTGATTTATGTGGACCTATTGAAATACAAAGCTATACTGGAGATAAATTCTTTATTCTTTTCATTGATGATTATTCTAGAATGATGACTGTCATGTATTTAAAAGCAAAATCAGAAGCATTTGAAAAGTTCAAATGGTACTTAGCAAGAGTGGAAAAGGAAACAGGGAAAAGATTGAAATGCGTAAGATCAGACAGAGGTGGTGAATTCATCTCCCATGATTTTAACAACTTTTGCATTGAAAGAGGAATCAAAAGATAGGTATCAGCTCCTAGAACTCCTGAGTAGAATGGAATAGCAGAAAAAAGAAACAGATCTATTATGGATTGTGCAAGGACTCTAATGATAGAAAAGAACATCGCTATAAAGTACTGGAAGGAAGCTATCAGCACTGTAGTTCATACCTTGAATCGAGTACAATTGAAGAAAGACACATTCAAAACTCATTATGAATTATGGTATGGCTATAAACCCAATGTAAGTTACATGAAAATATTTGGTAGCAAGTGTTATATCTTAAAAGAATCCAGAAGAAATAAATTTGATGTGAAAAGTGATGAAGGGATATTCCTAGGATATTCTAGCAAAAGCAAGGCATACAAATGTCTGAACTTATCTACTCACAAAGTCATAGAAAGTATACATGTAAAATTTGATGAGTTTGCAGAAAAGACTGAAGAAGAAAACAAAAGGGAACCTAAGAACTACAGAAGATTCATTTACATTGAACCTAAAACATTGGCAGACACAACTATCAATAAGGAAACTATATCTACCAAGCTGAGCACAGTTACCGAGTCACAAACCGAGTCACAGGAAGAAGTTCAAACTGAGTCACAGGAAGAAATTCAGACCGAGTCTCAGCCTGAAGTTATCGAGCAAATATCTACCGAGCCCGAGCAACCTAAAGAAGAGATCCTAGAAGACAACAGCATGAATCATTCAAAAGGCAAGGAACCTACACTAGCCAAATATGTCAAAAGACATCATACACCAGATCAAATTATTGGAAACAAATCAGATGGTACTATGACAAGAAGCAAGCTAAAAGGTACATGTCTGCTTACTGACTTTGAACCTAGAAATATCAAAGATGCATTGGAAAATGAAAGTTGGATTGAAGCAATGAATGAAGAATTAGAACAAATACAAAAGAACAAAACATGGACTCTTGTACCTAGACCTAAAGATAAGAAAGTAATTGGAACAAAATGGGTATTCAGGAATAAGTTGAATGAAGATGGCCAAGTATCTAGAAACAAAGCTAGACTGGTATGTAAAGGTTATTCTCAAGAAGAAGGTATAGATTATGGAGAAACTTTTGCTCCTGTTGCAAGATTAGAAGGTGTAAGAACTCTACTTGCTTATGCAGCACACAAAGGATTTAAGGTATATCAGATGGATATAAAATTTGCATTTCTCAATGGAATTCTTGATGAAGAAGTCTACATTGAACAACCAGAAGGTTTTGTTGATCCAGATAAAAAGGACATGGTCTGCAGGTTACACAAAGCATTGTATGGTTTGAAACAAGCTCCTAGAGCATGGTATCAAAGACTCCATAACTATTTGATTCAGATTAATTTCAAAAGAGCCAATGATAACAACAATCTATATATTAAAGAAGGACCGGATGACAAAATTGTATTGGCAGAAATATTTGTGGATGATACTATATTTACAGGGAATGAGGATCAGTGCAAAGAATTTTCAAAGCAAATGAACAAAGAATTTGAAATGTCTATGTTTGGTTTAATAAAATTCTTTGTTGGTCTTCAAATTCAGCAAAGCAAGAATGGTATATACATTACTCAATCTAAATACATTAAGGAAATACTTAAGAAGTTTGGTATGGAAGATTCAAAACCAGTTTGTACACCCATGTGTGCTGGACTGAAACTTACCAAAAATGATGATTCAAGAGAAGTTGATCAGACCCTATACCGATCTATGATTGGAAAATTGCAGTATGTAGTACATACAAGACCTGATATTGCCTTAGCAGTCGGTATAGTAGCTAGATTCTCAGCAAAACCTAAGGAAAATCATATGATGGCAATCAAAAGAATCTTAAGATACTTAAGAGGAACTGAAGAATATGGTTTGTGGTATAAATTTGGAGGCAATCTAGACTTAAAAGTGTTTACTGATGCTGATTGGGCAGGAAACATTGATGATAGAAAAAGCACAAGTGGTGGAGCATTTTTTCTTGAAAAAGACTGGTATCCTGGACTAGTAAAAAGCAAAATTGCACATCTCAATCCACAGCTGAAGCAGAATATGTTGCTGCTGCAGTAAAATGTTCAAATATTGTTTGGTTTAAACAGTTATTAGAAGGTATGAAGGTTGAAATCAAAGAACCAGTTGTTATATTTTGTGACAATACCAGTGCAATAAACATTTTGAAGAATCCAGTGATGCATTCCAAAACCAAGCACATTGCTATTAAATATCACTTTGTCAAAGAATTGGTACAGGACAAGGAAATCAAATTAGAATATATTCATCCAAAAGAATAGATTGCAGACATTTTTACCAAACCATTACCTAAGGATGCATTTGTGTATCTAAGAGGTAAGTTAGGGGTCATTCCCCTATCCGAGGCTCACTAAATACAGTTTTAGTGATGCATCAACCAGAACATGATTGAAAATCAACCAGTTGATGCAGCATATTCTAGGAATCATTGCATATGAATCAGTACTTGAGGTACATTAATTTACACCGGTAATATGTGAATTGTCTTTGGCATGTGTTGTCAAAGAGGGAGTGTTTGCTATGTCTTTTCTATTACTTCAAGAAATTTTCAATAGTCAGAAGGAAGAATTTTTAGGATAAAGGAAGTTTGCTGATAGAGGGAGATTTGAATCTGAACCGAGCTAACTCTTTCAAATTTCTTATGCTATGACATATTGTGTTGCCATCAATGCCAAAGAGGGAGATTGTTGGAAACAATTATCTGAAGGAAATTGCTACTGAAATTATGTATTGTCTTTGATGTCACACAATGTCATAGTCCTCAGCAATCAGTTCCTACCGAGCTTAGTCAGTCTGCCAGACAGGAATATTAGTGCTTATCGAGTCCACTCGGTTATCAAAGAAAATCAGTGTCTACTGAGTCCACTCGGTTATCAAAGAAAATTCAGTGTTTACCGAGTTCAGTCGGTCCTCAAAGAAAATTTAGTGTTTACCGAGTTCAGTCGGTCGTCAAAGAAAATTCAGTGTTTACCGAGTTCAGTCGGTTGTCAAAGAAAATTTAGTGTTTACCGAGTTCAATCGGTCGTCAAAGGAAATTTAGTGTTTACCGAGTTCGGTCGGTTATCAAAGGAAATTTAGTATTTACCGAGTTTAGTCAGTTATCGAAGGTAAAGGATTCTCGGTGTTTACCGAGTTCCCTCGGTCTCCGAAAGACTGTAGAAAGTTATGGTCACCGAGCACTGTCGACCCTTGAAGGATTTTTGCAAATAAAGTTTTCTTAATTCAGCCGACTGTTATACTAAATAATGTCGATTTGACAAATCTAAAATCATATAAATAAAAGGTCAAATGTGAAAAATAAATAAGAAATACAGCAGAAGATTTACAGAAGAAAGACAAGAAAGGTGTGTGCGAATTTGTGAAGGATGTTCAGATATCCTTGAGGTGCAGCATAGATTTATTCGATCAGGAAGGATCACACATATGTAGAACAGAGATCTGTAATCAGCAAGGCAGTTGCATTATTATACAGGTCATTTTTCATTGTTACCTTCTTATCATTGTAACAGTGAATTCTAAATCTCTTAACCGAGTTGGTTTAACAACCATATTGTAAATCCTCTAACAAGGTGACAATTCCATTGAATTGTTTTCAAGACCTCTTACCAGGCCACTCCTAGCAGGGTGATTAAATCCTCTAACAAGGTCACACCTAACAGTGTGTTTTGTAACCTTTTACCGGGTTGGCTTCTAACCAGGCATCACTTTAGAAAAGTGAAAATCAATATCTAGATACATTGGTGGTTTTTCCCATATTGGGTTTCCACGTTAAATCTTGTGTCTCTTGTGTTCTTAATTGCTATCTTAATCATACACCAGTGCTGATGAATATCTAAAAGATAATTTTGCTAATACTTACTACATCTTTAAAGTTACTGCAATCTATTTACCGAGTACTAAAATAGATAACATTTTTAAGATATCCTAAGGGATCTGGAAAGAATTAATTGTGAAGTGTTTTATGGTTGACTGATTCACCCCCCCCCTCTCAGTCACCTCATCCATATTCCATCAGGTAGACCATTTTACGATCTGTTATAACTATTTACATAGAATAATGTCCCATTTTAGATTACTATGTCATTTTTTGTGATCATCAGTAAACATTGTATAATCTACTCAGTGTTTACTGACTATCGGTGTCGATGTCGCTGGTGCTCGGTTAACTGTGTGATGTTTGGTATAAAGGCTTTACCAACTGCTCTGTCTTTCTTCTAGTTACCGACTGACTCAATATAAGTAACTGACCGACCTATTTACTATCCTTTGATACTAATGACAACCTTAAATGCTTGATAAAGATTAACATATATACATAAAGATATTCATAGCACATCATTATGAATTCTTTTCCCTCAAAGAAAACACTCCATATTCAAGATATGGAGTATATAAGAACAAATTTCTAGAATAGATTTCTAGGGCTTCGATCTTGTAACCCCATTGAGCTACTGACCATATAGGAGCATAATCTAGTTTCTGAAATCTTTATTGGATAAAAGTAGATGTTTTCAGATTGCTTAAATAAAGATTCATATTCACCAAATTAAGGATTTACTACTTCATTTTTAGGAGTTATCTCTAATAGAGTATAGCCATGTCAGAGCTAATCAGATGATAAATTTTAATAAATTTCATTCTATTCATATTACAAAAACTGATGGATGAGTGCAGGGTAGGAGGTTGAGTTTCCAAAGGATCTCTTACAATTAGTTAGTGCAATAGATTTTACTTAACTTCACATGAGTTTTAGGAAAAGTGATTGTACAGGATAAAAGAAATTATAGATGAATAATCCATCTACCTCAGCACATCTCCATAGGAAATTGATTCTGGATTGGTGTTTTGTTTAAATTTAAATTAGGATTTTTCAGCACTTCATGTATTGGGCTTAGTAGCATATATTATGGAAATATAATTTGAGCTTTGTAAGTATATGGAGGCCCATTCTAATATGGGAAACCCCCTACTTTTCTAGTTCATGAAAATAGGGGAATGCCCCTACTTTTCTAGTTCATGAAAATAGGGGAATGCCCCTACTTTTCTACTTCATGTAAATAGGGGAATGCCCCTATCTAACTATCTCCATAATTAGGGAAGAGCCCTACCTTCAATAAACTAGACATTTGTCTCAGGAAAGACTAGAGGTTTTCTTCTCCATTCTTTCCTACCAGTGCCTGCACTGAATGGAGAATCATGTATAATTTTTGAGAATTAATAAAATTATTTGGCTCCATCCTTTTACTGATAAAAAAAATAATGAACTATATTCTACTCAAGATAATGAAAAGCTTAAAATAATATCGAGAAGTAAGATTACAAAGGGAAAACCTTAGTCATATTGGCCAAGGGAAGAGATAAGATACAACAATATCATGACACAAGTCTTAATCTTATGATATGAAACATAAAGTGGATATGTATCATAATATTGTGACAAGTTTCCTACTCTTTACATGATATGAGATAAAAAGTGGTAAATATCTCATATGGTCCCTAAGTAAACTTAAGTAATAATTTGTCAAAAGGGCCCAAGTCGATCACTAGATGAACTAGATAGATAAAGTGCCTTATTCACACTAACACCCACCTTTAAGTGAAACTTAGGGAAAATATAAATATTTATGGGTCTCAACTATAATTCTTATAGAGGTACCCATGTACAAAATATCCCTTCAAGTATAAAAGAAGGAGAAAACCCAATGGGAAAAAATCCATCTCATAAGAGGATGAATGACAAAGGTCTAAGTGACCCCCCTAGAAGATATTTTTTCTCACCCCTAAGAGAGATCATAGATGAACATATTTTCTCTTAGTGAAGGGTTTGATGAATATATCTACAACTTGATCTATTATAGGACACTAGTGCAGATCAATCAGATGCTCTTGAATTAGCTCCCTGAGATAATTCATGTGGATCTCAATGTTTCTAGTTTGTTGATGATGAATATGTTTCTTCAAGATATGGATGGTACTTTCGTTGTCATAGTAGATTACTAATGGAATTTTAAAAATAATGCCAAGTTTAATGAAGATATTCTAAATCTAAATAGCCTTAGTGGTGGCATTAACAGTTCCTTGAGATTTAACCTTAGTTGATGAAAGATAAATGGCATGTTTGTTTTTTTCCTTCCAACAAATGTGACTAGAACCAAGGTGCAAAGTGTAGGTACATGTGGAATTTTGATTGTCAAGATCACCATCCCAATCATAATTGTTGTATCCATTTATGTGTAAACTAGTGGCTACTACATAGAGAATCCCATAACTATGAGTTCCCTATATGTAGTGTGAGATTAATTTGGTCATGTCTTGAAACATGACATAATGCTGACTACAAATGAAATGTCAAGTCGAGTTTGAGCATGAGAGATTCACTTAGTAAGCATGGATCATATCATGTGTGTTTTTGGTATAATAAATGATACCCCTATTTTTAAAAAATATCAATCCAAACTCCATTTTGTCACACCCACCCAATACCCCACACACCCCTTTTCCTCTATAAATCATCTTAATCCCCCCAAATAGGCAATACATTTCCATATTTTTTACCCATTTTAAACAACCCTATAAGAATGCATGTGATATGGTATTTCACCATTAGTGAAGCTCCTATTAGTGTTATTCAAGTATATTAGTTTCTCAACAAGTTGATGATACAAGGTAGCATCAACTAGTAGTGTAGAAAACTTTTCCTCAAGCTTGTCTCTAGATACAAAGGGATTTTGTGTAGACTTACAATTAGCCATGTGAAAATGATCCAGAATTTAAAGAGAACACTTGGGTTGCACAAGAGACATCCCAAAATAAGTTTGAGTGAGCTGAATCCTAAGAAAATAGTGCAAGAGACCTAAGTAAATCATGGAAATATGATTTTATAGAGAGGTCTTGAAACTTGCAATGATGGGTGAAGTGCTTCTAGTGACAATCAAGTCATGAACTTAGAGATCCAAGAAAAAAATAACATCCTCTTTCCTCAAAATGTAGACATTCAGATTGGAGTGGCATTTAGAGAACCCAAAATAGAAAGGAAAGTAGTCCACCATTTCATACTAAGCCCGAGGGGCCTATTTGAGGAAATAGAGAGGCTTCCTCAATCTGCAGACCAATGAAGAATATTGACTAAATCCCTATGGATATTTTTATGTAAATCTCCTTATGTAGATCCTCATGAAGAAACACACTCTTCACATCCATTTTATGTATAACCCAACCTTAATTTATAGAAATAGAAAGTAAAAAGTGAATGGAGTTCATCTTGGTTATGGGGAGGAAGGTCTAAATGTAGTCAATACCAAGAAATAGAAAGAACCCTTTTTCCACAAGGCATTTTGTGTACTTATCAACTACTCCATCCACTCCAAATTTAGTATGATATATACACTTACACTGAACCAACTTTCTTCCATTAGGAAGTTGAACAAGATCCAATATTATTTTTAGTTAAGGACTTGTTATCTTCCTCCATTACTAAATCCCATTCAAAAATACTTGATGATTCATGAATTGAATTTGGATCTAAATTTGTGGCAATAAAAGAATGTGGAATATCCTAATTTTGTGACAAAGTCCTTTGACTATCTAAGGTATCCCTAGCTAGTGTTCCTATTAACTCTAGTGTCTGACAAGCCCATAGAGGATTATGTGGAGATGGAGGATAACACTCATTCAAAGAATCTAAATTATGCAAATTTGAAGAGGAACCATCATGATCAAATCTATGAGTAAAGGTAGTTGATGGAAAATCATCTAAGTCACTATATGATTTCAAAATCAAGGAAGATGAAAGGAGGAGTACTTGAGAAGCTTTCATCAAATTGTACACTTAGTTCAATAAAGAGCTCATGTGTCTCTGAATCCATAAATTGATACCCTTTGACACCATCAGGATAACCAACAAAGATACAATGCCAACTCTGAGGTTTAAAGGACACTCACTTATTGTTAGGAGTGTGAACCCATGCTAAGGAGCCAAAAAATATTAAGTGTCACACAATAGGTTTCCTACCACACCAATATTCAAAGAGATTAAGTCCCTTCAATTCCTTATGTGGAAAACTCTTTTAAAAGTGAGAAACATAATTTATATCTTCATCCCAATACTTAGGTGTAAGGGATCATGCATGGGTCATGTAGTTATCCATCTCCTTTAAGGACCTATTTTTCCTCTCTACCACACCATTATGCTAAGGTGTATAGGTGTTATCATGTTGAATATCTATTTCTTTAAGAGTGAAAAAGATTTTAAATCATTGGTTCACATATTCCCTACCATTTTTAGTGTTGAGAATATTAACAACCTTCCTAGATTATTTCTTGACACAAGTCTTGAATTCTTTGAATCTTTCAAAAGTTTCTCCTTTTTTCCAAAAAAAGTATATCCAGGTGCATCTAAAAAAATCATCAATAAAGGATAGCAGGTAGCAAGACTTACTAAAAGAAAAGAATGGAAACAAACCTTATATGTTACTGTGAACTAACTCAAGGACATTTGATGCAAGGACATTTGATGCCCTCCAATCCTTCTCTTTGTCAAAATTTTCCTCAAGATGTTTTCCCATGGCCCAACCTAAAAAAAATCCATTTGAAAAAATAATCTTAATAAGACCTCTGACCATATCCTACATGCTGAGCTGATGAAGATAGAAAATTTTCATATGACCAAACTGCACATGTGAAAGGTTTCTTACAAAATATGAATGAGTAAGAAAGGAAGATAAATGTGAATAAAGGATAAAATGAGAGAAATAATATAATTAAGACTAATGACTGACCTTACCAACTAAAGAGGTGCATTATCTTCAAGATTCCTAATGCTGATAGAATTGTGAGTGAACCAAAATTTTCTTCCATTCTATGCTATCTAATAGACAAAGAGAAGTTTGGCTATATAACTAGGCACACAAGGGAAATCCTCAAAGGTAAAATTACTATAACCAATATAACCTTTCCTAATGACTTTGAAAGTATGATTCATCCCCAATGAGGATGTGGGGTATTGAACAAGGCTCTAAAAAAAATAAAATTCTTTGATATAACCCATATATTGTGTTAAATCCAAGTCAAGAATCCACTATTGTGAAGAATGTGCAATATCAACAAGTGTTTTTATTTTCCCTTTGCATGATTTGGAAGAAGGTTTATCTAAGGATTGTGTAGCAATAAAAGAAGGAAGAATAATGATATTCTTCTTGAGAAGATTTTTTAAGTTCATCAATATTTTTATTATAATGGGATTGTTCTTCATGACTAGGTTTCTTGCAATGGCTACAAGTTGGTCTATATTTTATTTATAGTCCTTAGAATATGATTTGTTGTTGATCTTTTTTGTAGATGATGATTTTGCTTGATCTTTTGGTGACTTCTTTTTTAACTATTTTTTTTTACTTATCTATTATAATGTAATAAATGGTTGTCAATGGTAAGAGTAGCTAGATCCCACTTCCTACATACATTGGAAAATAAAACATCCAACAAAATGAATCCAATTAGCACAACCAAAAGAGTAAGTGTGTGAATGAGAGATCTAAACAATGTAGGGTTTTGAATTCCTTGGATGATTAATGATAATGAAATGTAAATATGATAAATGATTAAAGAAGGGTAGATATGATCTATGATAGTAAGTTCAAGAGGAAAATAGGAGAGATGAACTCACCTTGAAGAAATAAGAGGAAGATTTACCTTTAGATCTGTATTTGACTATTGCTAGAATGTCAGAATTAGTTGTAATTTCAGATCTAGGAGCCTAATGTCTGTAATTGTCCATTATAGGAATTTCAACTAAAAAGTGCATGAAAAGGTTGACCTCATGCAAGAAAAGGTTGGAAAATTCAACCTCATCCCTATAGATCCAAACTTGATGAAAATTTCCAAGGGCCTGTAACTGTGTCTGAGACTCCAGAATCTACATCTACAACTCTACAACCTATTCCTACACACGGAAAAGAAGGGGAAGTAGGTTGAGGGCACTGTTATGCCTTAATCAAACCTCTATTTAGGAATCAACCTTCAAATTAAATAAATTTAATAGAAAGAGTTCCATAATGTAGCAGAGATTAGATCTAAACAATGGAATATATCATGCCATGTAGATGAAAATGTCTCTTAGAATGTGATCAAGTATGAAGATGCAATAGATTTGACTCAATGTAAAACCTAAAAGGAAATCATGTAAGACAAAATCTCATGTAGTAGATGTTGTAATTTTCCACAATGTTGGATTAAGGAAGAAATAGAAGAAGACTTGATGGATGAATATACATCTCCTTCCTTGATGTCAAACTCCTTTCCTTGGCCTCCTATGGGGGAAAGACGCTAGATATATGAAAAAATATTCCTTGCATGCATGAGGAAATGAAGACTTGAATACTTTATGGATTGAATTATTGATAATGGATTCCTTCAAAATAGATGATTTCTTGGACTTGGATCTCTTGAATGCACAATGAATGTTTGATAGCTTTCATGTGTATGTATATAGATTGTGGATGTGAAAATGGGAGGAAGAGGTCTCCTTTTATACATGTTTTAGGGTTCAAATTTCATCTAGGATGACTATAATTTCAAACCCTAGAATACAATCCTGTCATTGGGCTTCGAGGTAATTTTAGGCACAAAAACTAGGATAAAGTTGAATTGGGTGACCTAGTCCAAGTAGAATTGCCTCAATATTTTCCAAGATGTCATTGAATGTGCCAAGAAGTGGTGGTTAAAACCACAACCTTCTAGGAGATCAAAGACAATCTTAAAACCAAAAAAAAAATGTATAGACCCTAGGGAGAAAATGAATTATGTGGTTGGATGGAAAAATAGAAAATCATGCATGGAAGTAAGAACCAACCTCATTTTTAAACAAGATTGAGAGATAACAAGGACCTATATTCAATTTAAGTATGAATTTAAGTGCAATATGAGGTCCTACCATAACAAACAAAATAAAGTAGGCTCAAAATGACCACAAATTGAGCACATATTAAGTGCTTCCATTTATCCCTCACTTTAGAAAGAGTTTGAGAAAAGCTCATGCTTGAATGGTAAAGGAAGAGATAGAAGAAAGAGAGAATGATGAGAGAGACATGATGATGACATGTGAATTGCAAAGAAGTAATAAAACACTAAGTTCAAGGACATAAGCACCCAAACCAAGGATCTTAACTCCACATCCATGTACAAGGGCACCAAAAAAAGAAAAGAAAAGAAAAGACAAAGGACACAACACACAAAAGGGGCTAGTACTTAAAACATATCTCCAAATCAACTAGTGAAAGAGACCTTGATCAGAAGTGTCTCATCCACTAATATCATTTCTGGAAAGCTATTGAAAGGGCATAAGTCATCACATAGGAAGAATAAGAGAATTATCAAGACAATACAAACTCCATGATATAACCCACTAGCATAATCATGGGAGCATAGATAAAGAAACCATAAATCCCACACACTAGGAAATTGTGTTATGCTAGGTGATCCATTGATAATCTAGAAAATGGTGTTATGCTAGTCAACTCTACCTTGAAAAATTTGTGCATGGGGCAGCTTGAAAATTTTGCACATAGGGAGGATTTAAAAAATATTTTATGCATGGGATGGATTAAGATTTTTTTTCACATGGGGAAACTTAAAAATGTATTGTGCACATGGGGTAACTTAAAAAAAATTTGTGCACAAGGTGATATTAGTGAATCAGTCTTATGAATATTCCATGTGAATCCATGTTTAGGGATTATTCCTATAGAAATTCCATGTGGATCTATGAAAAGTGATAAATATTATGGAAAACATGTTTTCATGTGGATCAATGAACAAAATACTACATATAATGTACAAGGAGGTTGTATTTATTCCCCCCTCCTTATGATGACAACTTAGGAGACACCATAAGGAAGAGATTCAAGGACACATACTTCCAAAAACAAGAAGATATCCTTAAATAAATAATGTATTCCATAAACTCAACCAAGAAGGATGATTTTTTTGAGCTAAGGAAATAGATTATCGTGACAAAATATTCTTCTTGTGGGAAGAGACCCTTGAAAATAAGAGATCTTGGCTACAAGACATCTACCTTCAAGAGGAGTTCTTGAACAAAGATAACATCTTCAATACAAAAGAGAGGGAAGAGAATAAGAATGCACCCATTTATCCCCCTATTGTTAGGTGAAATATAGATTCTTGATGAAGAATGAAAGAATTTGAAACACATAGTAAGGGAAGTTTTTTATAATGAACATTGGTTTGAAAATAAAGAAGTGGTTGTGATCAAGGATGCACACATGTTGTATAAGAGATAATATTGAATTAGAATGAACAATTCATTATCAGAAAAGAATGTCACATGATAAACAAATAAAACTATACTTAGGAAAGTATATCCTTAGAGAAAGAAAAAAAAAAATATAGGAAACCTTTCCCCCCAAGTGTGAAGGAAAGATGGAATATATGATGAAAAACCCTAATGATAATCAATTCATAATAGATATACAATTTCAAGAAAAATATGTTGCAAACCATAGACAAATCCTAATGTAAAACATACATATTTACACTAGAAAAGGTTTCACATTATAGAGTAAGCAAGTCATTAGGAAGGAGGTGAATGAGAGAAATGATATGGATGATTATTAAATTATAGACATGCCCTTTGAGGAATGCAAATTATTGTTAAGAAAATATGTTAGGATATTGAACGAAACAAAGTATCTCATGTAAAAAAGATGTACCATAATGAAATAATATAAAATCCATATCAAAATGAAAAGAGAAGAGAAAAGGATGCCACATTACATGTCTACTTAGTGGTCAACCCAATTATACAAGTTATGCACTTCCAAGCAAGGAAGAAATTTTAAGGAGGATACTAATCTAATTAAAGAGAAAGATCCTAAACAATAAGTCCATATGAGGGAGGACATTATAGAACAAAAGAGATGATCAGTAAATGGATAATGGATCCATTTGGGAGGTTAAATGCTAGTGAAAACCCTGTTCTACCCACGGAGTCACTAGAATGTTCACAACCATGCCAGACCAAAGTGTCCCCAAGGTGCACTAAGCACGACTGGGTAGAGATATTTTGAGGATCATATCTCAAACCTTGTGAGAGGTATCGAAAAACCATCAAATTCTACAGGATCATGGTTCTTAGGCCTAAAATTACCTCTCTCCATTTTGGGATATTCAACTATATTTGAATTTAGCATAGAAATCTCGCTTGATGCCAAAACTTGCAGTGAGGCTTAGTTGAATGTTGCACCACTGGGTATCTTCCAAATCATTCATCCTAACACCAAATGATCTATGCCATTAGCTCCCATTGGGTAGTAAAATTCTAGTGACAACCTAGCTCTTCCCATAGAATCACTAGAACGTTTACGACCATGACAGACCAAAGTGTCCCAAGGTGCGCTAAGCACGATCAAGATATGATATTTTGAGGCTCATATATCATACCTCATGAGAGGTATCAAAAAATTTTCAGATACTATAGGACCATATTTCTGAGGCCTACAATAACCTCTCTCCATTCTAGGAGATTCAACTTTTTTTGAATTTGGCATGGAAATCTCACTTGATTCCAAAAATTGCAGTGAGGCTCAATTGAAAGTTGAACCACTACGTATCTTCCAAACCATTTGTACTAGCACCATGTGGTATACACCATTCGCTCCCATTGGGTGGATAAACTCTAGTGAAAACCTTGTTCCACCCATAGAGTCACTAGAATGTTTGCGACCATACTGGACCAAAGTGTCCCCAAGGTGCACTAAACATAATTGGGAAGCGATCTTTTGAGGCTCGTATCTCAGACCTCATGAGAGGTATTGGAAAATTTTCAAATGCTATAGGACCATGTTTATGAGGCATGCAATAGCCTCTCTTCATTTTAGGAGATTCGACTTTCATTGAATTTGGCATGGAAATGTTGCTTGATGCCAAAACTTGTAGTGAGGCTCTATTGAAAGTTGCACCACTAGATATCTTCCAAGTTGTTCATCCTGGAACTGAATGGTCTATACCATTAGCTCCCATTGGGTGGTTAAACTCTAGTGACAACCCTATTTTTCCCTTAGAGTCACTAGAACGTCTGTGACCATACCAGACCAAATTGTCCCCAAGGTGCACTAAGCACCATTGGGTATGTCAGCGAGCATTCTGGTGTGTAGAGAGGCAAAGTGGGACCATTCCTAGGGTAAACCTACCCAACCAGATGTGATGGAAGTGTCAGTTTGTGCCCATAATGAATAGATTTTTCTGCTCCAAGTTGGTTATACAAGGGACATCATCTTTTACTAGATTACGTCCTATGTGTCCTAGATGTGTTAGGGTCCTAGGGTCCTATGGACCATTTTGGTTTGTAATAAAGACTACATCTTCAAATGTGGTCAAAGGGTCAATAATAAACTACTAATTGATGTTTTGAGTTCTCGGGATGATCACATTTCAAGAAAACCTTCAAAGCATGAAGAGTACCCACAAATACATGTAAGGCATGGATCATATAGAAAAACACTCATAAGACATGATTATAGTCATCAATGTATGTAAGGCATGAATTCTAATACACATAAGGTAGTAATCATATGCTCAAGGAATGAATCACACATTTAGATATCCATACACATTGTTTGTATACACTTATGAAGAATGCATGTAAACAATGCATGAACCGTGACTTTTCTTTAGCCAAACAGAATACTCGTAACGTATGAAGGATATGAATGAATACAATGTGGCACATAAAGCATGGATTCACTTAAATGATGAATTACACATGTGAACACATGTAGGACATAAAATATACACATAAATTTTATTAATTCATGAAGCATACATGTAGCACATAGATTATGAAGTATACACTAGCACATAGATTATGAAGCATACACATGAATTCACTTAAGTCATACACATACCCCATACACATGAATTTAAGTTATGAAGAATGTACTTGAATACACATGAATATACTTAAGGCATAAATATTCCTCATGAGTACATACACACAAGAATATTTACATACTAATAATGAACAAATGAACACACAATGAACAAATTGGATTGAATATCAAGTTTCATATATATCAAAATGAACAATAATTGTTAACATATCAAAAAATGGCATACATGCCAAATCAATAATTGAGTTACAAAAATATGGCATTGACTATGTCAAGGTAAATATATACAATAAAAATGTCAAATATATGCAAAAATGGGTCATTCAATAACCACAACTAGATATGTATATCTCTATCAATATCTATGACTCTACTGGATCATCAAAATTGAGCCTCTTCAAAGTAGTAGGTGGCTCACTAGGTGTTTACACAAGAACAATTCAAATGCTAAATCAGATATATTTGCTCAAAATAACATTAAAATAACTAAATACTAGATTGAAATTTCTTGGCAGTTGAATTTTTGGTTACCTCATCTCTTTCTTCTACAACTGGGTCATTCTCTAAAGCTGATGGTCCCCATCTTGCACGAGATGGACTCCTAACAAAATGTAATGGCAGATGATCCATGAGAAGTTGTGAAGAGTGTTGTAACATATGAAATAAAATGAATATAGGTTAATAACATATATGTCAGGAAACACTAAAAAAATAAAATGTATGTACTCATATCTAAATACACATGTTTAACATGTATATATAGAAAAAATGCATACTAGAACCTCAAATGGCTCTCATGTACTCTTAGGAGGCATCACCACTAATGAGGAAGCTATGACCAATTCCTATATCAATAATCATAACATATGTCATAGTCATAGAGGAAGGATTTCTAAGAGATTTAGAATAATAAAGAATTTAATTAAAATTAAATATAAAAAATGTTACCTCTTCTCTCTCCTAAACATCAACGACATTAGGTGCATTCATTAATTCTATAAAACCCAATTGTTTCTATATTTGGAACAAATAAGTTAGGTGCATTCATCAATATAGACTAAAAGTACATTTTTAATCATGAATAATACATTTCAACAAATAAAATTAAATTCTATTGAATTACCTTTTGTCGTTTGGGTGTGCTCGAGGGATCTCTTTCTCTTTCCCGATGTCATAAAGTCAGGTGGGGTACCCTAGTAAAAAAAATATTAACATAAGAGAAATGAATATGATACTGCATGGGCTCAATTAAAACTGTAAACAAGATATGTGAAAAATATTATACCGCAAAGCTTTCAAACCCAAAATCAATGGCAGAAAGTGTGATATCATCAACTTCATAAATTTGAGCAGCCAACAAGCCCTATAAAACACCAAAAAAATATGTACAAATATTAATAAAATATATTTTGAAACATACATATTATTCTATGTTTATGAATATTTTTAAAAAATTACTTTAGGTGTCGAAGCTACACGTGTACGTCTACTCGAACAAACACTTCATGGTGTGCTCATATGACCTATTGCACCATGCAATGCATATTATTCATGTATCAATTTAAATTATTCTCTAAATAAAAAATATTTACTTTTATAAGATTTAGGTAATTAATTAGTAACATTTCAAAACACAAATAAACATACCTATCTCTTCTCTCTAGAAAATACCATTGTCATCAATTCATCTATGAGGGCTACATCCTCAATAGTGAATGCATGGCATCTACCCTCACAATGTGTACATGAATGGGATTCTGAACCATCCTCATTTGTGTTAGTATCTACCCCAACACATATACCATAACAATTGGGGCACATATGATCAATGCGTTGGGCTGATCCAAATGGTGCATCTAATGATCATGGAGGTGGCATAGGTGTTGATCCACCCACCCTCTATTCTAAAAAAGTGTGTGCCATGCTCAATAATGAAATTAGTCAATGATGTGACTACATGAAGAGTCTATAAATCTATAGACTCCTTCACAACTATTGGGACCACAACATGAACCATGGGTTTTTTTTGCTAGAGGCCTCCTATGTTGTGGTTGTACCACCCTATGGGCCCCCTGTCTATCCAGTGTAGAGCCTCTCCCTCTATCCTAGAACTGTCATATGTCAGATTAATTTGGCTTCTTTTCGAGGATAAACTCACAATATAGATTTCTCAAAAAATACAGAGGCACCTCCCAATTATTATAGGGTGCTTGGTCAAATACCATATACCACATATCCCAAAAAGATGCTTTTATCCTATTATGAACCCACCAATGTATAGGAAATCAAGTCATATTTTTTTGTAAGGTTTTACTAGTACTAGAATTGGTGAAAAGAGTACATATGTCACTTTTAAGTATGACCGTCTTTTTCACTTCATCATATGACAACCCATCTGCATAAAATATTTGACATCTATCCCTCCGTGAACCCCATTTGGTAACCTCCCTAGAAACCTCATTTTCACTATCGTCCATTCTTTCTAGCATCAAGGTAAGGTTTGAGTGGTGGTCAAGACTAGAGGACCTCAAGCTATTGACCAATATAGAAATTTGGGCACTATTATGTTTAAGGTGTTGGATGAGATCATCTTACATGTGGCATCTACATGATCTAATGGAGGATGTGAAGGGTTTCTAGGTGGCAGTAGCTATTGAGGAGAATTATTTTGAGGTTGTGGAGGAGGATTTTGTGGTTTTGGTTGTTTCTCATGTTCAATGTTTTTGAGGTTTTCTTCTATTTCTTATGCATGAGGTTTTTGTTTTTTTTTCATTTTGGGGAACTCATTGTAGATTCTGACATCAAAATTTTAAAAATATATATATAAATCAATTAAAAAACCCTACTTCAATTAAAATACAAACAAAAACATTAAAAACACTAAAATCTTACCTTTTCAATGTGGTGCCATTGTTGCAAATTGATGAAAAATTCAAATGGAAGAAAAAAACACTTAGGTTTTGATGAAAATTTGCTTCCTCAATAGATTTTTCCTCTATTTTTGGTGTTGGAGATGGTCCAACACCATGAGTTCTGGGGAATATAATGTTCCTCAAAACTTGTACAAGTTTTGAGGTTCATTTTTGTTCCTCAAAATCTGTATGGGTTTTGAGGATCTATTTTCTTTTTTAATTAGTTTTTGGCTAGGCTTGGTAAAACCAAGCCTACCACAATTTTGAATTATATGGAACCCAAACGGGTTATGCCAATTTTTTATTTTTTTTGGATGTGGCCACTAAACTATCCACCATTTTGCTGCACTTATCTATCGGTAACACATGCTAAAAAAACACATGTTAGTCTTTTAAATCAGATTGTTTATAATAGAAGATTGCTAGATTGATAGTTAATGTATGTAAATTTAAATGTTCAAAAGTCAAATCATTAAAATCCCAATCCAAAATATGGAAGCCCATAAAATATGCATGAATCGTGTGACATACTATGTGTGTAAAACTTGATAGAAAACCTCCAAGAACATAATTTTTTGAAACTAAGGATTCTTAACATTTGTATGAAGTAGTCAAAACAACACCAACAAAAGATATCAAAACACAAAAATAAGTTAGATCTACAAGGTGTTGGTTCCTTTTCTTTCTACTTGTAGATCTGCAATATGATTGACAAACAAATGTCCCTAACTTTTGTAACCCACTCCAAATTTGACAAGAAAAAGGGCCAATTAACAAGGACTAGGATATTAGTCCTTCTACACTTTGAGCCTTAATGCTCAAGCGGGTGTACCTTGGATTCACTTATTAAAGGAATCGGTAAATATTAAACATCGATGTCCTTGACACATTAATTGAAAGATTTTATCATTTATAAGTTGATCTTATCCTAGGGCATAGAGTCAAATACAACATACATCAACAAAAAAATTAACTCAAACACCCCAAATCCAAAATAAGTGCTTTGCTTATTATTCCTCTCACTCTCACATTCAGACATGAGATTCTCACAAGAACTATGAATTCTCTTAATCTATCCTTAAGAATTTAATCCTTCCTTGAAGGAACTCAAGAAAAACTTCACAATTTACTTTAAAAACAATATATTAACTTGCTTTGCAATATTAACATATAAGAATTCAAGATCAAAACAACAAGACATTCACAAATTTGAGATGGAATTCAAGTGTATTCTCATTAAAAATTTCAGCATCAATACATTGAAGATGGAAAAATGCTAGAATCAAACCCTAGACCCAAAATCTCTCTCTACTAGTTACAAATTTGACCATCATTTGAAAAATACAACAAGCTGCTATATGTAGTCACTAGTCATCTTTGGATCCCTGAAAATCAGGATGCGATAAGCTACAGGTGATTAGGACAAGGTTAGGGTTTCCAACAACCACACTAACTAGATTCAATCGAGAAATTACTACAGAAAAGACATGCCAAGAAATACGAAGCAATCAGGCCAAAATTGATCTTCATTTATGGCCAAAATCTCGACTGGTACCTTAGAGACTAGGAATTGCATCATTTTAGTTCCTTGTTTACTTCATCTGCATCATCAATTGAGTGACCGATTCATCCACTTTTCCATGCCATGAACATCCTCTATAGACAAGTATCACCTCTGGACCATGCTGTGATAGTGGACAAGATCAAAATAAGTTGATCGGCTACCCATGCATTTAATAACTAGTCCTTTACTTGCAGAAAATCCTTAAATGATTCAAATCTCTAGTGGCAACAATCAATCAAATAAGTTTAAAACATGGTCATCGATCTCTCTTCATTTCTTGGCATATCAAGCGGCTCTCATTGATTTACAACAGTCACTCAAACCTTTAAAATTGTCCAGCCACATCATTTACCTGACAACCAATCAGAATCAAGCACAACAACAACACCTAGTGATGTCTTTATTTCTAACCCAACTTCAATTTGGTGATTCAGTGACCGAAGGAACTCACGATCACTTGAACCTTATCTTAACTCTGGTTTGATTTGGAGATTCAGTGATAAAGACAATCTCGCAATCTCTAAATTTTTCTTTAACTTATGGTTTCATTCAGAGATCAAGCGACAACCACCTGATCTCATCTGCATCAACGGCCACCACTGAATCACCTAATATTAGAAGCTGACTTAACTATTTCATTGCGCGACTTGGAGATAACCATGGTGTTGGATTTCTAAATGTTAAGGCACTAACTACAAGAATTAGGAGATGACACAAACACTCAGTCATGCAATCACTGAATATTTGACTTAACCGCTGCACCCAGATTTGATGCTAACCCTTGACTTAACCCAAGCTATCTGGATAATAGGTGACTAAAGAAAACTCAGAGTCATTGGATATTTATCTTGACTAGGGTTAGATCTTGATAACATGCGAACTCCATTGATTTTGTCTTTCATCTATGATTATCACTGAATCAATGAGCACTTGACTTAACTCACCTTTTATCATGTGATTCAGTGACAACGGGAAAACCTTGACCAGTCTTTAACTATGATCAAACTTGGAGATTACGCAACTAAGGCAATCTCGCAATCGCTAGATATTTGTTTAACCCTAAGTTTTATTATGTGAACTAGCACCCACCATTGATATAGATCTTCATCAATTATCCTTGGTGATTCTCTGAATGTTTCATGACTTGACCGCTTTATCATGAGATTTAGTGACACCAAGACCACCCACAGGATCGCAATATGTTTAGCCACTGACAGTCAAAATCAAGTGAACATGCAACCACTGCATTTGCCAAGTCATTGGATGAAATCACTAACTACCTAAGAACTTGGAGATCATGTGAATAAGGAAAATAAAAAGGGCATGTGCAGAAAATAGACTTAAGTGACCAAGAAAAAGGTAACGAAGAAATAGAACTGGCTAGGGTTTTTCTGGGCTTAAACAATTTTTGAAACCCATAGGCATGGATAAACCCTAATTCTTAGACCTTCAAGTAGCCATATCTCACTGGTTTTTTCATTTCATCATGTGTGTTCTTAACTGGAGCTTACACACACCATAAAATTTCCTTGGCTAAGTTTGCAAGCCACAAAACATCCTACATCATCTTCACTGATAAAAAATGTGTTGCAGTAGGACCAAGGAAATTTCTTAGGGTTTGAGAGGATAAGACCATTTCTTAGGATTTTTGGCAATGATAGGAAAATGGGCTAACAGTGGCTCTATTTGGGGATGATGGGTAACTTGTGCCCATGCAAGAATTTAGAATCTTTGGGGAAAGCAGACCACCCACTGGACAAAAAGACAACTGCAGAGAGCACTAAAAAAAACCTACTTACAAAGGCAAGACCAAACAGAAAAGAAACACACCACACCTCCACAAAATTTACAACATGTAAAAACCTAACTACTATTAATGGAAATAAAATACCTTCAAATGAATTATTTCTTCAAGAATTGTCCATGAACAGGAAATTCTTGAATGTCACCATTGAGTTCTTTGACAATGTAGGAATCTAGTCCCCACTTTTCATGAATCGGATATGGCCCTAACCAGATTGGATCAAATTTTCTATTTTTTCCTTTATTCCAATCTAGCATTCCAATGTAACACCAAGTCATTGAGTTAAAATTTCCTTGCTATAGCTTTCTTGTCATACAAGTTTTTAACTTGTAACTGTGTTGGAGCTCTAAATTTTGAGCAAAATTTTGAGTCCTATATAGTGGTAAAACCTTAAAAAATGGCCTCTTAAACTCCATTCCCAATAATTAATGATGGAGTACATGAAATGGGATAAAATATTACATTAATTTTCAATTAAAAAGTTAAGATATTATGGAAGGAAGCTCTGTGACAAGAACAATCAAAATTCTATGATCAAAGCCTTAAGAAAATGTTGGAATTTTGACCAGCATCAAAGATGATATGGATAGAGGCAAAGGATGGTCAAATTTTAAAAATCTAAAAAAGACCTAGTTCGGGAAATCAAATTTCCTATCTCTAATAAAAATATTAACGTTCCATGAGGTGTTTTGGTTTTTCAACCAAGCCCAAATCCAAAAGTTAGGTAGTTATTTTTTAGTTAGTTTATCATTTTTCAAAACAATTTGTAATAAGGGTGTGTCTTTTCACCCTAAAGAGGTGTGAAAGCCACTCAAACATGTATATATACATAATGTAAAATGTAAATATAGAGAATACAATACAAGATATATTTTCATAGGCTATAATTCGATCAAAATTACAATATGAACTCTAATGTACTAATTTTTTCAACATTAATAAAGATAAGTGCTCTTATTTTTTATTTGTGGTTATAAGTTATATGTTTTCAATTAGTCTTTCAGATTACTCTATGAACCAGGGTATCCTACTACATTTTTCTATTTGATGCATTCATTTATGACTAATTTGTACAATTTGAATAATGGTAGCATGGTCTGAGAACCTATTACTATTTCCTTTCGGGCTCTTAAGTTGGGTTAAAAACCATAAGACCTATTGTATAAGTTATTTTAAATTTTGTTTCAATAGAAGCTTGTAGGGTGATGGTCTCACTTTATAGGAGTGAGTTACCTTAAAACCATCTCTGATTATATGTAGGATTGAAATCTTTATGACTCTATAGCCCAAGTATTTAGAAGGATCTGATCTAACTATAATTTGGAAATTATCATTTGGTTCATACTTTGTGGTTTGTAGATTATATAACCATTATTTCAAAAATATTACTTTTGAGTACTTAGTTTAATCCACTTTAGTCAAGATTTATAGAATAGAGATTATTAGAGGATTTGTTTCTTTCCTCCAAGGATCATTGACCACCTTGGGAGGAACTTTGTTTATTTATGTACGCAGTTGTGCAACATAGAGAATTTGATAGTTTAAAGTGAATTTAGGCCTACCAGCCTTGGCTTGATTAAGCTAGAATTGTAGAGGTATTAGTGTGTACCTGTCAGTTGGCCAAAAGTGATCCATCATTTTTGGGCACCAACAAATTGGTGACTCTACTGGGGAAGATTTGCTCACAATATATATTGTGAAGTTATGGTCTAGAATTTCAGATTTCATAGATCAGAATCAGAAAGTAGCTATATTAGTTTGTTTGGAAGCACACTCTAATGGAAGAAAGAACCCAAAAGAAAGACATTCCTTTAATGAGGTGGTGACTCTATTCAATAAAGCATTTCAACTAGTGTATCTACTAAGGAAGAAGACTCGGAAGGAGATAAGTAAAGTTTTCCTCTTTGAAAGAGTTGGCGACTCCATGTGTTAGAAGTTTTCAATTTCTCCATTGAGGGAGAGAACCTAGAAGGAATGAATATTTGGCCTTTAGTTAGTAATAGAAGCTTTATTACATGATGTTTAAGAAAAATTTTAGAAGTTTTTTAATTCCCACTGAGCCTTTGGATCTCAAAAAATTTCAATGCAGTACTAATTTATCAAAACTTGCACACAAAGTGCCTGAATTTTATAGAGATGAACCAGCTCTTGATCATTTAGATGCTTTTCATATGTTCCTTGATGATTACAAAATTGATGCCGAAGGTGATGCCATGAAATTATTTGTCTGGTCATTAAAGGATGATGCAAGAGAGGCATATGAATCATTACCTACACAAAGTATTTCATCTTGGAAAGAATTTGAACAATGGTTTGTATATGAATTTCATGATGCAAGCAATGAAGATAACATGTGTTATGAAGTATGAAGACCAAAGTTGCATCATTGAGGACGATCATAGTATGTGTCTACTTGATGCATTTTTCAGTTTGGAGAGATTCAAAGGGGAGTCTTGTGCACACTTATTCTTGAGGATGGCGAATATATATAAGAGGATACCTAAAACAATTATGCCTTCACAAAAAGAATTAATGAGAAAGGTCAAAAACTTGGGAATCTCATTAGATAAACCTGATTTGAAGCTTCTTGTTAAGATATTTGAAGAAGATAGTGAAGACAAAGAAGAGGAGGCTTATGATCAAATTTAACATGGCCTTGTTTTTTATGATAATATTAGTGATGATGAAGAAAATCCAAATTACATATCCCTTTGGATGCATTTTTGAACATAGAGAAACAAGAAGAAGAATCTGCAGTACAATTCTTCATAAGGATGTTTAATATATATCAAGAAATACCTTTAGAATGCAGACCTCCATCCTCTGATCTTTTAAACAGAATGTGAGAACTAGGTCTCTTATATGATCATCAATTTATTTATTTTCTCAAACTTATGAATAATGAATTGTTTGTAGAGGAGAATGAATGCAAGACTGAAGTAGCATATGAGTTAAGTGAGGTTTTAGATGTGAATGAAGGAGACTCTTTTGGACAGTCTAAGGAAAAATCTTTCCATGATGATACTTGTATGATATCAAACATCGGTGAATATAAAAATGAGGAAGAGAATTCTCTCAATGAGGAAGAGATTTCAACCTTGTTAGACATAGAATATCATAAACATAATAAGAGGAACAACCCAATTTTTTTCTCAATCCATCATGGTAAACAAGTTGATAGATCAACACATATTCAAGGGGTACTAGATGAAGGAGATGATAATTCCCAGGGATCAAATTATGGAGATGAAATAGAACTACATGAACATGAGGAAGATTCAGGAAATAATGTTAATGAAGATATTAGTCTTGTTGATGAAATATTTGATGATCCAAATGAAAGATCTTATGACTGTACGCCTGAATTCTTTATGACCTTGAACCCATTGTTTGAAGAAGATACAAAGGAAGATGCGTATAAGTTATCTATGTTTATGAATCCGCTATTTGAAGAAGATCTTCTATGCAATCAAATCCATCAACATCATGATGAAGATAATAGGCCTAATGATAATTTTGAGGATGATGAAACTCAAAATATGTGTGGGGAAGTGTATTTAAGATGTGCGACATCTTTCATTTTATCCTATGAATAGAAGTTGTATCAAACATGTGAAGATAAGATGGTATCAGCCAGACATAAGGAGGAGAATGTGTTGAGGAATAGTGCTAAAAGTTTTTCAGATATCCTATCTAATCAGATTCTTGATAAAAGTACAGTAATGTCTCCTTAATATAAGTAATCTTTAAAACTATTTTATGATAAGAAACAACATATGGAGTATAAAGACAAAGAAAATTATGAGCAAGAAGTTGTCCAAGTAAAGAAATTTCATTTTGATATAACTGGTCTAATGCATAGAGATCCTCCATTCAGAAAAAATCATGTTGCACTTAATGATTTCTCAAAGATGAAACAAAGGTCAAATACCAAGGACTGCATCGATGAAACAATGCAAATTGTCCATAAGGAAGATGCACCCAATGCAGCAAGGAGAGAGTTATTGCATGATCAAAATCAAGTGTTTGATAGATGAAAAGATCAATATTCAATTTTGGGGGGCCTGGGGCCACCCAATTTTACTTTGCATCAAATTAAGTATGCATACTTGGTCTCCTTCTCTAGAGATAGCTGGAATCTCGCTATGCTCACATGGAGCATACATCCCTAGAAAGAGCCTATTGGAGCTCTAAATTTTGGGCAAAATTTGGAGTCCTATATAGTGATAAAACCTTAAAAAATGGCCTCTTAAACTCCATGCCCACTAATTAATGATGGAGTACATGAAATGGGATAAAATATTATATTAATTTTCAATTAAAAAGTTGAGATATTATGGAAGGAAGCTCTATGACAAGAACAATCAAAATTCTATGATCAAAGCCTTCAGAAAATGTTGGAATTTCGACCTGCTACAAAGATGATATCGACAGAGGTAGAGGATAGTCAAATTTTAAAAATCTAAAAAAGATCTAGTTTGAGAAATCAAATTTTCTGTCTCTAATAAAAATCTTAGCTTTCCATGAGGTGTTTTGGTTTTTCAACCAAGCCCAAATCCAAAAGTTAGGTAGTTATTTTTTAGTTAGTTTATCATTTTTTCAAAACAATTTGTAATAAGGGTGTGTCTTTTCACCCTAAAGAGGTGTGAAAGCCACTCAAACATGTATATATACATAATGTAAAATGTAAAGATAGAGAATACAATACAAGATATATTTTCATACGATATAATTCTTTCAAAATTACAATATGAACTCTAATGTACTACTTTTTTCAACATTAATAAAGATAAGTGCTCTTATTTTTTATTTGTGGTTATAAGTTATATGTTTTCAATTAGTCTTTCAGATTACTCTATGAACCATGGTATCCTACTGTATTTTTCTATTTGATGCATTCATTTATGACTAATTTGTACAATTTGAATAATGGTAGCATGGTCTGAGAACCTATTACAGTTTCCTTTCGGGCTCTTAAGTTGGGTTAAAAACCATAGGACCTATTGTATAAGTTGTTTTCAATTTTATTTCAATAGAAGTTTGTAGGGTGATGTTCTCGCTTTACAAGAGTGAGTTACCTTAAAACTGTCACTGATTATATGTACGATTGAAATTTTTATGACTCTATAGCCCAAGTATTTAGAAGGCACTAATCTAACTATAATTTGGAAATTGTCATTTGGTTCATACTTTGTGGTTTGTAGATTATATAATCATTATTTCAAAAATATTACTTTTGAGTCCTTAGTTTAATCCACTTTAGTCAAGATTTATAGAATAGAGATTATTAGAGAATTTGTTTCTTTCCTCCAAAGATCATTCACCACCTTGGGAGGAACTTTGTTTATTTATGTACACAGTTGTGCAACATAGAGAATTTGATAGTTTAAAGTGAATTTAGGCCTACCAGCATTGGCTTGATTAAGCTAGAATTGCAGAGGTATTAGTGTGTACCTGTCAATTGGCCAAAAGTGATCCATCATTTTTGGGCACCAACAAACTGCATCTTACCATTCTTTGAAGTTGATTCTCTTCTAGTTTCATCCAGCCTGATCAAATCCTCACTCCTCAAATGCATTTCATCATCTAGATCATCATCATATAGTTGAACAAACCTATACATTTCTAACAAATTGTTTTGATGGATATAATAGATGAGGATAAGGAATACTTTGGGTAACTTATTGATGAGTCTATGACTTCATATTGTTGACTTGATTATGTTGCATTAATCTATTATGGAGGAGGAAGAAAAATGTACAAGGCAATCTGGTCAGTAAATGAAGCAGTTCAGTATACATCAAGCCAATGTAGTGTATACCGAGTGATAGTATTCACCGATCTTGTGTTTGCCAATGTATTTCTTTGTTAACTGAGTATGGATGAAAGTATTAAATGATTAAGTTTAGCCGACAAAAATTGATGAGCTAGAAATTATTATGATTTTGAGATTGAGGATAAAGTTTGTTATAAGATCCACAGCTGACAAAATTCAGAGAAGATCTAAAGGATGGAATTGAAACGTGTTACTGACATAACTACCGAGGAAGGTTTAAGAGGCAAAATCTATGAAGGAGATTAATTAGCAAAATTTGATGGTTGATATGAAAATAGTTTATCTATCTATATAAGAGATATGAGGTTCTTTATTGAAACATGTTGGAAGAAAGAAGACTGCAGAGATTTCACATGAATACAATTTCATGCATGCTTGATTAGACTCGTTGAAGGAGAACTGAACTACAGAATAGTACCAAGCATCAAAGAGCTATTAACGAGTGAAAGTAAGTTAAGGAAGTGAATTGATATATTCATCAGAGGATTTGTATGGGCTTAGAATAGATCTGAACATCTACAAGTTAAGTTTTATTGTAATCAAATCAACTACTATTTCACTTTAACTATTGATACAGAAAAATTTCTCAACTGAGTAGACTTAATCATCTTATGTTATGCCCCTATGTCATTCAATGAATGTACATTGTTATCCTATTGACCCCATAGTGAATGTTGGTTGAACGGTAATTGCTAGTCTTAAATCCTCTAACAAGGTCACACCTAACACTGTGTTTGTAACCTTTAATAGGGTTGGCTCTTCACCGAGCTCACTTCAGAAGAGAGAAAATTATTTTGGGTTACCGGACCCAAGCTATTTTTCCCTTAATAGGGTTTCCACATTAAATCATTGTGTTATGTGTTTCTGTGATGATTTCTTTATTGTTATACTTTACATACTACATATTTGATTTGGTTGGTAATCAGTGTGAGTTAGTTAACTGGCAATTGGTAAAGGCACAAACAGTTTAAGAGTTTATGTTATCGAGCTGCAGAATTTGTTGAAATTGTTTTGAAAGTTACATCTTAAGATTTGGGACTGTAGTATAATTGATCTAACTGATTCACCCCCTCTCTCAGTTATTATAACAATTGGTATTGGGGCATTAGTTTCTTGGAACAGAGTTTTAAGGACTTCAGCATAAAAATCACAAGATGTATAAGAGGGAGGTGCCAAAGCTGAACAAGGACAACTTTACTATATGGAAAATTTGAATGAAACTTCATATATCCAGAATCAGAGATTATGCCTTACATCTACTTGAAAATGGTTACTTACAACCGACAACTAGATGATTGACTCTTGATCAACTAAAAGATCGACATGAACACATTACTATGATAGAAATTGTTGTTGTTCTATCTGATGTTGAATTTGAGGATGTCAAAGATTGCACTACTGCAAAGGAAATGTGGGATAAACTTGCTCAAGCCTATGATGGTGATGTTAATGTCAAGAGAGCCAGAGCTAAAAGCCTAGGAGGCAGCTTTGACGATATGAATATGAAAGAAGGAAAAAATATAGTCCAATATACAAATCGAATAAAGGAGGTAGTCAATGGTATTAGAGGATCTGGTGGTGTCATTGATGAATCTACAAAGGTAAACCAAACATTGTACCAATCTATGATTGGTAAACTGATGTATGTAGTACACAGTAGACCAGATATTGCACATGCAGTGTAGATTGTTGCTAGATTTTCTACCAATCTGAAGGATTCACATGATGGTTGCAGTGAAAAGAATCTTGAGATACCTAAAGAAAATATAAGAATAGGGATTATGGTATCCTAAGGAAGCTAAATTTGAACTAAGAGTCTACACTGACGCAGATTGGGCTGGAAATATAGATGATAGAAAGGGCACAACAGAAGGAGCAGTTTTCTTTGGTGAAATACTTGTTACTTGGACAAGTAAGAAACAACCTTGTATTTCTCAGTATACTGCCGAAGTAGAGTATGTTGCTACTACTACAAACTTTTTAAACATTTCTTATATCAAACAAGTGTTGGAAGGGATGAATGAGGTAATCACTAAGTCGGTGATTATATATTGTGACAACACTAGTGCAATAAATATTTTTAAGAATACTATAATGCATTCAAAGACAAAGCATATTTCTATTAAGTATCACTAATTAAGAGAACAAGTATAGGAGAAGCAAGTCAAATTGGAATATGTTACATCAAAGGAGTGACTTGCTAATATTTTTACCAAGCCTCTACTGAAGGAAACTTTTGAATACTTGAAGACTAGACTTGGGGTTTGTCCCCTATCTACCAGTCACTAATGTGATCTGGAGGTTGCATCAGCCTAATCTTATTAGAAGATCATTCATGTTGATGCAACATAGCTCACACTTTGGATTATGACTAAGGTTGTGAAAGATTTGAGGAACTAGAACAAAGAATTGGAATATCAGTATACTGAGATACACTATCTGCACTAAATAACAGAGAGTCACTTGGCTATTACAAAGCTGTATGTTTTATGTTTTTCTTTGGAATTTTGTAAAAGGGAGAGATAAACAATATGATAATTAGAGAGATCATATCTATCTAAGGGAGAGATAATCTAAGAAAGTCAAGGAGAGTTTTGAAGATTTGTTGCTAAGAACAAAAGGAATCTGAGAGCTGAAAAGATCAAATCCACAGAGGAAAGTTTGCACTTGTAATGTTGTCATGTAACATAGTGCTTAAACATATTAAATATCAAGCTAAGGAGAGCTTACTAAGCTACAACATTGATGAAGGGTGCTCCCCTTAATACCACAAACACATAACAGAAATAGAGAAACAACAACAATATGCAAGAACAAAAAATTGGCTTCTTATTATCTCCACAAATGTGGAATTACAAACTTTTAGAATTACAATATGCAAAGCCACACGAGCATTCCCTTACAATATTTTGTAGGACAAAGCCTTGAACTATTACCCAGATCTACTACCCAGAACTATTCTGAACTACCTAAGACAATAATACAGCCTTCCTTATATAGGCAATTTTCCACCGCCTGGGAAGATTCCAAAATTTTAGCCAATAAGGCTGACCAAACTTAGAATTATTTTATTTTACATTTTATTACATCATAGTTGGCTCAAGATAACCTTTGAAACCCGAACAGAAATTTTGAAGAAAATTATTTTCTGCCATTTCAGGTGGCCCAACTTTCAAAGACCATAAGTCATCACCAGTTGACCTAATCGACTATTATAACCCCATTTCAGAAACGCCACGAAGCGCTCTATAGGCTTGACCCACGCAAGCACCCATCACCCAAATTTTTGACCTCATCCAGGGCTTCTAAAGCCTTCAAAACTAAGTTCAAAGTTTATGTACCCTGCTGCCAATATCAAAAATCTTCAATATCTTCCAATATACACTTGATTTGGCAATGAAACTTTACTGGTAGACTTATATGACCAAAATGAACCTCCAAGAAAGAAATCATATCATTCTGAGCACATACAAAAATTACCAAAAATAGTAACTTTCCATAAATAGTAGCTCTGCACAAAATAGCCCTTATTGAATATAAAAATAGAAATATTTTTTTTCGGGTGATGCAAGATTGCTCTTACACCCAGGATGCTCCTGCATCAGACACCCAGGGTAATTTGAGAAGTGACCCTGTCACGACTCAAGTGTGCAGAGGAAAACCAACACAGCTAACCTCCTCCTTTGTCAGCCATGATGAATCTTCAACAGGTCATCCTTTCCACTTGACCAGATATTCTTCATATGTCCTGTTCCTTGTGCTTCTACCAACATGACTATCCAGTATATCTTCGATCTCCTTAGTGTCTAAACTAGTTGCTGGAATACTCCACTATGCTGCTACAACCTCATCTTGAACACCTCCTTCATGATACTCTATCAAATCTGAAATGTTAAACACTGGTAAAATATTCATCTCAGTAAGCAATTCTACCTCATATGCATTTCCTGAATCATGCTTCTTCAGTATCTTACATGGTCCAAACTTCTTCATTTTCAGCTTGTTATATGTACCAACTGGAAACTGCTCCTTCCACAAATGAACCATGACTTCATCTCCAACCTGAAATTCCTTATGCCTCCTTTTCTCATCTGCCTTAGTCTTATATTGCACATTCATCTTGGTAATATGCTTCCTCACCTCCTCATGGATGTTCTTCAAATGTTCTACAAAATCCTCAGCTTCAACACTACTTATTTCTCCTTTATCTATCTTGCTCAATTCAGATGCATTTCTTGGACTACTTCCATATACAATCTGGAATGGTGATTTACCAGTGCTCCTGTTGACAAAATTATTGTATGCAAATTCTGCCTATGGTAAAATCAAATCCCATCTTGTTGGCTTATCTCCAACCAAACATCTCAGTAAATTTTTCAAACTTCTATTCACCACCTCTGTCTGTCCATCAGTCTGTGGATGATGTGATGAACTGAACTTCAAATATATCTTCAACTTCTTCCATAATGTATGCTAGAAATATCCAACAAACTTAGTGTCCCGATCTGAAACTATGGTCTTTGGAAAACCATGAAGTCTCACTACTTCTCTAAAAAACAATTCTGCTACATGAATAGCATCATTAGTCTTCTTGCATGGAATGAAATGTGCCATCTTTGAAAATCTGTCAACCACCACAAAAATTGAATCATGTCCCCACTGAATCTTCGGTAAACCAAGAATAAAGTCCATGCTGATATCGTCCCAAGGCTTCTTTGGTACAGGTAATGGCTGATACAACCCCATATTCTACTTCACTCCTTTCACCATCTGACATACTCTGCAACTCTGTACAAACTTCTTCACATCTTGCTGCAACTGTGGCCAATAATAATTCTCACTAACCAAAGAAAGGGCTTTGTCACGACCAAAATGTCCAGCCAATCCTCCGCTATGCTTCTCCTTGATGAGATTCTCCCTCATAGAACTTCGTGGAATGCACAACTGACTCCCTTTGAATAGCATATCATCCTGGATGATGAAATCCAACCATTTCATCCTATCTAGAGTAATAGGTTCTGTACAAGCTTTCCAAGCTTCACCAAAATTAGGATCCTCTGGATACAAATTCTTGAGTTCCTTGAACCCAACCACTTCAATCTGCATTTCTGTCAGCAATAGTTGCCTTCTGCTAAGAGCATCTGCAACCCTATTAGACTTTCCACTCCTGTGTTTCAAAACAAATGTATAACTCTGCAAAAACTCAACCTATTTCAAATGCTTTTGATTCAATTTTTCTTGACTATTCAAATATTGCAAAGCTTGATGATCAGTATACAAAACAAACTCCTTAGGAAGTAGATAATGTCTCCACTTCTTTAATGCCTAAACTATAGCATAAAATTCCTGATCATAAATAGAATATTTCCTCTTGGCATCATTTAACTTCTCACTGAAATAAGCAACAGGTTTACCTTCTTGGCTCATAACAGCTCCTATTGCAGTACCACTAGCATCACAATCTACTTGAAACACCTTATTAAAATCTAGAAGTGCTAAAATGGGTTGTTCTGTAACTTTTCGTTTCAACAACTGAAAACTTTTTTCTACCCCATTAGTCCACTTAAACTCTTTTCTATCCCCTCTCATTGTTTCAGTCAAGGGTCCAC
Organism: Chamaecyparis obtusa; assembly: GCA_027943335.1. Lineage (NCBI taxonomy): Eukaryota > Viridiplantae > Streptophyta > Pinopsida > Cupressales > Cupressaceae > Chamaecyparis > Chamaecyparis obtusa. The sequence goes on from BSBK01003399.1 coordinate 36,832, forward strand.
AAATACTCCTAAAATTTCTGATAAACTTTCTGTAAAAGCTAGCTAAACCATGAAAAGATCTTACCTCAGTAGCACTCTTTGGAGTAGGCCATTCAAGGATAGCCTGTACCTTCTCTGGGTCCATTTTTAGACCTTCTGCTGAAACTACAAATCCCAAATACACTAACTCTTTCTTCACAAAACTGCACTTCTTCAAATTAATCAACAATTTCTCATCTCTCAACTTCTCAAACACCATATGAATATGCATCATATGTTCCTCCAATGTCTTGCTAAAAATCAAAATATCATCTAGGTAAACAATGACAAACTTACCCAGAAATTCTTTCAGAACCTCGTTCATGAGCCGCATGAAAGTGCTCGATGCATTGGTTAGCCCAAAAGGCATGACTAACCACTCATACAGTCCTTCCTTTATCTTGAAGGCAGTCTTCCATTCATCTCCTTCTCTGATCTCAATCTGATGATATCCACTCTTCAGATCTATCTTTGAGAAATACACAGCTCCACTCAAATAGTCCATAATATCATCCATTCGTGGCAATGGAAACCTGTACTTGATTGTGATCTTGTTTATTGCCCTAGAATCTGTACACATCCTCCATTCTCCATTCTTCTTTGGTGCTAATACCGCTGGTACAGCACAGGGACTCAGACTCTCATGGATCAATCCTTTCTGTAACAACTCATGTACTTGTCTGTTCAACTCCTCACTTTCTGCAGGTGTCATCCTGTGTGCTATCTTATTCGGCAAACTCACTTCTGGGATCAAGTCTATCTGATGACTGATCTTCCTGACTAGTGGTAACCCATCAGGCATGTTATCGGATACAATATCCTGAAACTCATTCAACAAATCTCCAACTTTTACAGGAACATCTTCTACTTCCTCTTTACCAGCTTTTGGAATTAAAGCAAAACATACATGCTCATGCCTCATACCATCTAGAAAATTTCTTCCATCAACAAAAGTTATCCTTCCATTACCACATACCTTTTCTTCAGTCTCCTTCAATGGTTTTAGCTTATGTCACACTCCATCCTTTGTCAGGGAATAGGTATTCGCACAACCATCATGTACAGCACATCTGTCAAACTGCCATGGTCTACCCAACAACATATGAGATGCATCCATAGATATGATATCACACAATACCTCATCTTGGTATCCGCCAATCTTGAACTTCACCAGGCATTGTTCTTTGACCATGACCTTGTGGTCATCCTGTACCCAGACAATCCGATATGGATGTGGGTGTTTCTATTTCTTGAGCTTCAACTTTGTCACCATCTCTTCCGACACCAAATTGTCAGTGTTTCCACTATCAATAATCACATCACAACATTTACCTTCACACTTGCACCTGGTGTGAAACAGGCTCCTCCTTTGCTCAGGTTCATTCTCACCACTCAACAGGACTCTTCTGTTAATCAACATTTCTCCTCTTTCAGCATCTTTAGAATTTGATGATCTAGCATCTTCATCTACATGTGCAACTCTGGCCTGGCCTTCATTTCTCCTATCTGTTCTGCCTTGGTGTTGAGGATATTCAAATTCCCTATGCCCTTCTTCTCCACAATGAAAACATGTTCCATGGAAGCCACCTCTTCCAGATCCTTGTCCTCTTCCTCTTCCTCTCTGATCTCTATTATTCTGATCTTGGAAGTGATTGGAATTATTTCCTCATTGATTCTGACTACTACTGGCCTCATCCTTCTTTTTCAGATCTTCATTTCGGCCACCATATGACCGTCCATCAGATCGTCCACCGCGACCTCTTCCGTTTTGTCTGCTCTCAAACTTCTTGTTTAGCTTTTCCTCCACTTTTAGGGAAAACTGGTATGCCTCTTCAATACTGTTCATTCGAACCAGATTCAGCTCCTCCTAAATGCTTGGCCTTAGCCCATTAAGATATCAAGCAACTTTCTCTTTATCAGCTTCTGCATGGCCTGTTCTGATGAGAAGTCGATAAAAATCCTCTGTATACTCCTGAACAGATCTTCCTGCTTGCTTCAAACTCTGCATTTTCTTCAATAGGCAAGCTCATAATCAACAGGAATGAACTGTCACTTCAATTTATCCACCATCCAATCCCATCTCATGATTTTCTCCTTTCCCCTTCTATTTTGCTCCAACTAAATCTCTTGCCACCATATCTTCGCATGACCTTTTAGTCTAGCCTTCGCAAATTTGACCCTATCAGGATCCTCAACATCTTCATACTCAAAATATTCCTCACATTCATTGATCTAGTCGATCAATTATTCTGGTTAAGATTTCCAGAAAATATAGGAACCTCAATCTTAGGTTTTTTCTCAATCTTAGAAATGGCCCGAAAAAGTCTTTCTTCCTCTTGGTTCACAATTTCAACTTCTCCTTCTTGATATTTTTCTTCAGCTTCATCCTCGCTCTCATCTCTGACATTAAGATTCATTCCTCTATGAATCTCTTCTTGCAATACTCGCACTTGTCTTTGCAGCTCTCTAACCTCAAGTGTCACAGCACCAGCTCTTCCGCCACGTTCTCTTCGTGGAGGTATTTTCGCGATGCGCGCTGAAACCCTAGCCACGGTCCTGGTGCAAACTACCTCATAGTTGGCAATCTATTTACACATTCAAGAACTCTCACTCTGATACCACTTGATGAAGGGTGCTCCCCTTAATACCACAAACACATAACAGAAATAGAGAAACAACAACAATATGCAAGAACAGAAAATTGGCTTCTTATTATCTCCACAAATGTGGAATTACAAACTTTCAGAATTACAATATGCAAAGCCACACGGGCATTCCCTTACAATATTCTATAGGACAAAGCCTCGAACTATTACCCAGATCTACTACCCAGAACTATTCTGAACTGCCTAAGACAATAATATAGCCTTCCTTATATAGGCAATTTTCCACCACCTGGGAAGGTTCTAAAATTTTAGCCAATAAGGCCGACCAAACTTAGAATTATTTTATTTTACATTTTATTACATCATAGTTGGCTCAAGATAACCTTTGAAACCCGAACAGAAATTTTGAAGAAAATTATTTTCTACCATTTCAGGTGGCCCAACTTCCGAAGACCATAAGTCATCACCAGTTGACCCAATCATCTATTAGAACCCCATTTCAGAAATGTCACGAAGTGCTCTACAAGCTTGACCTGCGCAAGCACCCGTCACCCAAATTTTTGACCTCATCCGGGGCTTCTAAAGCCTTCAAAACTAAGTTCAAAGTTTCTGTACCCTGCTACCAATACCGAAAATATTCAATATCTTCCAATATACACTTGATCTAGCAATGAAACTTTACTGGTAGACTTATATGACCAAAATGAACCTCCAAGAAAGAAATCAAATCATTCTGAGCACATACCAAAATTACCAAAAATAGTAACTTTCCATAAATAGCAACTCTGCACAAAATAGCCCTTATTGAATATTAAAAAAAAAAAATTTTTTTTTGGGTGATGCAAGATTGCTCTTACACCCAAGATGCTCCTGCATCAAATATTTACTTACATAGTTGTAGAATACATGTTTGGTATGTGTATGGAATATTTCATATTGCTTGTGTTGCCATCAATGCCAAAGGGACAGATTGATGAACTACAACTAGTTAAATACATGAATGACTTGAAGATTAGTGATTAGAGATCACTCAGTATTGAAATGATATGTAAGATAATTAAATTAGTCATTATGTTGTCATTGATGTCAACTAGTTTGACACTACTTATCATATTAGTTACAAAACTCTAAACATCTATAAAGAAGAGAGAAGAGATCAAGAACTGAGATATCTACATAGAGAAAGATGGATATAATAGATGAGGATAAGGAATACTTTGGGTAACTTATTGATGAGTCTATGACTTCATATTGTTGACTTGATTATGTTGCATTAATCTATTATGGAGGAGGAAGAAAAATGTACAAGGCAATATGATCGGTAAATGAAGTGCTTCAGTATACACCGAGCCAGTGTAGTGTATACCAAGTGATAGTATTAACTGAGCTTGTGTTCACCGATGTATTTCTTTGTTAACTGAGTATGGATGAAAGTATTAAATGCTTAAGTTTAGCTGACAGAAATTGATGAGATGGAAATTGTTATGATTACAAGATTGACGATAAAGTTTGTTATAAGATCTATGACTTACAAAATTTTGAGAAGATCTAAAGGATGGAATTGAAATGTGTAACTGACACAACCATCGAGGAAGATTTAAGAGGCAAAATCTATGAAGGAGATTAAGCAAAAAAATATGATAGTTGATATGTGTATGCACCCTAAAATGGTCGCGTAGACTTTGGGCCCCATTTCTGCAATTTGTCAAATCCCTGAATCAATATTTTCAAAAATCAACATTTTTCAAATATATCAATTTTCTTGATCAAATCATAATCAATTCAATATTTCCTAAGGTTTGAGCCTTATTTAATTTAAAAGAAAATAAAAATAAAATTTTTATTTAATTAAGAGAATAAATCTTTTTTAATTAATTAAAAATCTCTTTTAATTAAATAATAAAATCACTTTATCCTAAGCCTTTATTTAATTAAAAGGAATTTCCTCCCCTTTTATTTAAATAAAAAATCTCCACTTTTCCTCTTATCCTTGTTGCACAAATAAAGCATTTAATTCTTATTTATAAAGAAAAATAAAATAAAAAATAAAAGAAAAGCACTTTTTGCCTCACGTGGACATAAAGTAAATGCTCAACATAAAGTAAATGCTTCTAATTTTCTTATTGGAGGATATTTGTGCACAAGGATCAAGCTTCTTTTTTTCTCCATCGTTGATTAATTTTTTGCCTCTTAATCTCCATGGTCCATTGTTTTTCACTTCTTATAAAAGAAGAGCTCTCTTCCTCATTTACACACCATACATACTTGAATTATTATGCTACAGGTTTTTGAAGCTTTTGGAGATATTCTTGCATCAAGTTTTGAAAATTTGGAGCATCATTGGCATTCATCTTGCATCTACATCACATCCTAGCTTGCATCATAGTTGCATCATCATGGTATCATTTCCTTTCATGTTTTAGATTAATCTCACATAGTTTAATTAGAGGGTTTGTAACTCTTTCATTTCTATTTTCATAGCTTAATTGCATCTTCATTCTCATAAGATTAATTTGCATTCTCATATAGATTTTCATAGTATTGCATTCATTTGGAATCTCTCATTGTGTGGTTGACTAGCAAGGTCATGAGTTTATAGCTCTAGCTGAGAGCAATTTTACAAATCTTGCAACTCCATGCATAAAGAGCTATGGATCGATTTGTGAGGGCTCATTCTTGAGTTTTCTTGCATGTAAGGATTCATAGAAGTGTGACAACATTTTACCACACATTTTTGGCACCCACCGTGGGGCAACCCACTTTTTACATGCTGATTTTGATTATTTTTGGAGCTAACCCTTGTGCAGATTTGTTTGGAGATGAAAAACTCTAGATTTGAAAGATTTGATCATATCTCCTAAACGGTTTGGTATTTTGGTCTGAAATTTTTTTTTCAAGTTGGCGACATATCAGAAAATTTGCAAAAAAATTTTTAGAATTTTCAGAGGTGATTTGTATTTTTTATGATTTTTTTTTCATTTTTCATAAAAAATCAATTTTTGGTGCAAATCAGTTTATTTTTCAACAAATTTTACATTTCTAGAAAGGTCTTGAAATTATACAGGGGGTCCATTCAATGTGTTTTTAATTTAGAAATCATATCATAGCTCATTTGGTCAATTTATAAAAATTGGTATATTTTGATAAAATGGGTCTCTAGGGCACAAATGAAAAGATTTTTCTAAAATTTTTACATTTTTGGAAAGCTCTCTATTTTTTGATAGAGGTCTCTTTTCTATATTTTAGGTTTGGGGTCTGAATTCATGTGGTAAAAATTAGATCTTGTTGACTAGGTCAAATGCAAAAAAAATAAAATTTTGTGATGGGTATGCACTTATTTTTCATTGTTTATTGCATGATATGAGTTATCATTTGGATTATTTTCTGGTTATCATTGCTCCTAACAATTAATTTTTATATCTAACCCTAGGGTTTGCATAAGTTGGATATACGTTGCATATGTTGTTTTCTTATTTTCTTGTCTTGTTCATTTGAAGGTGCATGGCTTGCTTTCATGAAAAATGCTTAAAACAAATAAAAAGAGGGTGAAATCTACTAAGAATGTTGTGTTGGACTTGAGGTATTTTGTTATAACTCTATAACATTTGGATCTTGGGATTAAAATTGAACCTCTCATGTGTTTGGCTTGAGTGTTTACATGCTTTCATAGAACACATTTCAATTGATGCTCTTAATGGGAAATGAATGAACATAGATTTGCTTCCATACAAGTTTGTGTAAGTGAATGCTTGTGTTTAAACCTTAAGTAATTCTTGGTTCCAATATCAAATATCTCATTGAGTGATTGAGGGCATAGATTTATTTCTTGTTTACATAGGGAGTTAAATGCACCACTTTGTGGACTCACTCTATGTTTGCTTGGAAAGTTAAATATTTCATTGATTCAACCCTTTGTCATTTGTGAGTAGTATTGATAAGCAACTTTAGATTACTTGTGATTTATCTAGATTGCTATCTTAGGTTATTGGACTCGCTAATCTGCCGGCCCCTCATTTTCGCCCCGTGGTTGCAAGATCAGCGCCACATTAAAAGGGAGGGGTCTACAGGAAAGAAGTGTTAATTGCTTCACTAGGCAACCCTTTTGTGCTTTTTGGAACTCACTTATTTTCTAAGGTGTGGACTCACTTTGAGTTGATATGAGGAGTTAAATATTTCACTTTTGGACTCACTTTGAGTTGGTGTGAAGAGTTAAATGTTCCACTTTTGGACTCACTTTGAGTTTGTGTGAAGAGTTAAGTGTTCCACTTTTTTGGACTCACTTCACATTCTCTTGAAGGGTTAAATGTTCTACTTTTAGACTCGCTTCACATTATTTTAAAGGGTTAAATGTTCCACTTTTGGACTCACTTCGCATTTACTTGAAAAGTTAAGTGTTCCACCTTTAGTGCTTTAATACTTTTGATAGTGAATTACTTAGTTTTTATTTCTAGAAGGCCTGCTTGGGGACACACCACCTCAAGAGATGACCTTAACTCCTGTGTTCCGGTGGAGTATAAATAGTGGGTGGTGAATCCAAAGACACCTCTCTTGGGAATTGAGTTTGATATCACTCTTGGCTAAGCTTCAAAGAACTTTATACTTTTGAGAAGTGAAGGAGGAGATTTGGGTTACCGTCTCCCCCAGCTGTGTGATTTTGGATTCTTCTCATCTACGGATTTGGGCCTCACGTACCTTGCGTATATCGAGGACTCCTTTTAGAAAGCCATGTATATCCTTGTAGACAACTTGATAAGGTGTTGTTGTGTTCTAAGTGCCTGCTAAAACATTTTCAAGAACATACACAAGTAGAATCTTTAAGGAGTAGCATACTAAGTCACTATCTCTATTCATGTGCAAGGTTGCTTTGTCCCTTGCTCATTGCTTGAAGACTATTTGCTTGAACTCCCTGATTGTTGTTCTATGTGCTTGATCATCATTGTGAAATCTTTTGAAAGATCTATTTAGAATATTGAAACTGAGTTTCGTCCTGCTGTAGTGAGTTCTCCTTAGAAGCTTGGTCTTCCTTGGTCAGTCCAGGTCAGATCCTAAGTGTTGTCATGTTTCTCAACATCTCAATGAACGTTATGGTATCAATTTCACAAGATGACTCTTAGTCTTCTTCTTTCTTCTCCATTTCCCATGTTCTTCTAAAATCTTCTATTCCCATGGGAAATTCTTCTTCTTCTTCTTGATTCTTTTTCTCTTACTATCTAGTCTACCTTCTTCTATTCATTTATTTATTTCTTCCATGCTTGATTCCTCCTCTTCTAGAATCATGAATTTCAACTATCTTGTTAAGGAACCTCTCTTGAGAATAGATTATCTTGAGCTCATTGACATATTTGAAAAGTGTTGTTCCTCCAAAGTTTTCATGAGTGATGAATTTATAGCAAAAATAAAAGAAAAGATGATTAAATCAGACGCCTTTGCTAGAATCATAAACATGATCATATCATGATCTTCTTCTTCCAAACATTCTTCATCATCTAAATCTTCTCATTCTTCTTCACCTTCCAAGTCTTATCATGACTCTTCCAGACATCATTCTCATTCTTCATCTTCTAAGTCTTATCATGATTCTTCTAAACACTATTCACATTCTTCATCTTCCAAATCCTATCATAACTCTTCTAAATATTATTCGTATTCTTCATTATCCAAGTCCTCTTCCTACACTAAGCCTTCAATTTCCTCTTCTTCATGATTTCATTCTTCTACTTCTTCAAAGAGTCTTACTTCTCTTCAGAAGATGTACCATAATGAGAAACGTGATAGTCCTTATGATACCTCTTCCATGAAGAGTGATGCACCCACCTATGATGACTATGATGACTATGATGATGGATAATGTAGTGATACCTATGACACCTCTATTCCTAAGAGTCCTCCTAGTCATGTCCTTGTACTTACTGGAAATGGGTCCTCATATTGGAAAGATCATGATGGTGATCCCTATGATTCAGATTTTGAAAGAAACTTTGATGAGTTTTGTGAACAATACCTTGATTATAATCCAGCTACTACTGTTGAGGAATATAAAATGCACCATGCTGATTTGAAACGTAAATATTATAATAATCCTTCCTCTAAGAACATTCATGCTGAAAATAAAGATGACACTCTCAAGCAAGATCATGTTAATGTTGAACCCTTGTCTTGTGATGGTTCCCTTCCATCCTCTACTTCCTCCAATGCCCATACATTTCCTAAAGCTTCTGAGTCTTCTAAATCTGTCACAAATCCTTCATCCAACAAATATCCTAAGGCTTTCCATGCAGTTCCCTATAGTTATCCTCAAGGGCTACCTCTTAAAGAAACTCAAGCTAACCTTCTCTTGGCTGCAAATACTTTTAATAATGCTAAAACTAAAGAGCCTAAGCCTTTATGCGCTATAATGCCTACTTCAGCTAGTCCTTCGCCATCTCTTCCAAAGTCTTCCATACAATCCCAACATGCTTCCTTGTCCTTTGAAGTGGCTCCATGTCAAGAGGACTCTAAAAATGATAAAGAAAAGAACATAAAGAAAGATCAAGATTAGGAACCCTCCATATCATCCAATTATCTTCATGATATATCTCCTCCATTTCATGGTTCTTTTGATCCTCTACGCTCTTCTGCATTCATTCCACCATCTCCTAAGCAAGATCAAGCTACTACATACACTGTTGAGTTTATTGATAATCAAAATAACCTTACTACACTTGCGCTTTCCAAAGATGATACTTCCATTAAGGTTATTAAAAATGGTGTCATTACTTCCAATGTTGAACCTATTGAAAATCAAGAAAAAAATGATGCGCTTATGCTATCCAAAGATCCTTGTCAAGATCGAAGTCTTCCATCTTCTTGTTCTACCATTCCATGTTCACTTCCGCTTTCTTCTCTTCCTAAGTCTTTGCAAGCTTTGAATGATCTTATCAAAGAAGGTGCTCCTATTCAAGATGTCCAGGATCCTGTTGAAAATTCTAATGCTCACTCTAAAGATGCTGATATCCTTGGTTGTGATATAGATGCTGATGAACTTATTGATTATCCTTTTGCATCTTCCACTTCCATCCTTGGACCTCTTCCATCGCTGCTAAGGGCTTCACGTTTGCCTTCCATATTGGGTCCTTATGTCCCTTCACTTTCCCCTCCTAACTCTCCTAATTCTTCATCCATCTTGGGTCCTTATGTCCCTCCATCTCCTATCTTTCCTCAAGATCAACATAGATGCATACCTTTGAATCCTTTTCATCCATCCACCCATCTAAACCAGTCATATTATTCTTCTTCTTCCACAAATCCCAAGTCTTTTGGAAGTAACTTGAATGTTCAATACAAGAAAAAGAAGAAATACAAGAATCCATCAAAACAAGAAGATCACCATGTCTATTCTAATCGACATGGAGGCATAAAGTCAAAAGAGATATCTAAAAAGAAAAATACAAGACAAGTATGGGTTCCAAAATCCATCATTCAAGATATTCTCTCTAAATCATCAAAAAGAAATAAAAAGCCTAAAGCTATATGGATTCCAAAGTCTCTCTTGAAAGAGTCTCATGTTGAACAAAAAGTGAAGTTGACATTCAAACTTCCAAAGGCTTCCACTTCATCTTCTTCCAAAAACATTCTTCCATTCCATGTGCCTAAACCGCAACCTCTACTAAATATTCACCATATTCCTTCTCGTATTCCTTCATTCACGTTTCCTCCATCCTCTTGCCTCCCTTCAAAGTGTGTGTTGATGTTGATCTTGCCTTCCTTTTCATCTACCCTTTCACAATCCTTCCATTCATTATCCTTCTACCTTCTATCATTTTTCCTCATTTGCCTATTCCTCCTATCTTCCAACTTCACTCGCTTTACATAAAACCTTATCCTCCATTTTTCTCTTCCATCTCCCTTTCCCTATCAGCATCTTTGAGCATATCATTTTGAATCCTTGGCATATCATGGTTTATCCTTTCAAGGAGCATTATCTAAAAAACTTGATTTCTTCCAAAAAAATAGAAAATTCAAAAAAATAAAAAAATTTAAAAATGAAAGAAAAAAAAAATGAAAAAAATTGAAAATGTGCCATGGTGAAAACCTGGAAATAGACACCTTGGTAGAAAAAGTAAAGAGAAATAAATTCATCCTATGGTGAAAACCACTCCCTTGTGGCACCTTGGATAAGTACCATGATGAAAACCTGGCAATCAAGCATCATGCGTAGTTCTTCTACATTTTTCATTCATTTCATCTTCTCTCTTTGATCTTGACAATGTTGACCTATACTTGAATATTTGGCTATTTTGTGAGCTATCTTATGATGGTCTTGCTTTCATTCCATTCCGTTTTAGCCTTCATATTCATTTTCCTCCATTCATTCTAGTCTTTCGCTATCATTTCCCTCTTTGGTCTTGATCTAATAAAAAAGAGTAAAACACGATGATATGAAACCTCTTGACATGTCTACTCCTTTGGACTGCATCCTTTCATTCTTTTGCATTATGCTTTTGTGACTTATCCTATGCTATCCTTTCATTGCTTATCCAAATGTGCTTTGCATGATAATTTTTCCCTAGCTTGGGTACTCTTGAGGAGTTTGACCTTGAAGATTTCTTCCCTCTGTTCGCTTTCATTCTCCTTTCCTCCACCAGCTTGCTTATCCATCTTGTTTTCCACCTTGCTAGATATTGGGACTACACGATGTGATCTTGCTCATGAGTTTGATGCCTATTCAGTCTGGGGGCATCCTTTGTACATATTTTATGATCCTAAAAAAGTTCCAAAAAAAAATCATATATGATGCTGAAAGAATCCTAAAAAGCATAAAAAGTCTTGAAAAAATACAAAAAAATCAAAAAATTTAAAAATTCAAAAAAAATGAAAAAAAGAGAAAAAATTGCAATAAATCTAAGTGGTGAAAACCTGGAAATAGGCACTACTTGAGGCCTTTGCACCCCTATTTGTTAGCATGCGCTCTCGACACTTAGCCTTTCTCCATCATGCCTTAACCTTGTTGCCTTAGTCTGAAATTGGTCTTTATCTTTGTCTTGATTCAGACATCTTTTTATGAGTTTTTTCTCAAGCTTGAGATTCTTATCTCTTATTTTGGATATGATCCCGAATCAACCTCATGTCCAGAATCTTTTGTTTATGTTTGTCCAGATGTGATCCCGAATCGACCTCACATCTGAGTTGTTTTGTGATCCCAGATCGATCTCACATTGCAACTTCATTCTTTAACTACATGTGTTCCTAGATCAATCACACATTAGTCAAAGAGGGGCAAATGTATGCACCCTAAAATGGTTGCCTAGACTTTGGGCCCCATTTCTGCAATTTGTCAAATCCCTGAATCAATATTTTCAAAAATCAACATTTTTCAAATATATCAATTTCCTTGATCAAATCATAATCAATTCAATATTTCCTAAGGTTTGAGCCTTCTTTAATTTAAAAGAAAATAAAAATAAAAATCTTATTTAATTAAGAGAATAAATCCTTTTTAATTAATTAAAAATCTCTTTTAATTAAATAATAAAATCACTTTATCCTAAGCCTTTATTTAATTAAAAGGAATTTCCTCCCCTTTTATTTAAATAAAAAATCTCCACTTTTCCTCTTATCCTTGTTGCACAAATAAAGCATTTAATTCTTATTTATAAAGAAAAATAAAATAAAAAATAAAAGAAAAGCATTTTTTGCCTCACGTGGACATAAAGTAAATGTTCAACATAAAGTAAATGCTTCTAATTTTCTTATTGGAGGATATTTGTGCACAAGGATCAAGCTTCTTTTTTTCTCAATCGTTGATTAAGTTTTTTGCCTCTTAATCTCCATGGTCCATTGTTTTTCACTTCCTATCAAAGAAGAGCTCTCTTCCTCATTTACACACCATACATACTTGAATTATTATGCTACAGGTTTTTGAAGCTTTTGGAGATATTCTTGCATCAAGTTTTGAAGATTTGGAGCATCATTGGCATTCATCTTGCATCTACATCACATCCTAGCTTGCATCATAGTTGCATCATCATGGTATCATTTCCTTTCATGTTTTAGATTAATCTCACATAGTTTAATTAGAGGGTTTGTAACTCTTTCATTTCTATTTTCATAGCTTAATTGCATCTTCATTCTCATAAGATTAATTTGCATTCTCATATAGATTTGCATAGCATTGCATTCATTTGGAATCTCTCATTGTGTGGTTGACTAGCAAGGTCATGAGTTTATAGCTCTAGCTAAGAGCAATTTTACAAATCTTGCAACTCCATCCATAGAGAGCTATGGATCGATTTTTGAGGGCTCATTCTTGAGTTTTCTTGCATATAAGGATTCATAGAAGTGTGACAACATTTTACCACACAATATGAAAATGGTTTATCTATCTGTATAAGAGATATGAGTTTCTTTATTGAAACATGCTAGAAGAAAGAAGACTATAGAGATTTCATGTGAATACAGTTTCATGCATGCCTAATCAAACTGGTTGAAGGAGAGCCAAACTGTAGAACAGTACCGAGCATCAGAGAGCTATTACTGAGTGAAAGTAAGTTAAGGAAGTGAATTGATATATTGATTAGAGGATTTGTATGGGTTTAGAATAGATCTAAAAATCTACAAGTTAAGTTTTATTGTAATTAGATCAACTACTATTTTAGTTTAACCATTGATACATAAAAATCTCTTAACTGACTGGACTTAACCATCTTATGTTATGCCCCTATGTCATTCAATGAATGTACATTGTTATCCTATCGACCCCATACTGAATGTTAGTTGAACGATAACTATTAGTCTTAAATCCTCTAACAAGGTCACACCTAACAGTGTGTTTATAACCTTTAACAGGCTTGACTCTTCACCGAGCTCACTTTAGAAGAGTGAAAATTATTTTGGGTTACCGGTCCCAGGTGGTTTTTCCCTTAACGGGGTTTCCATGTTAAATCATTGTGTTATGTGTTTTTGTGATGATTGGTTTATTGTCATACTTTACATACTACATATTTGATTTGGTTGGTAAGCATTGTGAGTTAATTAACTAGTAATTGGTAAAGGCACAAATACTTTATGTGTTTATGTTATTGAGCTGTACAATTTATTGAAATTGTTTTGAAAGTTACATCTTAAGATTTGGGACTATAGTATAATTGATCTAACTGATTCACCCCCCCTCTCATTTATTCTAACATATGTTTATTTCTCATTGATATCATACTTTAATTTAGTAGCCTACAAAGATTTACTAAAGAATGCAATAGGCTGTTCAAAACCTTCATTATTTTTCTGCGACAAAAATATAGCAATAGTGTGAAAAGAAGAAAAAGATAAAATATGCATCAGAATACTATAGTGAGGTGCCTTAAGCATAGGTGCATCCTTGATTTCCTATTTGATAGTTTTGAAAGCTTCATCATGCTCACCTTCCCACTTGATCTCAGATCCTTTCTTCAATATTTTGGACATTGGCCTAGTAATCTCAACAAAGTTTGTAACAAATCTCCTCAAAAAATTTACCTGGCCAAAGAAGGACTAGATGCCTTTTACATTTTTTGGTTTCTAAATTTTTTCAATGGCCACTACCCTCTCTAGATCAATCCTTACTCCTTGCTTTCCAACTAGGTGGCCCAATAATTTTCCCTCAGTCACACCAAATGCACATTTCCTAGGGTTCAATGGAATGCCATATTCCACAGCTCTTTCAAATATCTTCTCTAGATGAGAACAATGATCTTCTTCTTTCTTGGAATATGCAGTTAATTCATCTTGATAAACAATAAGGAAATCATTTATGAATTCAGTAAAAGCAACATCCATTTCTCTTTGAAAAGTTGCACCAGCATTTGTGAGACCAAAAGGCATCCTTACATAAACATAGGTTCCCCAAGGTGTTGTAAAGGCTTTCTTGAAATGTTCTAATTCTTTCACAATCACCTGAATGTAACTAGAAAAACCATCCATCATAGACATCAAGTCAGACCTAGTTACTCTGTGTAGCATTGCCTCCATGTTAGGCAAGTAGTAATTATCCTTCAGAGAAGAAATGTTCAGATTCCTAAAGTCTACACACAGTCTGATATCTCCATTCTTCTTTCTAATAGGAACTAATTTTGACACCCAAGAGGAATGTCTTATGGGTTCTATGATTTCATCATCTCTCAAATTCATCAGTTCTTCTTACATTTTAGGTGCTAAGGTAGGATTGATTGGCCTCTATTTTTGCCTAAAAGGTTTAGCATCTTTCTTCAAAGGAATAATATGCTGGAACATTATTCTCTATAAACCTTAGGTCATCATATGAATATGCAAAAACATGCCTAAATTTTCTTAATAACTCAATCAAATTCTTTCTTACCTTTTGAGATATCTTTTTTCCAATGTAAACTTTCTTAGGTGCCTCTTGTGTACCAAGATTAATTTCCTCTAAGTCCATCTGGTCTCTCTTTTTAGTATCCATTTGGACTCTATCCTGACTATCAAATACAATTTCTAAAACCACAAGTCCCTTGGGAACCTTGTTAGTCTTAAGCTATGGGAATTCATTTCCAAGGATAACCTCTTTTCCTTCTACAGTCTCAACCCAAGCCGAGCAATCCAATTCTTTACTATGATACTTATCTTCACAATTCATAAATCTCAAGATGTCCTGGTCATCTTCAAAGACCTGCTAGTTCTCAACATTATCTGGTATACTAGGCATGGCCTAAATTTCAACTTTAGAGATGCCTGCAAAAGTAATGTCACTAGGATTGATTGCTATATTGGCTAACAAGTCAGCCATCTTATTCTTACTCCTAGTCTTCCATACAATATTGAAGGCATCAAAATTCTCAATCATATCCTAGACAACATTCCTATATTGTTTCAACCTTTTGTTCTCAGAAGCATAAACTGATCTTACTTGAGACACAACTAACTCAAAATCACCAAAAACCTTTATACATTTAATTCCATGCTCGTGTGTCAACCTCAATCCTATTAACAATGCTTCATATTCTGCTATATTATTGGTATAACAAAAGATTAGTGTGAAAGAGAACTTGTAAGTATTTACATCAAGAGAGATGAGTAAAATACCTACTCCTGAACCATCTTTGCAGTTAGCACCATCAAAGTACATCACCCACAACTCACCTTTCTTAGATTTAGCATTTATTTCCATAGTGATAAGGGGCAACATAGGCTCTCTTTCAAGCACAGTGACCTTTGATATGAAATCATTGATATCAGTATTCACAAAACATTTAATATCATTGTCAATACTCTTTTCAATCATATGGGTTACCCTTGGCTCCCTTTCAACCATAATAGATTGATCATCTATCTTGAAATTTTCATAGGACAGATCACATTGCAAACTTTGACCCATGGAAGCACTCCACTTCCTAGATAATAGCATCCCATAATGATGAGGAATGTCTACCAGCAAGACACTCATGGTTAGTTCTTTCTCTAGATAGGTTGCCAATTTGTAAGGCAGTGCATTTATAGTCCCAATGACTAGTACTTCCCTTTGATCCATTGCACAACATCTTCCTTCGACTGTGTCAACCTTAAGGCCCAAATTTTCTATGATCTTAAAAGGCATGATAATATTTGAGGCACCTGAATCAATCATGAAATTTATTACTATCATTCCATTGACTATGACACTTAAGAAAAATGGATCTATGTTCTCAAGGCTAGCATTGACAGAGTTATCCAAGTTTATAGGTGGTATTTGAGATACCATTCCCTGAACTTCCACTTCTTTCACAACTTTAGCCTGGGGCTCATTAGCATTACAAGCAACATTATTATCATGAACATTATCTACCCATGCTAGAGCCATGTCCTTATGTTTAGGGATTCTCAATAACTCTGACAAAGGAACCTTAATAGTAATTTGAGACAATACTGCCAACATATCAATAGGGGTAGAGGAAGGAAACTCAATCTATACTTCTTTATTATCCTTTTGTTTTTCAGATACATCAGCTTTTGTTGTCACCTTCATTTTCTTAGTTTTAGCCATTATACTAAGTGGCTTCTCAACTTCCTTCCTTTTTATTGTCTTTGTCATGAATAGTAGACATCTTCAAAGCTCTAACTCCCCTTGGTTCACACCTCTTACCCTTTACATATTTGATCTTCACTAAGTAATCATCTTTTGATTTATTTCTAGTGGGTCCCTTGGAACTGGTGCCTTTTATAAACATTCATGCAGCTTTGAAAGTGGTATCATTTGTTGTCATGCTTCTAGTCTGCACTTGGGCTACCATTTCTGTAGTGATCCTGGAAATTTACTCTTTTGAAAGTCTTCTCAAATTCACTTTCTTTGAGGAGAAGTTCATATTACATATCTTTTCATCAATGTCTTCATCATCAAAAAAGACTTCTTGATGGATATTGCCTTATTGTGTATTTTTAAACACACATCAGTTTCTTCATCAGTGTAAGAAACATCTTCATGTCCCAAATATGAATCAGTCATGTTACAACTGATGTCATCATTATTTTCTTCGTGATCTAATTCTTCTGAACCATCATCTTGGTATGCAACTATGGATTGTGCAACCACACAATGTTCTGCAGAATGAGGAGATTGGCAAACCATACACGATGGTGTATCCTCCATGACATTTACAGAAGCTTTTTGTAAAGGATCAAGGATAAATTTGTCATTATTTCCTTTCATAGTAGGGATGATAGGTTTTCCATCCTTCCATTGGGTGTTATAAGGGTAAATTTTCAGCCTACTCTACCTATTGAAGTTATTATCAAAATGAGGCTTTTCTATAGTAGAAACCTTATCATTTATGTTACTAGGTGCTTTCAAGTCTTTTAGTGCATTTAGAACTTTATCCAACTTGTCCTCTTCTTGCCTCTTATGTCTAGCATTTCTTTCATTATCCCTTTTGTATTTTTTGTCCCTAAACAACTTAGGGTCATCTCTTTTCCCACCCAATTTTCTAGATATTTTCATATTATTCTCAATGTTGAAAGCAATTCTAAAGGCATCTCTGAGAGTTCTAGGATCTTTGTCTCTCAGTAAGTATCCCATCTTGCCATCAAAGGCATTGAAGTATGTGGTCAGATAGACATTGTCATCTAATCTCATTACTTGAAACAACTTATGCATACCCTTCTGAAATCTGATGTTGAACTCAACTACTGATTCATTCTGATTCTTTCTTATGGTGTTAAATTAATTTAGCATGAAACTAGCATTAGGCCTATCACCATATTTCTCCTTGAACCATTTTTAAAAAGCATCCCATGTATCAATACAACGGTCAGGGAGTCTTTTGAACCAGTCTCTAGAATCTTCCACCAAAGACTGAACAAATAGTTTCATGACTACATCCTCATGCTCAATTTCATAGTCATTTAGCATATCAATAAATAACCTAAGGTGTTCTTCACAAATAATGGCATTATTACCAAAAAATTTGGTTATCTTATCTCTTATATCAGCTGGGAAAGCATTTGGGTAACCTGGTATACCATCAAAGATAATTTTCCTATACCCTTCTAATTGCATAGGTATTATTTGAAAAATTAGACCAATATTTCCACTGGAGCTAGCATTTACAACTATACTTCCACCTACTTGTACACTTGACTTTTGTTTAAGGTCAACATTTAACTTGGTAGATGAAGCAGAAAGTGGATTATGAATAGTAACATTACCAAGTGGAACAACATTAGAAGTTGAATATGGCATACCTATTTCAATAGTAGATGGTCCAAGAGTGTTTACAGATGAAGCCTTCAAGAACTGGATCTTCCTTCTTGTTTTTGCAATAGATGCTTCAACTTCAGCCTTCTCCAATTCCCTTGCTAGATCATCTCTTTCTTTCATTTTCTTCTCCATCCCTATGTCTTCACTTCAAACAGGTGGTGGGATTTTCGATCTTGCCACAAGCTCATTTATTTGAATCCCAACCATCTTTTTCTTTTCCTTTTCATTAAAAATAGTAGTAGGTCTGGTATTTTCACTTTCATTTTTATCTTTAGGCTAAGAAGCATAACTCTAGACTTGTGTAATCACAGGGCCCTCTTGTTCAAATTCATGGTCCTGCAATAGAGGTTCTTTCTCACTTCTCAAAGAAGCAAGGTCATCAAAAATTTCATGCTACAGAGACTTGGGAGCAGAAAAAACATGTTATTTCTCTCCTTTAGCTCATTAATCTTTCTAAGTAGAGACTCTCTTTCTATTAATGCATTTATTTTATTAGCCTCTCTTTCCTTCTATAACCTTTTGTATATTGCATCTTGCTCTGCTAATTGTAATCTCAATACACCCAAATCAGCTGGGTTCATCATAATATCTTTAGAGCTTGATGGCACATCCATATCAGTGAGATTTTGATATGGGAAATGGACCTGTCTTGGCTCCATGGGTTTCCTTCTAAGCATATCTCCATCTAGATGAGAATTTGGCCCAAGGCCCCTATTTCCTGCCTACACATTTGATTTGCAGGTAATATGACTTTATCTTGAAATAATATTTCTAGGGTATCATAAAAGTTATCTCCAGAGAGACCACGATCAGATTTAGAGCTTTTATACAATTATTCATCTTCATTAGGAGATGCATGGTGTGCCCTATTTATAGCCTCATTTTGTTGTCTTACAGGGGCACTAGTAGATTCCCCATATCTTCTAATCCAACTTTTCTTTCCTGACCTGGGAAACTCTTCTAGAGTAACCTCTGGATGCTTCTTGACAAAAGCCCTAGTATTTCTTCTTTTGTCCATGCTTTGTAGCTTGTAAATACTAATTCTAACCCTTTGAGTCACCACCCACCTTTAATAGGAAATCTTAAGAAACAAACCTTGAGAAAATTATATTGTTACATCCCCAACGGAGTCACCATTTTGTTGGTTCCTTTTCTTTCTACTTGCAAATCTACAATATGATTAACAAACAAATGTCTTTGACCCTTGTAACCCACTCCAAATCTGACAAGAAAAAGGGCCAATTAACAAGGACTAGGATATTAGTCCTCCTAAACTTTGAGCCTTAATGCTTAGGTGTGTGTACCTTGGATTTACTTCTTAAAGAAATCAATAAATATTAAACATTGATTTCCTTAACACATTGATTAAAAGATTTTATCATTTATAAGTTGATTGATGATGAAGAACTGCTTCCTGAGAACAAATCAGTCTCTTATCCTAGGGCACATAGTCAAATACAACATACATCAACAAAAAAATTAACTCAAACACACCCAAATCCAAAATAAGTTATTTGCCTATTATTCCTCTCACTCTCACATTCAAACATCAGATTCTTACAAGAACTATGAATTCTCTGAATCTATCCTTAAGAATTTAATCCTTCCTTGAAGGAGCTCAAGAAAAACTTCACAATTTACTTTGTAAACCATATATTAATTGCTTTGCAACATTAACAAATAAGAATTCAAGATCAAAACAATAAGACATTCACTAATCTAAGATGGAATTCAAGTGTATTCTCATTAAAATTTTTAGTATCAATACATTGAAGATGGAAAAATACTAGAATCAAACCCTAGACCGAAGCTCTCTCTCTATTCAGTTATCAATTTCACCATCCTTTGTAAAATACAACAAGCTTCTATATGTAGTCACTAGTCATCTCTCGATCCTTGAAAATCAAGACGCAACAAGCTATGGGTGACTAGGACAAGGTTACGATTTCCAACAACCACACCAACTAGATTCAATCAAGAAATTACTGCAGAAAAGACATGCCAAGAAATCTGGAGCAATCAGGCCTAAATTGATCTTCATTTATGGCCAAAATCTCGACTGGTACCTTAGAGACTGGGAATTGCATCATTTCAGCTCCCTGTTTACTTCACCTGCATCATAAATTGAGTGATTGATTCACCCATTTTTCCATGGCATGGACATCCTCCATAGACAATTATCACCTCTGCACCTTGCTGTGATAGTGGACAAAATCAAAGTGAGTAGATCGGTTGCCCATGCATTTAATAAACAGTCCTTTAGTTGTAGAAAACCTTTAAATGATTCAAATCTCTGGTGGCAATGGTCAATCACATAAGTTTAAAACATGGTCATCGATCTCTCTTCATTTTCCACCATATCGGGCGACTCTCATTGATTTACAACAATTACTTTAAAAACCTTTAAAATTATCCAGCCACATCATTTACCCGACAACCAATCAGAATTAAGCACATCAACAACACCTGGCGATGTCTTTATTTCTAACCCAACTTCAATCTGGCGATTCAATGACCGAAGGAACTCATGATTGCTTCATCCCTATCTTAACTCTGGTTTGGTTTGGAGATTCAATGACAAAGGAACTCTCGCAATCTCTAAATTTTTCTTTAACTTATCATTTCATTTGGAGATCAAGCGACAACCATCCGATCTCATCTGCATCAATAGCCACTGATGAATTTCCTGATGTTAGAAGACTTACTTGTTTCATTGTGTGACTAGGAGATAATCACGATGCTAGATCGCTGAATGTTAAGGCACTAACTGCCAAAATTAGGAGATGACGTGAACACTCAATCGTGTAATTGCTTAATTTTTTACTTAACTATCGTGCCCAGACTTGATGCTAACCCTTGACTTAACCCAAGCCATCTAGAGAATAGGCAATTGAAGAAAACTTGGAGTCACTAGATATTTATCTTGACTAGGGTTAGATCTTGAGAAAATGCGAATGTCATTGATTCTGTCTTTTGTCTACGATTATTGCTGAATCGCTGAGCACCTAACTTAACCCACCTTTTATCATGTGATTCAGCAACAAAGGGAAAACCTTGACCGACCTTTAACAATGATCAGACCTATGGATTACGCAACTGAGGCAATCTCGCAATCATTGGATATTTGTTTAACCCCAAGTTTTATTATGCAAACTAGCACCCACCATCAATCTACATCTTCATCGATGGTCCTAGGTGATTCTCTTAATGTTTCATGACTTGATCACTTTATCATGGGATTCAGCGACAAAGGCAAACCAAGACTGCCCACAAGATCGCTAGATGTTTAGCCACTGACCATCAAAATCAAGTGAACATGTGACCACTACATTCGATAAGTCATTGGATGAAATGACTAACTGCCTGAGAACATGGAGATCACACGACTGAGGAAAAGAAAAAGTGCATGTGCAGAAAATAGACTTAAGTGACTAGGAAAAAGGTAATGAAGAAATAGAACTAGCTAGGGTTTTTGTGGACTTAAACAATTTTTGAAACTCTTAGGACCCTAATTCTCAGACCTTCAAGCAAGTGTATCTCACTGGTTTTTTCATTTCAGCATGTGTGATCTTAACTGGAGCTTACACACACTATAAAATATCCCTAGCTAAGCTCGCAAGCCACAAAACATCCTACATTTTCTTCACTGATAAAAAATGTGTTGCAGTAGGACAAGTCAATTTATTAGGGTTTGCAAGGATAAGACCATTTCTTAGGATTTTTGGCAATGACAGGAAAATGGGCTAAAACAAGGTTCACATTGGGTTAACCATTTAATGTATGCATAATGTTTAGACACACATTAACAAAAAGGTCATCAAAGAAGTAAATAAAGGAATTAAATAAAAACAAGCACCATTCACTCCCTTTGACAAAGGCTTTGCTTCTCCTTCTTTCTCCACTAAGATGATTTGAAATGTCTCTCAATCTATGATTGTGCAACTTTCATTGAAGCAAGGACAAAGCTAGAGAATAGTTGAAGATTAAATGATCTAAAAAAGATGAAATTAAGAAGACATGAAAGTAATAAGATGATAATGAGGGTGTTGATTGTATGCTCGATCCCTTAGAAGAGATGAGAGCCTTAATTTATAGATTTTTTAAAGTGATTGGATGGATGAGATCAAACTAAATCAATGGTCAATATTAAATGAAAGGTGAGTTAAAATGGAAGTTTACATGTTCGACAAAGAGCAGAGTGAGAAACTTCTATTTTCAATGGGAGTGAAGTGATGTGATTTTTAGAAAGGTAGAAGAGATAGATTTGGGTTAGAAAAAGAAATAAGGGAAGTTAAGTGAAGAAAGGAAAAGAGGTGGAATTTAATAATTATAAATTATAAATTTTACTCATTTCAAAATTAGTCAATTAAATAAAATAATTTATTCAATTGTGAAAGTTGGGATAAGAAGGATAAATGAATAAATTCATTTATCTAGGAAGAAATGTTAATAAAAGGGACATAAATAATGAAGAGATATTATTGAAGTGATTCAGGAAATCCAACCCCATGTTGAATTTATGTTCGAGACAAAATGATTAATTGGAAAAATTGACAAAATCAACAACAATTGACAAGGAAAAAATGATCAAAATGACCATAATCCAAAAGTGATTTGACAAGGATGCAAAATTGATTATGACAATGATGATGACAAGATAATTAAATGTCATGAAGACAATTGGATGTCAAAATGACTACTAACATTGAAGTTGATAAAGTTCATTGACAAAAAGATTGATTGAAAATGACTGATGAAAAGGTTAATAATTAATGAATGATTAATTATCACCAAAGATTTAGGAAAGATTGATAAAATGATAAAATTGTCAATAATGATGATTTAGGACCAAATGGGATTAAATATTTTCATTAGTGTTGGAAAGTAACTAGATGGAATAAGAAGAATGACACCATATCAACACATGTTGAAGATCAAATGTGACATCAAAGACATGTTAAAGAAATGGGGACATTGACCAATTTTTAGTGTCTACATGTATAATATACTTATTTTAATGCATATTATATGACTCAAATAAATCATTAGCACAATACTATGGGCATGATATGGTTTTTAATTAGTGAGTCAAGACCCATTTGGTCTCGATGAGTTCAAGTATGACTATAACATATTTATTATTGTGTATCCTTATAAGCATGTATAGTTGATTGTATTTTCTATCCTACAATAGATAGATAAGAATTCCAAATTCACTATGTTCATAGTTTATACATTCCATATGGACAAATAGACCCAATGGAAAAATGGGTCCATATTGAGCAATAAATTTTAGTGACCTATTTTGGAGAGATAACAAAAAAATTGGCTTTTGTTCACCTTTTGAGTATTCAAAGGAAACTTAAGAAGATAAATAGAATATACATATTCACTTAAGTAATTAATTCAAATTGAATAATATTAAATACAATGCAACCAAATTCACTAAAACCAATTCACCATTAACATTTAGAAAAATAACTCAAAATAATCTCAATTCTTTTCAATATTTTTTAAAGTTCTTGATATTTTAATGATTTCTCTAGTTTTTCTCATAGGAGAATAGAAACATTTTTTGATTTGTTAGTAATTTCATGAGATCTTCTCAAGTTGCATGTAATTAGTTTAGAAGGTTGATAATTAGAAAATAGTAAGTTTGTAATAGATCTAGACAAGAGGCACGCATTCAAAAATGAGTTGAAAGAGTTGAGCTCTTTTCATCCAATGGAGAATGAGGGAGGAGCTTTTGGAGACTTATTCAAGTTTTTTTTAAATTCTTGAGATTTTACTAATTTCTCTAAATGTTCTCAAAATAAATTAGTAAGTTTTGGGATTTAGTGGCATTTTAAATTTTTAGTTTTTTCTTTTCTTTTTAGATTTTAATGATTTACTTATTTTTTCTCATTGGAGATTAGAAAGTGTTGTTGAGTTATTTTTCAAATCATCTTGAAAAATAATTGATTTTGGTGAATTTGGATACATAAAAATAAAATTTACTATTATATCTAAATACATTTCTATCTTGCATCCAGAATTTAAGAAAATTGCTATTAGATCAAATAAGTCAGTTATTGAGGTTCATTGTATTTTAGATCTTAGAAAATTTAATAGTTTTTTTTTGTTGTTTCCTTATTTTTGAATTATGGTAGGATAAATTCATTGCATAAAAATGTCTAAAATATTCTTTATAGTTTTTTCATTAATCAATTTGATACATTATCAAGTCAAGTTAAGTCTCAATTAATCTAACATATTTCTAATGATGCTTGTCGATATTTTGATATATAATATATCTTAATATCCTAATTAATTTTGTAGTTTGAGATTTATTTTCCTTCACTTTCCTTAAATATCTTCTTGTCTTTCTAAGAATTTATGAGAAATTCATGAAAATATATTTATTCCTATGAGGTTTTCTTGTTCTTCTTAGGATTATTTTAGGGTTGATGAGACAAATTTCAAATTTAAAAAATAGGAATATAATTGAATTAAAAAAATGTAATTCTATCTTTTAAAAAAAGAAAATCTAAAATATTTACCTCAACTCAAATGTGGTATTATTAAAACTAGGGTTATGAGATTAATTGAGCTTCTATTTGCTAGGATATTTACGCATTTTGTACATCCAATACTTTTAGGAAAATAGAATTAAAAATAATGACCTAGAAAATATTTTTATTTTTATAAAAATAATACAAACACATTTATATTATATCACGTATCTTAAGGTTTGCTTGTATTTTAAGAGAAAAAGCACATTATATTTTTAAATATATTTTGAAAAAAATTTGGCCTCCAACTCCATTTGCACATCCTTTGTGGATTTGTTACAACTCTTTGTTAATCATTCTAAAATATGTTAGCATGGTAATTTTAATCTTTTGACTGCTAGTAGCCATTCATTAATTGTCATGGGTTTATTTATTCTTTCCAATGATATAATAGTTTTGGAGACCCATAAAATGTCTACAAGGAAACATTATGTATCACCTTTTGGAAAGACAATAATCTTTTTTTCCATTCTATCAACTATACATATCCCATCATGCATCCTTAGATTGCACATTGTGTTGACCAACATTATCACCATTTCTCATGATATCTACATCCAAGTAAAATAAAATGAATTTACATAAGTGATCTGATTGGTGACTCCTCTATAGATAGTGTTCCAAAAACCTCTACATGGATAAAATATTTTCTTATCTCAAATTAGTTAATAGATCTAAATATATTTCATAACACTTTGATGCTAGTCTTAGTGGACATCATATGGACACCTCCACACATTGAATTAAAGAATATAATAAATATATCATTAATACAACTCTTATCCAACTTGAGTACATATTAATGAAAAGATAAATAAAATCATTTGACCTTAGCTTGATAAAATATAAGTTTATAAGGATGATCCTCCTAGATCAAGTTATGAGGAACATGTTGGGTTTACCTAAAATAACAAACATTTATAGCTAGTGTGTCACATGCTCATGGTACTCATAAAGATGTTAAACAATATTTAAGAATAAAATTAATTTCTATTCATACAACTAAGCATCAAACACACATCATTATGTGAGGATTTTAATGACAAAAAATGTGTTGGAAAGATATTGGTTGATCTTAGTTTACAAATAGTAATTATGATAGAAAAAATGTATGTAAAGAAAAATACTTGATGAATTATGAAATATCAAAAGTAAATATTTAGATATTTAGTAGATCATGATTGTGATAAATGAATATATTGAAAATGAAATATTTTTAAAACAATGTCATGAAACACTAGTTGAAGTCAAAACATAGAAATGACACTTTGCTTTACCACTTTTGTACATAAAGATACATCACTTTATGTCAATAAAAAAAATCTATTTTCGTGTACAATAATAGTCCCTTAAAGGATGGTGTCATGCAAGTAATGACTTACTTTGTATGATAAATCCTTTATGTCCTATCAAGATAGACATATTATACTTGAATTGCACTGGTATTAATGGCTAATCTTCTTTTAATATCTATATTGTACTTTTTATGTTTAGGCCTTCACTTGATTCTAGCATTTAGGTGAAAGGTGTTATTACCTTTTGAAATCAAGATGTACCCTCTCTTCTCAATGTTCAAAAGTTGCTTGAGCATATTTTCATCACGTATTCCAAGAGATGAATAAACTACAAGTTGGTATGTCCATTCTAGGAATGCTTCCTCTGGTTAGATTTTCATTTATGTTCACACTTATCATACTTAGTTTTTTAAGTTACAAATTCGTAATTAAATTTATGATCGTACTCAAATCTTGTTGAAGGACTTTTATATGTTATACTTTATATAAACATATTTAATACACAATGCTAACATACTACTTATATTTTACTATGATACATTTTCACTCATACTAAATATGCTTAAACAATTTTACACAACTAACAAGTTCTCCTATACAATATCTCAAATGTAAAATAACATAACTCAATATTATACACCAGAGCATATTTAAAATATGAGAGATGCTAGAAGACATTGTTGAGTGTCCACATGTCATTTGTCTTCCAACATCTCATACATTTCAAATATGCTTTAGTATATAATATTGAGTTATATTGATGCTTATGAGATATTTGATATTAATTTACTGATCTATGTTTCATGAATAATGGTTGAAATTTATCTATTATGAAAATGAATAATGCAGATATCATTTATTACAGTTAGGTATATTCACATAAATTAAACCTATTTGACTTCCTCATTTATAATTATAAAATAATAACATAACTTATACATTATAACATACTTCAATATTATATATCAAAAAATATATAAAATATATGAAATGCTAGAAGACTTTGCTCACTTCCCACATGCTATTTGTAATTTTTTAACTTAATTTACTAGATAATTCATATTTCATAAATAATGATAAGAATGTATCTATTATTAATATGAAAAATTCACATGGTGTTCATTACATTTAGATAATACTCAGAAATTATTAGATTTCCACATCTGACAGAACCCATTTGACTTCTCTATTTATAACTGTAAAATAATAATATAAATACTCTATATCCAATACCTCACAGACTATAATACAACTCAATATTATATACCAAATCATATTTGAAGTATCTGAGATGCTAGAAGACTTTACTCACTGCTCATATATTATTTTTTGTACATTTTCAATTAATTTAAAAATCCATATTTCACAAGTAATGCCAAAAATCTATCTATTTAAATTACTGAAACACATGTGACGCATAAGTAATGTTAAGATTTAATTACTCGAAATATGTAATCCATATTTGATGAATAGTGGTAGGAATTCATCTATGATGAAAATGAATAATAGAAATAGCATTCATTACATTATAGGCATTACATTAGGTGAACGTTGAGAAATTCATTACATTTCTTAATCGGACACTAATTCAGACACACTTAATCATAATTGTCTTCACTTGACTTCTCCATCAATAGCTGTACAATAATGTCACAGATACTCATATCTATCTAATCCAGTTGTTCCCACTGATTTTTTAAAAAATCAGCAGCACCCATTTCGTGGCAATAAAAGAATATATAAATGCTTTCCAACCATTGTCGGCCACCTCTCCCACACAGCTACTGTTTCTGCGGTCAATAAATTTGGGGGACCATTTTCTATCTTCTGTTCGAGCAGGGCAGTTGTCAGAAATTTGCATCAACTCGGTATAAAAAACAGTTAATGTAAGCAAAATTGTGGAAATCGGAGGAGCAAAGTATGGAGGGAAAGAATTCATGCAAAAAGCATCCTCATTTAAGAGTGGTGGGTGTCTGTTCTGTTTGTCTGACACAGCGTCTCAACCAGCTGTTGGATATCTACAGCCATGACCAACATTCAAAATCCTGTTTACATAATCAAAAACATTCTTCTTCATGCGATTTTAAGATTCGAACTCGTGACATTACGAGGACTCAAATGAATAGAGATCAATTACGAACCAGGGAAGGCTCTTCACCAGCGCATTTCAGTTACAGTCATAATGGTGGTCAAGCAAAATTATCTTTCCCCACTTCTGTCTTATATATTGGGCATTCAAACAATGGAGGCAAAGGATATACCAAGGTTTCTAATGGGTTTTCGAGCCAGAGATAAGTGCTGTGTGTAAGCTAATTTTCTGCTGTATCGTTTATTCTTGATCTTTTGTACATATAGAAAATTAAATCAAGTAGAAATGTACGTATAAAGTTTAAATGCATGGTTATGGAGATTTGTAATGTTCTATGCAGGGATTATTTGTATCTTTGTAGAATTGTTTCATCTGTTCTTCTGTTACTGCCTCTATCCAATTTTCTTTCAGATCAGGAGATGTATGATAGAGGTAAAAGGATGGACAGTTTAGGCCAATGGTTATTGGGTTTAAACAGTATATTTTATATTTTGATTTATTTAAACGATTCATCTGAAATTACATTATCATTTTTAATTGAACTTATCTATTAATATGATTTAAGTTGAATCACTAAACAAATATACTGTTCAAGCTTAAATGACATATTCTACTGTTCAAGCTTAAATGACATATTCTAGCTGTTAGATTTAAATTGAATTCTCTCTTAAATAGTTACAATCTATGCTGGTCAAGTTCTATTTCTTTGCGCTCTATATATATATATTTTAGACCAGTTGATATACGACAGAGGTAGAAAGGATGAAATAGTTGACAGCAGTCAGTTACGGTTAAACTTTTGATTTGTTTAGGTGATTTATCTAAAATCATATTAGCTTTTTTCAATTCAATCCATTTATATTAGTATGATTTACTATGAACTTCGTAAATAAGTCAAAGTAAAATTATATTAATATTTTCAATCAAAATCGTTTATTAATATGATTTAAGAACCTCGTAAAAAGTCAAAGTAGAATCATATTAGCTTTTCCCATCCAATCTATCTATAGTATGATTTAAAACAAACTTCTTTAATAAATCAAAACTTAAAATATGTTCCTTAAACCAAAATTGCCTAACCCACAATCGATGTACATTATTTTAAGCTGGGTCCTCCACTAAATGATTATAGCCTTTGTTGTTAAAGGTCTTTAACATATAACAATGGCTGTTCTGTAAATATTGAGTGGGTTGTGGTAAATAACCTTTATACTGTATTTTAATTTGGTTCCTGCCCTCTCGTCATATAAGTGGTGTTATTTTTCTTCTCTATGTAATAATGGCGGTCTTATGAAGAAGGGCTGCAAACACAGTGAGCAGAGAAGAGGAAGTGAAAATACATGAATTTTAAAACCAAGGGAAAGAGTAAACTGAGTTCCATGCTTGTGTTTATATACATTCACATTGATATCTAGATGTCATGTGCATTTTGTGATAGCATTAAATAAAATAGTAGGAAGATCTGAATTTTTTAAAAATGAGAACACCAAAAGCAATTTGTAAAAAGTATTAACCCAATTACTTCATGTTACAGAAATGTGGTCAATCAAAAGAAGTTTTATCTTAATGTTTTCTCAGAAGTTGCATATGATGATTGAATCTGAATATGTAATAGAATCTTAACTGATTTAATTGAAAAACTGACATGACTGTAAAAAATCTTAAGTTGAACATGGGATGGCAGACCCAAGTATCTGCAAGACAATGAATTTTCAAATGGACCATAACTTATTTTTAGGTAGTCTCAAAATTAAGGATAGATTGAATGACCTTTAGAAATTCATTTGCCTAAGCAATTCATATGTTTTGTTTCTATTTTTCAATTTTGCACATAATTTTTTCTGATGTTTATAGGTACACTGTCAAAATTAAAGATAGATTGAAAGCTCTTGAATGCACCTAAGTTTTACGTAAAAGCTATTTCCAATTATAGACCAATTTATTGAAGGTAAAAATACACGCGAGTCCTTACATAAGTGATACAGTTTTTTATCTTTTACATGAATGCATTTAATATTTTTACACACTCAATTAATAACTAGCTATTTCCACCATATATCAATTTCTATAATATAATAGACCATTTCTAATTGAAGCATGATCTATTAATTGTGATCATACTTTTCTTGTTTGCAAACACAAACTATATTATGTCATTTCATTAGGGTTTATGAGCTAAAAATAATAAATAGGAGTTGTTGTAAGGATTTAAAATATTAATGGTAGCTAATTATTTGTAATGTTAAAAATTGCATACATTTTTTATTTCACATTTTTCATTTATTTTGGTGTCTATTCCTTTAGTGTATTTTTAGATCTTTTCAACTCTTTTCTTTAGTTTTCTCTTCCATTGGTGCCAAATACTTAGCATCTCATTTTCTTATATTTCTAAGATATTGTTATTATTTGTGTGAAAAGAGTTATTACCAAACTAGTTTTAGCCTATCTAGGAAGATCCTATTCACACTACTCTAAGTTCACTTAGGAAACAACATACGTTTTGTCTAACCAAGTGTCTCAATGCTTCTCCATAGAGTCCTGCATGTGTTTCACTCATTGAAGAGTAGTCAAAGTTTCACTCCTACCTTCTCACCTCTTTCTCATTGCTTATATATCCAAGATAGTTTTGTACATGTTGCATGTTTCTTACGATAATCATTTTCACATCCATATTCATTTTGTGGAAGTATTGTTGATTTTGCAAGAGATATTGGCTACTTCAAAATTATATTAGAGCTTCTTTAAAACCTCTTTCATAAAATGGTTTGAGTTTTTAAGGGGACTGTGTATCAACTTTCATCTAGCATGTCATGGAGAAAATGGACATGACCATTATGCTCATATGGCTTAAGAAATAATTTTTCATAGATAAAACTTGTATTTGTTGTGACAATAGTATTTTTATAATTGAAGAGGGTACTCATGGTGGTTGTGCAAAATCTTATACAATCTTTTACTAATCCATTTGGTCTTCATAAAAGAATTACATTGTTGTGCCATCTATATTTCCTCAATTGTGATACCCTACATTAGTTGGCATAAGGAGCAGAAATGATTTTTACCCAAAAAAATAGATTGTAGGTTACGACCTACATAAGGATGACATCATATGTATCCTATGTATAGACATGACACTTGTGAGTCCATCAAGGTGGAATGTAAGGGTTTTTTTGGGGGCAAACCACTACTTTTTCTCAACAATAGTGGGATTTTTATTACTCAATGACCACAATTTACTTTATTTGTGATGAGTCCAAATAAACTATTGATGCACCCAGAAGCTTGTGCCACAAGCCATAAAAATCATTACAAAAGAAATAGAAGACACACAAGAGAAGCTATTTCACTAATCAATAAAGAAATGAATTGATGAAAATGAGATATCATACATTGTGTAGACCTTGTTCTTATAAAGAAAAATATGAGAGAGAAGAATGCATGTGATAACCTGACAATTATCCTAATTGGGAAAGGAAGTGGGTGTAACCAGTCCCAATAATTAAAATATATGTACCTAACTAATGTATAATTGTAAATAATAATTCCTAAGTAAAATTAAGAAATTGTGCATGGACAAAATGGTACACCAATACCCCCCTTAAATGTAACATAGGGAGAGACATACAAGAGATGCAATTAGAAAATAAATATGAAATATGAAATATGAGATGCATTATGGGTCTTGGAAGCATCACCATGTTAGGTATCCATTTAGGAATACAATGGAATGAGATGCAAATATTCCACAATTAAAGAAAAGGAGAAAATCTCTATGGGAAAAAAAATCCTATCCATAAGAGAGAAAACAAAATGTTTTAGTTTGTTCTTGATTTCCATCTTGTTTAGTTTTAGTGGCATTCCTTTATTTTAGATCATTTTCTACTGTGAACTTCAGGGAACCTTCTGGACATCATGTTTTACTCATGTCCCTGTTCGCACCTCAATTAGAGTCTTCATGTTCTTCATGTTCTAACGGTTAGTTGGGCCTTCCAATCTCATCAAGTGATTTTTTGATCAACAAAGCTTGGTGACTCATATTTTGATATCCCTGGATTTTTTTTCATATCCTTCTTGGATGATGCATCATTTCTACATTTTGGTGTTGATATCTTATGATTAGGGTCCTGACCTATATTTATGTATTACATTTTCTTATTCTTGGAAAATGTAATTGTTCTTGGTTGACATATGTGTTGCGACACTTTATATATTGAGGCTTAGGATATTTGTTCTATATCCTTTTTGGGGAGGAAACCTTGGAGATTAGCATTAGCGTTTAAGTCTAGATTTTTTTGTGATAAGGCATATGTGTCGAAAACTAGAAATCTACATGTTGCAGACCAGTGTGATGTAAATTCATGATTTTGAGATAATTCAAAGGATTGAATGTGCATGCTTGTTGTTAATTACTAAGTTGTTCATGTTCTTGATTTGATTTTTTCTATTGTGTTGACTCTTGTTGCAAGGATTTATTGGACTCTATGAGTTCTCACTCTCCTTGACTACATCAGGTTGTAGCAGAGAAAGGTTTTCCAATCTAGGGTTTTCTTGACGGGTGGCAGAAGAGAGAATCCAACCTATAGTTGTTAAAGATTGTTAAGATGACTAGAATAAAGGCTAGACGAGGAGAAAGGAACGTAGATCCAACTATCTTAGATATGTTGAGACAAATTGTTGCTCAATTGGAAGCGATGGAAATAACTTAGAAGATGGGATAACACATTGAAGATGTAATTGATGAAGAAGAAAATGAGTAGAATTAGGCTAGGGATGGAGAAAACAATGAGGAGAAAATGGATTTGAATCAAGAGGAAGAAAGATTTGTCAGAGGCTTTACCAATGTGAACAAGAGACCTCATTTCAATCCACCAAACTATCATGGTAGCTTGGATTTTGATAAATTGATATATTGGTTAACGAAGATGGATAAGTACTTTGAACTTGAAGGAACTAGTGAGGAACAGAGGGTAAAATATGCTTGTACAAAGATGAAAGGGCATGCATCCATATGGTGGGAACATTTTCAAATAGATCAGTAGAGAGGAGGAAAAGATAACATCAAATCTTGGGATAGGATGGTGATTAAATTAAATGCTAAGTTCTTCACTGGCGACTATCAAGTGGATTCTATTTTGGAAGATATGTAAAACTTGAACCAGAAGGACTTAAGTGTTAAGGGTTATACCAAGGAGTTTTAAAAAATAAACATTAGATCTAGGCATGTATATGATAAGCTGAACAATTTGTTCGCTACTTTAACAAATTAAGGGTATCAATAAAGGATGAAATTATTCTAATACAAATTAGAAGTGTGGAAGGAGCTTATAAGTGGGCCTTGAATGTTGAAGAAAATTTGAACCGAAGGCATGAACAGAGAGAATGAGGTAGAGGAGGAAGATTTCATGGAGGAAAATCCAGTACTAATAATGAAGGAGGTATATCTCCTATAGATCAAGGCATGAGTGGATCATAAGCTAAGGATAATGGCCACTATAGGTGGAATGATAGGAGTTTCTACCGCAATGCAGGACAAATTATTGGTGATGAAAGGAAGTTCGGTGGTACTTATTTTAAGTATGGCGGAGTGGGACACTGAGCCTATAAATGTAAATAAGGAAACTCTAAGAAGAAAGAAAAGAGTAGTAGGTAAATGGCCTTCACAGATGAGGAATCTACTAGACTAATGAACAACAATCAAGCAAAGGATGGAGCAACCTTGATAACTCATTGAGTTCGCTACTAAGGAAATTAAGATGAAGAGCCATTGCAAAGGAAGAATTTGTTCTGAACCAGAAGTAGGATACAAGATAAGGTGTGCAATGTTGTCATATATAGTGGCAGTTCAGATAATATTTCTTTAGAGGAGTTGGTTGACAAATTGAAGTTGCAAAGATCGAAGCATCTCAAACCCTATTAGAAAGGATTAATTCAAGATAAACACAAGGTACTGGAAAGTGAACAATATATGGTTAAATTCAAGATTGGGAAGTATTATGATGAATTTTTGTGTGATATTATACCTATGAATGTGTGTCGTATCTTGTTGGGTAGACCTTGGCAATATGATAGCCAAGATATACATGATAGTAGGAAAAATGTGTACACTTTTGTTTCTAATGGAATGAAGCAAAATTTGTTACCCTTGGAAGAACCCCTTAAGAGTGAAGTGTGTACCAGTGTAAGAATTTATTTAGTAGATGGATGAAAGTTTTTGCATGGCATGAGGCATGGTAATGTATTTTTTTCTTTGGCACCAAAGAAGTCTAAGGAGAATGTATCAGTAGAAGAACATCCTAAGTGAATTACTATATTGTTGGATGAGTATACACACATCATATCATATATTGTCCCTGAAGGATTACCACTAATAAGAGGGTATGTACAAGATCATGGTATGCCAAAAATTGGCAATGTGAAAAAGAATGCCTGAATGAGAGACTCGTTGAAAAAAAACTATAAATTTCAAATGATATAACATTTTTAAAATCTAAAACATGTGTCACATTCTATGATTCACCTACTACAAGCAATAGAATAATGTTTTTTAATTTGATGAAGTTGAGACTATTTTGAGGTGGTCAGACACAAGATTTTTTATTTGATAGAAAATTTGTACCAAAAAAATCATAATTAGTTACAAAAAATATGTGTCACATTTGAAAATGATTCTACTACTTATATCTATAATCATGTAAAATATTATTCTCATTTGATAGTGTTTAAGGTGGTCAGACATACACCCACTTATCTTTTCCTAAATTTTTTGTTTGAAATTTTCACCATACGATTTTTTTTAAAGTTCTAATATCTTAGAAACTACATTCAATTTTATACAAATTTTGTTTTTACATATTTTTCATATAATATTGGTTTCTTGTTTAAATTTATATGTCAACTTTCCTAACTCTTATTTCTGAATTTACATTGACACTTAAGAACCTAGTTTGGCATACCATGATATTGGACATACCCCAAAAGTATCTATCATTCTATGCATTTGATACTGGGAGCCAATTTGCCTAACAAAACAACATGTCGGATGACACCAATAGAAAATTAATAACTCAATAAGAAAGTACAAGATTTTTTGCAATGAGGATTGATCAGAGAAAGTTGCAATGAGGATTGATTAGAGAAAGTTTGAGTCCATGTGCAGTGTATGTAGTCTTAGAACCGAAGAAGGATAGACAATGGAGGATGTGTACCGATTATAGAGCCATCAACCAAATCACAATCCAGTTTCTTGAAAAGTGGTTATCATCAAATTAGAATAGAGGAAGGTGATGAGTGGAAAACCACATTCAAGATGAATGAAGGGTTATATGAATGGTTGGTAATGCCTTTTGGATTGTTGAATGCACCAAAAAATTTCATAAGGTTAATGAATGAATTCCTAAATAAATTATTATTTAATTTTATCATTGTGTATTTGGATGATATCTTTATTTTTTGTAAAAGAAGAGTGGAACATTTGATGCATGTTAGATGATTATTATAAAGGTTAAGAGAAGAGAAGTTGTTAATAAACCCTAAGAAGTGTACTTTCATGAAATAGGAGTAAGTATATTTGGGATTTATAATATTTTCTGAAGGATTGAAGATGGATCATAAGAAAATGAAATAAATTGTTGAGTGGCCTACACCAAAGAATTTTGTAGAGGTAAGATCATTTCATGGGTTGTTTAGCTTTAACCAAAAGTTCATTGGAAACTTCAGTTCAATTTGTAGATCGATGAATGAAACCATGAGGGGAGATAAAAATAAATTCAAATGGATACATGGATAACAAAGGAAATGAAATTATAGTCATCTTAAGTCAAGAAGGGAGACAAATTGCTATATATCAGTGAAAATTTAAATTATCCTAAAAGAAGGTATTCAATGTTTGATCAAGAATTGTATGCTATATTCCAATCATTAAAGAAATGGAGACACTATTTTCTACCTAAGGATTTTGTGCTTTATACTAGTCATCAAGCATTGAAGTGCTTGAGTAGCCAAGGTAAGTTAAATGAGAGACACATGAGATGGGTTGAATTTATATAGAGCTATGTACATTTATGTTGAAACATAAGAGTGGTGTAAAAAATAGAGTTGATGATATTATAAGTAGGAGGAGGAATCTGTTGACTGAAATTAAGATTGTATTATTGAGATTTGATGAATTGAAAGCATTATATGAGGATGATCCAAACTTTACTAAACCTTATCCAAATCTTGCAAAGATCCTATTGTTACAAATAGACATGAGCGGTTAGATTATTTCCTTCTTAATAGAGGTAAATTGGATTCACCTCTATTAATGGAGATTTGAGTATTGATAGGAGGATATGAATAGATAGGGTATGTGATGGAAAATTTTATGGACATATAAACTAGATAAAATAGAAATACTTATCTCAAAAGAAGGCTAATGAAGAAATCACTTTTTTCTGATGTTTGTGCATAGTTTCAAGAAATTCTACAACCTACTCCAGACTAGAAATGTCGAGACAGAGAAAACCCAGAAAAATTTTATCCTTCTAAGGTTGGGTCGACTTTGACCTAGATAGCGGGGCAAGGTCTTACCCTAGGGTAGAATCCTACCCCTCACTGAAGGTCATCCCTGACTTGAAACAATTCTGACAGAAATTCTGTTCACAGATCCTGGAAGTTCACCGAAAAGGGTATCCAGATCTATACTTTAATTTTCTATCCTATACCTATACCTATAAAAAAAAATGGTATTGTTGTTTGGATGATGGGTTTGCCTTGGTCAAACCCCAATTTGGAATCAACCTTAATAATGAAATTGAAATAGAGAATGCTAGCAAGTATTAGAAGTAGATCTAACAACGAATCTATGATATTCAATAGATATGCAATTGTATTTGAAATGTAAATAAGTATATTGATATGAAAGCTTGAACATAACATTAACAAATGTAAATCAAAACCTCCATTATTGCATGCTTGGATTCCACCTTGAGGGAAGAATGAATGGATCTTGAAGATGAACAAAGGATCTTGAAGGAAGATCACACCACCATGATGGATAGATTTAGGGTTTTGAATGATGAATCTTGAATGCTTGAACCAAATCCCTTCAAAGACTTGAATGCTTGAATCCTTGATCTTCAATGGAGCACTTGAATGGAGAAGAGGACTTGAATGGATGATTGGTTGAGAATGGATGCTTGCTTGATCTTGCTTGAAGAAAAGCTTTCTTGATCATTAATGTCTCCTTGAGAATGCTTGATGAACAAATGGATGAGAGATGATAAAATGAGAGAGGAAGGCTTCCTTTAATAGTGATCTAGGGCACAAAATTTTAGAGAAGGCCAATATTGGAGAATTAAATCCCAATTAATCTTAACCCCTAGAAATGGACCTATATTAAATGCAATTTAAGAGTTTACCATTCTAAAATCTGAAACAGCCGACCC
Source organism: Chamaecyparis obtusa (assembly GCA_027943335.1). NCBI lineage: Eukaryota > Viridiplantae > Streptophyta > Pinopsida > Cupressales > Cupressaceae > Chamaecyparis > Chamaecyparis obtusa. The sequence goes on from BSBK01003399.1 coordinate 74,513, forward strand.
AGAAGTGGGAAAATAAAACTTTCTGAAACCCGACATCCTGAAACTTCTAGAAACTAAAATTTGAACCTGGGGTCAGGGACGAGGTAGTATTTGCACTAGGTCAAGGTCAAGGTCATCCTTGACCTAGGTCAGGGAATAGGCCGTCCTTCACCCAGAAGGTCAAAGTCTTCAGATTCTCAGAGAAAGTCTGTGAGAAAGAGGCTGGAAACAGGGAGAGAGAAGCAGAATAGGGAGGAAACAACCAAATCCATGCAAAGACCCAATCAAGGTGCTTGACATGACCCTAGACCACTTACTCGAAGGGCTAAATGCTCTTATCATGGAAGTGCTTCCAATTTAAGACAATACACCTTCAAGATGAATTTTTTTTCAAAGGAAGTTAGTTGTGTATACCTATAACTTCTATGAGGGACAAAATTATTAGGGGAAAACATAGTGGATGATTGGTGGGACATTTTGGAATTGATAAGATAGCATCTTTATTAAGTGAGACTAAATTTTGGCCACAAATTCATAAGGATTTGCAGCACAATTTTGTTCAAAATTGTAGCGTGTTCCAAGTTACAAAGGTAGTAGTCAAAATGTGGGATTGTATACACCTTTGACCATATCAATTAGGCCTTGGGAGGACATCAACATGGATTTTATACTTGGTTTACCAAGAACACAAAGAGGTCATGTGATACAATTTTTTTGGTTGTAGATAGGTTTTGTAAGATGGCACATTTCATACCATGTAAGACGACTACAGATGTAGTGCATGTGACAAAACTACTTTTTAAGGAGATTGTGAGAATGCATGGATTACCTAAGACCATAGTTTTAGATCAGGGTAGTAAGTTTGTAGCTTATTTTTGGAGGACACTTTGGAAGAAGATAAAAAATCATATGAAGTACAATTCTACTTTTCATCCATAGAGTGATGGACAAACTAAGGTTGTGAACAAGAATTTAGAGAATTTTCTAAGGTGTTCAGTTGGAGACAAGCTAAGGAATTGGGATTTAGGCTTTCATTAGCCATTTTTTGTATATAACAATTCAGTAAATAGGAGCACATGGAAGACACCATTTTAGATTGTTACTGGGTCTAATCCTAAAGGAGTAGAAAAATTGAGAGATATTAGTCATGATGTTAACATGAGTGCTGAAGGAGAGGAATTTGTAGATGTTATGAAATCATTGCATGACGAGGTTAGACATAAAGAAAAGAAAACAAATTTCAAGTAGGAGAAGAATTCAAGGTCTACTTGCATAAGGATATATTTCCTATTGGTACTAATAACAAGTTGAGAATGAATAAATTTAGGCTATGTAAGATCTTGAGGAAATCTAACTCAAGGAATGCATATGAAGTAGAGTTACCTAAAGACATGGATATATCACCTATATTAAATGTTTTTGATTTGTATGAGTGTCATGAATCAGATTTCATTAGAAATGATGGATCAGATATTGAACAGAAGTATCCTAGGAAACAAGTGGATCAAATAGAAGAGGATTTAGACAATAAAGTTGGTAGGGATACAAGAGGAAGGTAGTATATGGAGTATCTCATCAAGTGGAAGGAAAGACCAGTGAAAGATTCTTCATGGATTTCACAGATTGAAGTTGACCATTTTGGTTTTCCTTTGGTCCAAGAGAAGTGAGAGGCCCACTTTTCAAATAACCCTAGGTGTCTAAGGAAGGAGCATCTTGGGTTCTTGGAAATCTTGTATAGCCCAAAAATATTTTCTACTTAGTTTGTTTAGTTTTAGTGGCGTTCCTTTGTTTTAGATCATTTGTTATTGCGAACTTTAGGGAACCTTTCGGAAATCATGTTTTATTCATTTCTTGGTTCGCACCTCGATTGAAGTTTTCACTGATGAGTTATCTTGGATTAGATATTGGGTGAGTGTGTTCTTCATATTCTAATGGTCAATTGGGCTTGCCAATCTCATGAAGTAATTTTCTAATGGGCGAATCTTGGAAACTCATATTCTGATGTTCCTATACCTTTTATCGATGTCCTTCTTGGATTGTGCATCATTTCTACATCTTTGTGTTGATATCTTGTGATTTTGCTCCTAACCAATGTTTCTATATTACATTTTCTTTTTCTTAGAAAATGTAATTATTCTTGGCCGACATATGTGTTGTGGTGTTGTATATATTGAAGCTTATAATATTTTTTGTGTATCTTTTTTTGGGATTAATTATCCTTGGAGGTTAGCATTATCTTTTAAGTCTATATTTTTGTTGTGATAATGCATGTGTGTTGAAAACTAGTAATTTACATGTTGCAGGCTAATTTGATATAAACTCATGATTCTGAGATCATACGAAGTCTGGAATGGACATGCTTCTTGTTCATTACTGAGTTGATCATGTTCTAGAATTGATTTTTTTTCTATTTTGACTCGTGATACAAGGATTTGTTGGACTCTATGATTTTCCACTATCATTGACTACATCACTCCTCAAGACCCACCAAGGACTACTTCCTTCACCACTAACAATGATCACAATTGAAGATAGCAAGGAGAAACCAAAATTTTAGTGAAGATTTCAACACCTACTTCTCCATAGGTGAATACTCCAAAGTAAGAGAACCATCCTAAATGCACTATCAAATTAAGTGCATGTGGAACTCAATATGCTTAGTGCAAGTTAATGATCTTCAATTTTTTGATAAATATGTATGAAAATATAATTACTACACCAAAGAGCAGTGATATGATTAGTAGGAAACCCAAACTCAAAAATCAACTTTCGAAGAAAACAAACTGCTAGAAATATATGTTTGAATGTCTATTATCATTGATGTCAAACATTGTGTTATGGAGGTCTTTGTATTTTCTTAAACACTATGGTCTAAAAGTCTTCTATATTTGGAGAAGTAAGATTATGTGTTGGGTATGTTGGTGCTACTGAACATAGATAGAATAATGGAAGATGAGTATGTATTCAATGCTACAAAATAGTGGAAGACAAGAATGTATTTAGTGCTACAGAATGGTGGAAGACATGAATGTATTTTGGAGGTTCTTTTAAGTTTTGAAGAGTTATTTTCTTAAATTTGGAAGTCATTGGTTTTGTTCAAATATTAGTGGTTCAGTTAATCGACTTATGCATTCGAAGATGATAGTTACTCAGTTGTATTTTCCATAAGGTTTCTACTCTAAAGTTCAAGGTTAAATACATGCAAATGTGACTTGAATTTATTTAGGTTTTGGTCTTGTTGTAGTGTTTCCTGGTGATCTTAAAATAGTGTTACTAAGTGTTGCGGTTATCATGATTTTGTGGTCTAGTTTAGAACTATATTGTGTTGGCTTCTGATGTGGATTGTTTGAAAGTGATAATTTTCTTGGCTTGGTGTGTGCATCTCACCATGGCATGTGGAGGTCTAGATTTATTTGTAAATTTACATAGTTCTTTGGGAAGTGTGACTACACATTTGAGATGGAAAATTTGTTCCAGTAATTGTGGATTTGGAATTGACCTATTTGTAGTGTGTTTGAGGTCCCCTCTCTCTCCTAGAGTGGATCATGCTTCTAGATTTAGGTCTAGAGTGGATCATGCCTCTAGATTTAGGTTTGGTCTATACATTTGGTGTTTATCTCTATCGGGATGGGTTTGTGCTATATATGACCTATGTCATTAATGTTTATTTCTTATCCAAATGGATCTATTCTATATTTTGATCTAGATGCTTCTAGCATGGGACCTTATTTCATTTTGTTGTTTCCTTGGCCAACTAGGAGCTTAACTGTAATATCATTTTGGCATAGCCAACCTTATTGTAATATCCAATGATCTATCTTCTATATAAGCACAATCATTGCTTTGGAAAAATGAAACTTTGAAGCAAGTGGAATGTAAGAAAACTAGCGAGGATCGACTATAACTAGAAGAGTAGATTTTAGTGATAGTGACAGAGAAGAAATAAGAAAAATATTTTAGTTCTAATGTTAAATATTTTGTATAGATCAACTGCATTATCAGGAGAATCTCTCTTTATCTATTGTAAAGATTTGTAAGTACCTTTTCCCTGGGACAATGAATCTTGGGTGCACAAGTTAGTTGTTCTATATTGTTACTTTGGTAAGTGAGCCTCTAGTTGTAAGTCCTAAGTAGTGATCTCCTACCATATTTTTTAATCAAACTATATAAATCAGTGAATTATCATTGTAGGCAAGTGTTCATCATGATTTTTCCCAGTTTTGGTTTTCCAAACATAAAAGTTTTGTCCTCATGTGTTGCTTGTTCTTTTTATTACGTAATTACTATTTTATGTCATGAATATTCAAGATAGTTAGTGCCATTTTAGTTTATGATAATTCACCCCCCTCTTAGCATCCAAAGTGTGTTCAAAAAATGGTATCAAATCTTTTTCCTCTCAACAAATCTTTATTTCTTGAGGCAAGTTTGGGATGGTGCAAAACTTAGAGTTTCAAGCTCTAGTATTTGATGGCAGTAATTTTCCTTATTGGAAATGTGTTGCATAAGATACAAACAATTATTATAAGACCTGAAATGATGAAATGTTATGATAGGTTAAATTGGTAGTTCTTGATGTTGGTTCTCTATAAGTATGATTTCTCTCTTAAATGGTTTAAATGGATCCTATCATGTATTTCTTAAGTGCTAAATTTGTAGTTTTGGTTTATAGATTTCTATGTGGATTTGTCTTGTCCTCACAAGGTGCTCATTAAGGTGATCCAATTTGACCATACTTTTTAATTGTTTTGGTAGATCTCTAAGTAGAACCATCTCAACCAATCATTTATACTTGCAATTGAAAGGTCTATCTATTAAGCCTAATCCTATCAAAATTATTCAATTTATGTTTGCAAATGACACCCTCATATCTAGAGAAGCCTCCACAAGGGAGGCCAAATGCATTGAAAATATAGTAAATAATTATTGTGAAATTTTTGGTGAAAAAAATCAACCTAGTAAAATCAAATATATTCTTATTCAATTATTTTATAGCTTTGTCACAAAAAAATATTGATATCTTAGGTAAATTGAAAGTGACAAGTTACCTAAAATACCTAGGAATTCCTTTTTTATAGGGAGATATAAAGAATCCTTTTGGATTGGGACTTGTTCTTCAATTTAATCAATAATTTCTTTATGGGAAAACTCATGGTTATCCCTAGTAGGTTGTTTTTTGATGATAAGGTCCATGTTAGCTACAATTTCAAACTATATTTTTTTAGTTCTAAGCATTCCAAAAGGTGTTCTATCAAACTTGGAGGGAGGCCTCAAACATTTTCTTTAAAGTTGAAACAAGGACAATATCAATAAAATTTCCCTTGTTTGTCAAAACTCAATTTGTTCCCGAAATCATTAGGAGGGTCACATTTGTAGAATTTAATAAAGAGAAAAGGAATTTTGGTAGAGAAGATAATTTAGAAAACTTATCAAAATCCAAACTCTTAGTGGTCACAAATACTTCATTCCATGTTTTTAGATATACCTCATCTTGAAAGAATATTTACATTTAAAAATTCTCTAGTGGCTTCTTGAATGTGGAAGTTTATGATGCAGTACAACAATATTTTTTAATCTTATCTTTCTTAGGTTGTTTATAATTGACTAAATGTCATAATATGGGAAGAAACTTGGAACTCTTATTTACCCATTAATTCTCTTAACTTATTTATAGATGCCAAGCTAATTTTTCAACTAGAATGGGTTACCAAAGTTTGTAATTAATTAACATAATATCAACCTTTCGGCCATCAATATTACACTGGGAAAGAATTTAGCAATCTACCTATTCCTACAAATCAAATTATTTCTCTCTAAGATCTATTGAGGATAGAGTCATCCACATCTCCCTAGATTTGGATGTCCTTATTTGGTCCCCTTCTATTTTAGGCTACTATACAATAAAGACGGGTTATGAATCACTTGATCCAAAGCTTAAGTTTACAAAATCTAGGGAATTTTATTTTTGTTTGTCTCCTACACTTTTACCTAAAGTAGGTTCCTTTATATGGATGACTTTATTAGGTATAATTCTCACCAAAGGTCATTTATCAAATCTTTTAATTAGTACTCCATTCAATAGTCAATAAATTATTCATTCTCTATTCATTCTCCTCTTCAATTTAGAACTAGTTACTTGATAAGATGGAATGGTATGCTCCTCTACCTTCTTCTCTTTGTGAGCTACTCAAATCTTGGCCTAGATTATATAAGAAATATTTCTTTCAATATCTTTGGATGGTTACCCTAGTAGGTCTCATTTAGAGTTTGTGGCAGGAAGGGGATAAATAGACCTTTCTAAAAGAAGAAAACTCTATCAATCAGGTAATTCTCATTAAAAAGTTGGCAATATCTAAATTGGTTAGAGTTTATAACTCAAAACATAAGAGTATTTCATTTTTGTTTAGTTCTTAGGGTTCATACATTCTCAATAAGTGGACATGTATTTCTCTTCCTTTTAAAGGATGCCTTGTGAACAATCATACCACTCTAATAAATACAAAGGAGACAAGATGGAAAACTACTTGCACTGTATTTTTCAAGCTCAACTTTTATGGTACATTAGAGCGTAACTAAGGAGTATTAGGCATTTATTCTATTGTTCAAGATCAAAAAGGAAAGGTCTTAAATACTATAGCTGCTAATATTCCCCAGGGTTCTAATAATACTATAAAATCTTTATCTTAGTTTCTAGTTTGAATATAGATTAACGTTTTTGGGTATCTAGTTTTTTTTATAAAGGGCTAGACTACCTTTGGTTTCTAATTTGAAACTAGCAATGTTGAGAATCGAGAATTTTTTGTAGTGCAAGAGGTTTTAGCAAATCTTTTCTTTGCAAATGTTTTTCCATTTGAAAACATGAGGCATTTATGGAGCACATTTACACAAATTTGATTTATCATTTCTTGGAATAGAGGATGACTCCCATCACAGGATTTCCTATCTATAAATAAACAAGGCCCTCCATTTTTTGAGCCACTACCCTTTCATTTTATTATTGTTTGGCTATCATTGTTAAGATATCTTTTCTCCTTTACTTTTTTGTTCATGGAGTATCTATTTCTTAATGAGCATATTGACATTCTATTTAAAAGTGAGGAACTCCCTATTTTAGTTATAGCCATGATCATGCATTTGAGAAATTTATTTTCTATGAGTCATAACCAAGTCTCCTTGTAGTTTAAATCCTTATCGTGTCATGGTTTTTTTGTTTCTAAAAAAATAGTTTTGATCTCTTGCAAGATTTTGGATTTCTAATGAAGTTGGCATCTTTGTTATTCATAGAGGAGTTCATATCAAGCAACAACCTAGACAAGGTGATTAGACACTATGATTTGTTCCATGGTAAACATTGGGTGGTGGGTTATTCCATACTCATTACCTTGTTCCATGGTAAATATTGGGTAGTGGGCTATTCCCTACTTGTTACCTTCAAAAGAAGCATGAATAAATAAAGATCTATGATGCTATAAATATTTCTCCAGTTAATGGAAATTTAGAATTCTTTGAAAGGGAAATGACTATTCTAAATTTGATCTCTTCCCACCATACATTCTGGTGTACATTTCATGATTATTTTTTTCTTTGGATAGGTTGCTTGTGCATAAGGATCTACTAAAGAAATTGAATCAAAATGTGCTTGAAAATATTTTGGATATCCAAACACTTGCCATCCCTTGTAAAGTTATTTGATATAAAGGAAAGGAAATGGTAGATAAATAAGTTGCTAGTGAGGAAGTGAGGAAGATGTCACAAGTTTCTAGGTAGATAGTTCTATCACCTATTGCTTATTTTCTATTACCTACCTTTTGCTCAAACTATTGTATCTCTTTATATTCTCCTAATATGTATTCCTCTGATGGTCCTTATCTTCACCATATATTCTTCCTTTTTGCACTCTCTTGTGGGGTAGTTCATGGTCTTTCATGTGGACGCTATATTGTTTGATATAGAGGATATGTTATTTGATATATTTTTAGTGTTTTTTATTTATTAATATATGTTCTCCTACTAATAGGTGTTATTTTTAGACACTCATATGATTTGTACCTATTTCTATATATTAATGCAAAATATTTAGGTCTTGTGCCCTTTGTTGAAGAAAATATTGGTTAAGGATTTCCCCACATTTAATAATTTTCTAGGATAGTTCAAGATTTTGTACCTTATTATTTTTTTTAATATATAAATGCAAATATATGTCTGTTAAAATTTTATATTAGTTTGGATCCTCTTATATGCCTAATATTTTAAAAATGAGTCATTCAAAATATATTTTAGACATCTCCTAAGTTTGTGATGCTTTTAAAGGTATGTTTACTAGGACGAAGGCCAAAATCTTGGTAAAACTCTTATTCAGGAAAAGTATGATGTAATAAAAGTGTACTATAATATTATCACATTATAATGTGCTAGATTTATTCTTTGTGATAGCTCAAAGTCCAACATAGTGATGTAATTATGTTATAATAAATTTCAATCATAGTTGTCTTAAAAAAAAATTATTTAAAAAATATAATTTATACAAATTATATTTCATAAATATTTCAATTGAATTTTATTTAGAATTTAACCAATAGGATTTTATTTATTTTGGATAAATAAAAGAAAGGTTTCAGTCTCTGTTCAAGGCCCCCAAAAATGTGATTTACAATAAACATTAAAAAAAGGTGAATTGCAAGTATTTTCTCTACTATGATAGTATATTTAAGATATCATTTTTATGAAATATCACCATAATATAAAACTCTCTCATTTTTCAAACTTTATATGTTTCTCTACATTTTGAATAAATTAAGGTTTTATTCTATAAATCTCAAGTACTAGTATCTCCATTTTCATTAAAACTTGTGTAGAGCTTTTTTTTTGTCATTTTTTATTCAAACATTCAACTTTAAAAAAAGAGAATAATTACATTCTACATGCATTAAAAGCTTAATTAATTTTTTCAATTTAAAGGTATATATGCTAAATTTTCATATTTTTATGACGTATCCATTTAAAAAAGAGAGTAAAAGTACATATATTAATTTAAAAAATTAGCAAGTGAATTCATAATTAACTATATTTTTAGCAATATTAGGATGGGTGATTTCCTAGGAAGACTTGATGCTTCAAGCTTGTGAGCATCACTTAGATACAATGAGTGATACGTATTCTTCATTCTCATGATAGATGGGTTCATATGAACCACTACCCATGAAACATGGGTCAATGAGTTTGACTTGAAAACTACACAACTGAATCTCGATACTAATATTACAACATATTTTTAACCAAACAGGATTAATAAAATAATTTAAAAAATTTATACTTTAGAAAAAGAAGACCTTTTGTTGTGTTATATTTTCTAATAAAAATAGGACCACTTTTTGCTCTCCCTTTATTTGAATTTATTAAGATCCACTGATTTGAAAAAAATAATAGCTTTCAATCTATATTATAATCAGCAATAATCTTGTTCTTCTAGCTCTTAATATTTTTTAATATAGATATCTTGAGTTTACATTCAAGATTACATTTTTTTAACTTCTTAGAAATATTAGTCACTTTTAACCATTTTTAAAGACATGCATATGTTGGTGCAAATAACCACTTTATCAAAATAGTTAACTATTAGCCTACCTAGAGAATGTTATTCACATTGCTTAAGTCTACACTTCAGGACTTTTAAAGTTTTTTTATTTCAATTCATCCAATTGATTTGTGTGCTCATGAATTTATGGTTTGATGTTTTCTTTCTAATCTTTACTAATTTCAACATGCTATGCAAACCATGCTAACAAAACCTTCCTAAATCTTGCACCTTGCCTAGTCAAGAGCTCCTCCTAGATGCTTTTTTACGCAGGTCCATGCTGCTTGAAATTTTTCTCTAAATGATATTTCAAACATATATGCAATTTTAGCTTGTGTATTTGGTCTATCATGATGTAGGATTGTGCAGAAAGAAAAACTCTCGTATACATGAAATTGTTATGAATGGAGACCGAATTTGATCTCCTTTCATGCTCGATTTGGTGTGAAATGATGTGTTCAGATAGTCAATATATTTTCAATCCATAGTTTAATGGAATTTCATAGAGATTGGTTTGTTGTCCATGGCTCGTCTCAACATTTGCAAGGTGTGAAATTGTATTGCAGATAGGTCCAGGTTGACAGGGTTTGAATGCTATTGAAAGTCCCTGTTAATCTACAGGGTGAGACATTACTGGTCGATTCCAAACTACAAGTTGAGCTATCTTTGTCATTACAAGTTGCAGCAAAAGGTGTCTCACATTTCTCAGGTCATGGCTCCTGCTCATCTTCATGCCAAGGTTTTTCAAATGTAACATTGATTTTTGCTCATTTAGGCACCAACTACTCCATTAATAATTGCGTTCTTTGTCAATAGGCATCATGGTTCTCATTACCAGTTACAATTGGGTAGCCATATGAGGATAGCATTTTTTAACCATGCTATGCTCTAATTGGGCGTAACTGCGAATGCATGTGTACCGAACAAAATATCCAAAGATTCATATCAATAACGTTCAATTCCATGTTACTAGCATCTTGCTTGGTGATACACCATTTTTCAACAATTCTCCTATTTCTTCATACAATTTACATATGATGGCCCACATAAACATATACATATATAGGCTTATATGATAAACAGGGACGAAATACAGCTACCAGATAGCAATTAGATACTACTGACAACCCATATATAGCTGAGTAAGACCATAAGAAAAACATTTACAAACAAAATATGACCGATACTACATGATCACACCAAAAGAGAGAGCCAAAATGGGGTTAACCCCGCAAGTTCAAAGACTCCGCTGTCTGCTCAATCTCCTTTCCTTTCATCTTGTTTGACATATCGGTGGTGTGTAGAACTTTCGCTTGGACGATAGGAACTGAAACCTCCCTCCCTCGCTGCATCTCAGGAGTCTTTAACTTAGATGGAGAAAGAGGCACTTGTAAACTTTTTGCCCTCACAACTAGAAGTTGGTGAATAGCAGAGAAAACCTAAGAGATGTGGGTGGCAATAAGAGGAGTCAGCACATCTTGGAGATGTGCAATCTCCTTTTCAAATCTCTTGCAATTGTCTGAATGTAGAGAAATCTTAAGGACATCATCAATTGTAGCAAACACAGACTTTTCCTCTAAGTACCGGGCAAGAAAGAAACCCCCTATCTAGGCTTCTCCATAAAATAAATTGAATAATTACACTGCCTTAACCAACCATCCTTCAAAGATGAAAAAATTGGATGACACCCTAAGAAGTAGGCCCAAATCCTGACCTTGGTCAAAAATATTTGATAGAAAATTATTCAACAACTGAAAAAGGTAAACACTTCTCTAAGATCTCAGCACTAGGAATTCTTCCCAATGATATTTCTTATGTGTTTTGATCCATCTATAACTAGAGCATATTATAACACATTCACATTATGACTTAAGATTTTTTAGGCATGTCAAGCCATAACATTAGAACATTATAAGGAGACTATATTATAATGTAATTGTGTTATTATATATTTTACTAAAAAATATTTTTTTGCTAGTGTGGGTCCATCTTCATGCATTTATTGTCCCAAGATTTATTTATTTGTGGAGAGGTCTAAAATATATTTTTTAATAATTCAATTTTGTAACAATTTTGAAACTTCAATAAGAAAAAGTAAAGGGAAGTTTATTCTATAGGAGTTTGTAATCTTATATTAGCATAAGGAACAACAATAACATTACATGAGAATTAATATAACAATAAATTTGACTTAGATAAACCTTAAATAAAGAGGGGCCATAGAAACACTTGGAAGAAAAAATTCTTTAGATATGTACAATCAACTAGTGAACTTATATTGTAAAATAATTGTAATACTACTAGCCAAGTTTCTAGTTAACTGGAATAATCTCATACAACCTACAAATAATTATGTAGCTCCAAGAAATATACATAATACTTACAATAACTTATAAAATCCTTTCTCCAAGATCAGTTATATCCATAATTAGTTAATATAGTCATTTTTAATATCTTTTTGGTTTTTAAGTACATAAGAAAATGCGAAGAAGATAAAATAAATAGCTAAAATCCTTAAAACATATTTACACTTCCTTAGAATATTATGAATATTGTGGTTCTATCAATGTATGATTCTCTTAATTTAGTAAGGGATTTAGACTTCTACCCTAGTATTTCTTGATAAGATCATGGTATATTAGTGTTTAACATATAAAATGATTAGTGGATAAGGGTTTTGATGAGCTCACCAAATCATAGAAAACAAATTTAGATCTACAAATACAACTAGAAAAAATATAGAAATGCTTAGATCTAAAATTAAATTTAGATTAAAAAAAATTCCCAACTAGTAAAAATTTTGTGATCTAAGATCAAACAAATTTATTGATTTTGTTATAAAGATATTATAAAACCACCATCACATAAATACCTAGGTTTAATTAAATTAAATTAAATTAAATAATACTAATACAATGAGTCTAGATATATGAATTTCTCAATAGTAATACTCTACAAACACATTTTCTCAGACTATTGGAGAAGGCATAAGTACATAGCCTCATTGCAAAGTGGAGATATTTTAATGTAGACTATTGGCATAGGATTTGAACTACATTGCTCTAATAGATTATTAGATATTCCACATTATAACATGAAAAAAAGAACTAAATATGTATTTTTATTTTCTACATTTTAATTAACTTTATTAACCATTGTATCTTATATATCAACAAAAACATTACTCTTTATTCTTTTTAAAGTAGAATAAAAAATTATTTTAAATTATAATTGTTATACACTAAGTTTGCACCCTTTGTTTAAGCTCTCATAGTCTTGATAACCTAGTATAAAATGGGAATCATCTCCAGGTTGTGGGACCTATGCTAACTGAGATGAGACCTCCACATTCTAGGCTGGTTCCTCTTGGATAATCACCTTAATTTGCTTCTAGACAGGAAAATAAATTTTTGGAGGGAAAGGGATAGAAGGAATGCTTGAAAGGGAAAAGACTTGAAAGCAAACTACCTACTAGGTGATGCACTGAAATTAGGGTTTTGGATCTCAGTATAGAGGATGAAACTAATGAACAAATTAGGTCTAGGAGGTCACAACTCACTGAATAAGCTTGCATAAGTGTTTCATAGAAGGGTCTGCAACAGAAAGAGGCTATTCAGGGAAAAGGAGGATTTCACAAACAATAGCATTACTGATGGATTTAGACACAATTTATGACCTGCAAAAAAAATTCACTTCTACAACTCGGCATAGGAATGAGACAAGATTGTTAAGCGGTTGAAGTATACCCACAAAAGCATTCACATCCAATCATCCACAATAACACACAATAGTTGCAGAAAGAGAGAGGGATCAGGAACCCTAAGATATCATTGAAACATCATATACTTCAATTCAATAAGAGGTAATTCAAATAAGGAAGCATAGGGACATGAAGAATTGTCACAAAATACCTCTACAATGTTTGAATTATCAATGAAAGATTTACAACTGTATAAGCCAGAGGGTAGAAATGATACCACAGATGACCTTTAAGAAAAGATGAATTTCTTCTACAATTGTCCAACTCTGAGCTCAAAAGCTCCAAAAATACAATATATACATCTCCTATTTGCCACACAGGCCAGAGTCAAAACCTAATTAGGGTTATAGATTTACAACAGATAACAACCCTAAATCAATCAAGTTTGATCATAAATGTTATTTCTGCAAATATCTCAACTGATTAGATATTTGTGCCCATCTTTGTACCTCATTTGCCTGCAGACAAGCAACCTAGACTCATTTACCTTTCTGCACAAAGTCTCACCATGAATGCTCAAATCGGTACTCTCAGAAAGCAAGAAATGACCTGTGACAGCTCCGCAGGTCTTTACATCATTTTCCCCAACTGCAACTATCCTGAGAACATCAATTTCATCTACCAATTCTATCACAATTGACTACTGGATCAAAAACCCTAGCCGAAACCCTACAAGAATATATTTGAATTTCAATAATAATGGCTAATAGGTGGCGCCATACTTTTCCTCCATCAACAACTGACGTTTAAATCTCAATCTACTTTTAAAACATGACTGTCAGATCTTCTTATTTACTTGGGAACCATTCGTCTACAAAATTAACCTCAAGTTCACCTCTGGTTACCTTTTTCCTTTCAGTCGCAGAACTACTAATTGTTTTAATTGATCCTATTTAAGTCTGGCGAACAAAAGAAAAACCTTTAGTCACTGATTCACGAAACCTTGCCAACCCTGGGCCCATTTACCACTTGCAAATCTTTCATTCGCCTTGACTGCCTCATCAGCAAACACCTCGACAGGCTCTGACAACGGACCCACTCAAGCTGAGATTCCAATCTGATGGCGGGTGCATGATCTCATGACCACCAAATATTCCTTCAGATCATATGCCCTCCATAGATCTTCATTAAGCCATGACCCCACTGACACATTGGTCCACCTAGAAGTCTTCATCAGCATGTGGCAACCAATCACATTTGAGCAAGTCAGCATACTTGGCAACACGGTCCCATAGATTTTCTCTTTACTTTGACCAATCAATAGATAGAATGTCACCCTGACTTGGCATTAGACCCACTGACAGGACCTAAACATTTGGCAAATCGAATGGCAGGTGTAAGATCGCATGTGTCAGAAAAGGGCTATGCGAAAGATATGCTAGCCGTTGATCTTCATCCCTTTGACATCCCAGCAAAGATTCTGACATGGCCCCACTGACAAATCTTAGTCATCGCTATGTGGACCAATAGAAAATGAGCACATCAGTAAACGAGGACCAACCCACAAGGCTCTGACAACAAAGAGAAATTGACGGTCGGTGCATAATCTCATGGCTCTAACACAACCCATGAGATCATGCACCAGTCGTAGGATCATTTGAACACAGTCTACTGGGCCCACTTTGACATTCTTTACAAATCATCATCTCTTGACCAATCAAGAGCTTCCACATAGGATGACGTGGCATTGGACCCACTAACACACTGCAGCGCTTCATTGAAAGGGAATCGACAGTCGGTGCATGATCTGATGCTCTGACACAAACCTTCCCAATCATCAAATAGCCGTCAGATCTTTTAACTGGGACCCCACATAAATGACCGTTGGGCCTCTTAGCGAACACGCGACTGAAGGGAAGGCTAGCTATTTCCCTAGGTCATAGGATGTTAAGACTTAACCACCAAACATTTGGTGACTAAGAGAACCAATGTAGTCGCTAGATCACCGAATAAAAGGGGTAATTGCCAAAGAACTTAGAGAACCCACGACCGACCAATGACAATAAAGCGCACATGGGTTTTTGAGGACTCAAGTAGCCAAGATAAAGTAACATGAAAATAGAAACTGGCTTAGGGTTACTTAGGGCTTTTGGCACAATGGCTACATTTTCAAATATTTTGACCTGTAGACCATGGAATGAAACAAATTGCAGAGACCAGAAGGAAGGACATAAACCCATGAAATTTTTTAGGGAGGCTTGACAAGGTGAAAATAGAGATTTTGGAATAGGTTTTAGCCAAATTTGCATATACATGGAAATTGGGGTAACATTTTGGCGATTTCTACTGGATGTTAGCCTACTAGACATGGAAAACCAGTGGCCTTGATATATTCATTGGGCATGGGGTCATCTCAGGAACACAAAAACTTTGGACAAAGGGGGAAAACTGGAACCAGAAGGACAAACTTGTGCATGAGCACTTCTTGGAAAGCATGAAACTAACCTAGAAAACAGGGAAAGAGAGCAGGGGAAAAAAATTTATAGAGATTTACAAGGAAGGACTAACCTCAAAACAGGGATTCAAGTAGAAACCATTTACTGATATTGGCCAGGCATCTCCTTTAAGGGTTAATAATTGAAAAGCATTAGACCCCTTGCACTCTGTTATAACAAATGGTCCACCCCAGAATGAATCAAATTTTGTATGTCTGCCAGGCTTGGATCTGAACTCATCCCACTTGAGGACTATATCCCCAACTTTGAAGTTTCTGACCCTGGCTCTTTCATCAAAACTTTTCTTTATTTGGATCTAATGGAATTCCATATCCTGCATTGATTTGTCTCTAATTTCCTCTAACTCCATGAGCTGAACATTCCTGATTTGTAAGGGATCTCCTTCTTCAAACAGGGCATATTGAGTGGCTAAGTCCAGGGCTGGTAACTCAATTGAAATGGACAACTTTACCTCCTTGCCATACACTAACACATAAGGAGAGTTCCCAATGATCTTCTTTGGGGTAATTCTATCTAACCACAAGGTAGACTTCAGCTTTGTATGCCAATATCTCTGGTTGTTTTGCAGAGTCTTCTTGATTATCCTAATCGAGTTCTTATTTGTTGATTTTGCCAAGCCATTGCCCTAAGGGTAGTAATTTGAACTAGTATTCAGATAGATGCCATTCTTGACTGCCCACTCTGAGACTTTAAGGCCTGTGAATGCCAATGCATTATCTAAAATTATGGAATCTAGAATGCCAAATCTATGGATTATATCATCATAAAAACTTAATACAACACTCTCATTTGCTTCTTTTAAAGCAATTGCTTCTATCCATCTAGTGAAGTAATTAGTTGTAGTGATTATCTATTTATGGCCTGCACTAGATGGAGGATTGATCATGCTAATGAAGTCTATACCCCACTTTATGAAAGGTTGCTCTATTCTGATTGGTTGTAGGGGCAAGGCTCCAAGCCTTTCTTTTCCTGCAAACATGGCACCCTTGATGCATTTTCTCACATACTCATGGCTATCCTTAAAGATAGATGGCCAATAGTATCCAACCCTCATGATCTTAAAAGTGGTAGTCCTAGGAGAGAAGTGGCCTCCAAAAGGTCCATCATGAAACTCAAATAGGACATCAGCTATCTTTTCTGAATCTATGCATCTTAAAAGGACACCATTGTGATCCTTTCTGAAAAGAACTTCATTTATCAACACAAAAGGAATAGATTGTAATCTATAATATCTTCTCTTTGCTAAATCCAAACCTGCAGGACATTTTCCCGTCTTCAAGTAATTCATCATATTAGGCAACCATCTTGTTGCCTTGGCTTGTTCTTTTGTAGAATGCACCACTAGAGATGCATCTATTTTCTCTAATTTCTTTGAACTCTCATCCCCTACCAAATGCTCACAAAGACCTCTTCCTCTAACCAGCTTGGTAGTTTGAATATCTATGTCATATTCCATCACCTTGGTGATCTAACCAGCTCTTTTCTCATTTAGGTCCTTGGAAAGCAAAAATTCTTTGATGCTTGGATGAGTAACTTTCAAGTGTACCTTGCTATGGGTCAACAAATATCTAAACTTTTTAAGGCTCTTTACCATAGCAAGTACATGTTTTTCTACAAAAGAGTATCTATGTTCATACTCCTCTAAACCTTTGCTAAAGAAAGCAATAGGCTGCTCTAATCCATTTGAATTTTCTTGAGTCAGCATTGCAGATATAGCATCATGACCTCCATAAGCATAAAGGATAAAATCCTTACTGAAATTTGGGTTTAGGAGAGCAGGGACTTCTGTTAAGGCCTCTTTGATAGCTTGGAAATTGACTTTCCCTTCTTTGGTCCAACTAAAAGCTAAACTCTTCTTTAACATGGTTGTCAAAGGCTTTAGTAAATCTGCAATGTTAGGCAAGAACCTCCTAACAAAATTAATCTTTCCTATGAAAGATTGGAGACTTTTCTTATGATGTGGCAATGGTAGCTCTAAGATGGCTGAAATTCTCTCAGGATCTACTGTGACCCCTTCTTTGGATACTACATATCCCAAAAATTTTCCTTCGTGGACTATAAACACACATTTCTTGGGATTAAGAGATATCCCAAATTCTCTACATCTTTCAAAGATCTTCCTCAAATGTTTGATATGGTCTGTTGCATGCTTTGAATAGATAGTTATATCATCCAAGTAGACTAGTACAAACATGTACATGAGGCTTTTAAAGGCCATATCCATTTCCTTTTGAAATGTAGCACCTACATTTGACAAAGCAAAGGGCATCTTTTGATAAGCCATGGTTCCCCACTTGGTTGTAAATGCAGTCTTGTATTGATCTTCTTCATTAACCAGGATCTGATTGTATCCTAAATAGCCATCCAATAATGAAAATCTCTCAGATCCAGAGACACATTGTAAGATTTGTTCCATGGAGGGTAGTGGATGGCAGTCTTTTAGAGAGGCCCTGTTAAGATCCCTGAAGTCAACACATAACCTCAACTCCCCATTCTTCTTCCTAATAGGAACAAGGTTGGAAACCCAACTAGTATGCTTAATCGGGTAGATGATACCACTTTCTATTAGTTTGAGTACTTCTTTTTGCATAAGTGGCTCAAGCTTAGGATTAATAGGCCTTTTCTTCTACCTCACTGGTTTGGCATTAGGTTCTAATTCAATGGTGTGCTGAGAAAGAGTAGGATCAAAACCTTTGAGGTCTTCATATTGCCATGCAAAAATGTCACTGAATTCCTTGAATAATTGAGTGTAAGCTTGCTTTTCCAATTCAATGTTCACTTTTCCAAATTGTAAGCTCTTACTTGGTTCCAACTCTAATTCAACACAATGTTCTTGTTGAACTACTAGGCTAGCTTTGCTTCTCTTAACTTCATCATCCTTGTTGAAGAAAGTCTCCATTGTAACAAGACCTCTAGGCATCTTATTAGACTTAAGTTGTATCACTTGATCACCATAGTTTTGTGATAGCCTATCTTGATTGTACTCTAAAAAAGCAGCCTCTTCAAACAAGAATTGCAGAATTTATTCATCATTGTCAAACACCTGCCAATTGATATCATTATCAGGAATAGAGGGTCTGACAATCACTTTAATGTGCTATTGATCTATTTCTTTTGAAATGCTATTTGGAATATCATACTGAGATCCAACAGCAGCTAATCTATCTACATTTTGATTTAGCTTCCTAGGGATGGCAACAATATTGAAAGCACAAAAATCTTCAATTGCATCCCAAACTCTATGTTTGTATGCTTTCAAAGTGCCATTTTTGGTTGCACTTATCCCTCTTACTTGGCTGACAACTAACTCACTATCACCATAAACTTTTAAGGCCTTAACCCTTCTTTTTCTAGCCCACTCTAGTCCATTCACAAGGCTTTCATACTCTACAATATTGCTAGTGCAGGAGAAACTGAATCTAAAGGCAATATAATACCTTTCTCCTTTTGGGGACACTAACATAGCACCACCACCAGAACCATGTCTACTTCTAGCCCCATCAAAAAATAGTTCCCAAACCTGATTGTTCTAATCTTCTGAATCATTGTCTTCTTTGAGAAGGCTTGGCTCTATGGATCCACTTTCTTGTATTAAATAACTTCCCAAACCAAAATCCCAAACCATATTTTCTTGGGCCTCTGTAGCTCTTTCATCTAGAAGAATATCAGGGATACTTTCTATCTTTGTGCTTGCTTCACTAATGGTTTGGAAGTCACTGTCATCAAATATAGGGAAATTTACATTGATGGTATTGGACACATATGGTTCTATATGGTGTGTCACTAATGGTTCTAACTTAATAGTGACCTTGGTCCCATACCTTGTATGAAATAGCATGTGAGACCAGTCAGAAGATAGATAGCGTCCTATCTTAGTTGTAAACTCCCTTGACAAACATATGGCAAATAATGCAAGGAGATCTATGATATATATATCTAGGAGGATGGAAAAATTAGGACTAGCATGAAGGATCAGACTAGTATCCTTGGCCACACCTATAGTATTGACTGAGGATCCATCAAGCTAGGTAACCTTCTTTTGGAAGGGCTCATATTTTAGTCCTAATTGGTCAGCTACCTTCTTGGGCATTACAGTGCTAGTAGCTCCACTATCTACCATACAATTATGTACTAAAGATTTTCCAATGACTAAAGATACATAAAAGGGAGGTGGCTTTGAATTCCTACCTTGTGTGGTATTGGCCTTGGAGTTACTACTTGGAGCCTCCTTTTCTTGATCAGTGTTAACCAACACTAGCTTTGTAGCTTCTTTTGTAGGTTGAGGAGTTGCCACTTCTGTCATGGCCTTCTTCAAAATTTCAGGTTGTCTTGGAAGAGCCAAAGAGTCCCACATGGACATGGTGACATTCACCTTCTTCATGTTGTCTACAATATTAAAAGGTGTCACAGCATGTACTCTTTGTTGTGCTTTCACTATGATGGGCTCCACTTCTTTGGACTGTTGGCCTTCTTTGTTTGTAATGGCAGGAGCTTCCTTAGGTGTGATGGGATTAGCTTGTTGTAGTGGTTCTGTAGATGTAGTGGCTTTAGCATTGGAATCTACCTTCTCCATGTCTTGAGCTCTTCTTCTTGCTCGTGTAGGCAACAAAGGAAACTTCATCATTGACTCCATTGAAGTCTGGTTGTTCCCAATTAAAGAGAGTAGTCTCATGCTCTTGTGATTCTTGTTGAGGAACTAACCCACTGGATGAAGCCTTTGATTGAGCTTGTGAGGCATTTTGAACCATTAGAGCTTGGTTCATCCATCCATTTGAACATGTAGCCTGATTGTGAGGCTGATTACAAGGAAAACACCATTCATTATCCATAGCCACATTATTTTGGCTAGGAACCATATCCCTCACTGGATTTGTAGAATTTAGAGGTGCAGGGTTATATGGTTGGAATGGTCTCTGATTAAAACTTTGTCTTTGTCCTTGATACCCTCCTTGGTATGGTGGCCTATTTTGTTGGTAAGTCTGTCCTTGATTCTGATATTGTTGATTAGGACTTTGGCCTTGTTGCTGAAATGGTGGTCTGATTCCTTGACCTTGTTTCTTCAAATTGGTGACCTCTTTAGTCAAGGTCTGCAACAAGTTTGTCATCTCCTGTTGACTGCTTTGTTGGCTATTCTTTATCTCTTATAACTCTTGAGAGAAACTAGTTGTTAGCTCTTGACCACTGGTACTAGCCTAAGGTGCTAATATGGTGGTAATATGGGTAAATGGGGGTACTTGGGCAGGTGCAATGGGTTGAAGGCTAGGAAAGATGGGCATGGGTGGCCTTCTAGCAATCATGCCTACTTGGATTAGACAATTTTCAGCCCTGATAGCTATGTCAAAAGCTTGGGGTAAAGAAGTACCACCCATAGATTGGATCATGATAGAAATTTGACCATTTAGACTTTGCAAGTAATATAGGAAAGAATGGTCAGCTAATGGTCTCATAGAAACTAGAATTCTATTCCATGTTTTGAGGAATCGACTATTGTAATCTATCATTTGTTCTTGAGGGTCTCTTTTAATGGTTGTTAACTGCTCAACTAGAGACAAGTTATCTGATTTATCCTCAAAATGCTTACTTAATGCATCTCCTAATTCATCCCATGAAGTAATAGAACCAATAGTTAAATTTCTAAACCATTCAAGAGCCTTACCTTTTAGAGAGGTTGCTAATAATTTTGTGGCCACATCCTCTTGAGTAATATTATGTATGCTGAATATGGTGGTCACATCTCTTATGTGTTCAAAAGAAGTTGTCTTCCCTTCACTAGTGAAATCAGGTATACTCTTAAGTGCCACCAAGGGCACATCATGATTTTGAGCAAAGGCTAATGGACTCCCTTGGTTGAAAGGTGAAAAGGAAAACTGTCTAGCCATTGCAGGAGTTGAAATCTAAAGATTGACAACTAGGTGAGCTGTATTTGCTATTGGATTTGAATCCTCTTCTAGATCTCTGGTTAGAGATTTGCCTCTCCATTTGGAATGAAAGGGGAAAGGTCTCCTTTCTATAGTACCAGGAGGTGTAGATTGAACTCTCCTTGCAGGGGATGTTCTTTGAGTTGACCTGCCTTTGTGACTTCTTCTTGAGGGCAACTCTAAAAATTTAGTGGGCCTTGAGCTCCTAGTCTCAATCTTTCTCATAAACCTTAAACAAGGTTGGCCTGCATCTTTGAAATCAGTGGAGTCACCAGATATACTTGATGAAACAATTTCTTCAAGTCTATATCATGCTATCAGTATATTAGAGATAACATAATCTTCAAACAATGAACTTCTTGTGTAGTCCCACTGGGCATGCCAGAATTGTTATACACTAAGTTTGCACCCTTGTTTCAAGCTCTCATAGTCTTGATAACCTAGTATAACATGGGAATCATCTCCAGGTTGTGGGATGTTTGCTAACTAAGATGAGACCTCCAAGTTCTAGGCTGGTTCCTCTTGGATAATCACCTTAATTTTCTTCTAGATAGGAAAGTAAATTTTTGGAGGGAAAGGGATAGAAGGAATGCTTGAAAGTGAAAAGACTTGAAAGTAAACTACCTACTAGGTGATGCACCGAGATTAGGGTTTTGGATCTTAGTATAGAGGATGAAACTAATGAACAACTTAGGTCTAGGAGGTCACAACTCACTGAATAGGTTTGCATAAGTGTTTCATAGAAGGGTCTGCAATAGAAAGAGGCTATTTAGGGAAAAGGAGGATTTCACAAATAATAGCATTAATGATGGATTTAGACACAATTTATGACTTGTAAACAAACATTCACTTCTACAACTCAGCATAGGAATGAGACAAGATTGTTAGGGGGTTGAAGTATACCCACAAAAGCATTCACATCCAATCATGCACAATAACACACAATAGTTGCAGAAAGAGAGAGGAATTAGGAACCCTAAGATATCATTGAAACATCATATACTTCAATTCAATAAGAGGTAATTTAAATAAGGAAGCATAGGGACATGAAGAATTGTCACAAAATACCTCTACAATGTTTGAATTATCAATGAAAGATTTACAACTATTTAAGCTAGAGGGTAGAAATGATACCATAGATGACCTTTAAGAAAAGATGAATTTCTTCTACAATTGTCCAACTCTGAGCTCAAAAGCTCCAAAAATACAATATATACATCTCCTATTTGGAACACAGGCCGGAGTCAAAACCTAATTAGCATTACAAATTTACAATAGAATAACAACCCTAAATCAATCAAGTCTGATCATAAATGTTATTTCTACAAATATCTCAACCAATTAGATATTTGTGCCCATCTCTGTACCTCATTTGCCTACGGATAAGCAACCTAGACTCATCTACCTTTCTACACAAAGTCTCACCATGAATGCTCAAATTGGTACTCTTAGAAAGAAAGAAATGACCTGTGATGGCTTTGCAGGTCTTTACATCATTTTCCCCAACTGCAACTATCCTAAGAACATCAATTTCATCTACCAATTCTGTCACAATTGACTACTCTATCAAAAACCCTAGCCGAAACCATGCAAGAATATATTTGAATTTAAATAATAATGGCTAACGGGTGGTGCCATACTTTTCCTCCATCGACAGCCGATGTTTAAATCTCAATCTACTTTTAAAACATGACTTTCAAATCTTCTTATTTACCTGGGAACCGTTTGTCTGCAGAATTAACCTCAAGTTCACCTCAGGTTACCTTTATCCTTTCAGTCACAGAACCGCTAATTATTTTAACTGACCCTAGTTAATTCTGGCGAACAAAAGACAAATCTTTAGTTGCTGATTCGTCAAACCTTGCCAACCCTGGGCCCATTTTCCACTTGGAAATCTTTCATTCGCCATGACTGCCTCATCAGAAAACACCTCGACAGGCTCTGACAACGGACCCACTCAAACTGAGATTCCAATCTAACGGTGGGTGCATGATCTCATGACCGCTAAATATTCCTTCAGATCATACACCCACCATAGATCTTCATTAAGCTGTGACCCCACTAACACATCAGTCCACCTGGAAGTCTTCATCAGTAGGTGGCAACCAATCACATTTGAGCAAGTCAGTGTACCTGGCAACATGGTCCCATAGATTTTCTCTTTACCTTAACCAATCAATAGATGGCATGTCACCCTAACCTGGCATTGGACCCACTGATAGGACCTAAACATTTGGCAAATCGAACGATGGGCATAAGATTGCATGTGTCAAAAAATGGCTATGCAAAGATACGCCAGCTATTAATCTTCATCCTTCTTACATCCTAGGAGAGATTCTGACACGGCCCCACTGACAAATCTTAGTCATTGCTATGTGGACCAATAGAAAATGAGCACATCAGCAAAAAAGGACCCACCCACAAGGCTCTGACAATAAAGTGAAATCGACAATCAGTGCATAATCTCATGACTCTGACACAACCCATGAGATCATGTGCTAGCCGTAGGATCATCTAAACATAGTCTGTCGGGCCCACTTTGACATTCTTTACAAATCATCATCTCTCGACCAATCAGGAGCTTCCAAATAGGATGACGTGGCATCGAACCCACTGACACACTGCAGCACTTCATTGAAAGGGAATCGACGGTCGGTGAATGATCTGATGCTCTGACACAAACCTTCTAGATCATCAGACAACCGTCATATCTTTTAACCAGGACCCCACATAAAATACCGCTGGGCCTCTTAGCGAACACACGACTGAAGGGAAGGCTAGCTATTTCACTAGGTCACGGGATGTTAAGACTTAACCGCAAAAAATTTGGCAACTAAGAGAACCAATGTAGTCATTGGATCACCGAATAAAAGGGGTAACCGTCGGAGAACTTAGAGAACCTGTGACCGACCAATGAGAATAAAGCGCACATGGGTTTTTGAGGACTTAAGTGGTCGAGATAAAGTAACATGAAAATAGAAACTGGCTTAGGGTTACTTAGGGGTTTTGACATAATGGCTACATTTTCAAATATTTTGACCTCTAGACTAGGGAATGAAACAAATTGCAAAGACCAGAAGGAAGGACATAAACCCATGAAATTTTTTAGGGATGCTTGACAAGGTGAAAACAGAGATTTTGGAATAGGTTTTAGCCAAATTTGCATGTACATGGAAGTTGGCATAACAATAACACCAACTACAATTAAAAATATTTAAATATTTAACCATGGAGATTTACATTATCTCATTTAAATTTAACTAAAACCACACTGACACTTAAATATCAATTTCAAAGTTAAAAATAAACCAGATCTATTATCTAAAGAGTAAGGTATTCTATATTGTATCTTTACTTATTTACTAGCATTTGCACCTTTGAGGGGTGCAAGAGTTACGCCAATAGTTTTATATATTTTAAATAATGTCATTATATTGTTGATATCAAAAGTTTTGTCATAATATTTGAAAAATTACAGTAGAACAGTTGATAAAATAATTTATCTTTTACTGTTCTATGTATGTAAAATAATGTACATAGACTTTAATTGCAATATCAAGTTGCTTGATCCCACTGAAAAGTATTCTTCTTACTCTTGTGCATCTACAATATAAATAATTTCAATTGTATGCTTTTGATTTTTATTTCATGAGTTATAGACAAATCTATTGACAATTGAGTAGCCAAATCAAAAGACCTAACATCATTTTATAAAAAAAAATAAAGATGGTATACACAAACTGTCATTAATTAGTACACAAGTAAGCATTATTTGTAATAAATCTCCTCATAAAACTCAAATTCTATAAAAGAGCACTCTTTACTTTTGTAAAATAATTTTTCTACTAAGATAAAACTTATTTATTTAAAGCAACATAGCACACATAGTTTTGAGGAATTATGATGAATGACCTACATAAACTCATTTTAAATTTTCCCTAAGGAATGTACAAATGATAGCTTAAAGTTTTTAATACTTTTTCTCATGATATTCCAAAAATAAGGAATGTAAAAATGATAGCTCAAAGTTTTTAATACTTTTTCTCATGATATTTCAAAAAAGGGCATGCACATGTGAAAGTTAAGCGCGACTAAAAAATAGTAGGGCGGGGAGACTTGTAATTTTAGAATAATACATTAGATTAAGAGTTAAGTTTAAATATATATATAATGGTTGAAATTTAAATAATTGTTTATTAAGCTTGATTAGTAGCATGTTATTAATTTATTTTTCTATTCTTGTTCTTTATTCATGTCTTTTAAATTTAAGATTGAAAGTATTTGATTTTTTAATACCTATAGAAAATGATTAATATTTATTTAGATTTATTGTGAATAAAAAAGTAAAAGCTTAAATTTTCCTATATATTATCTTCTATATTTTCTAAGAGCTAATCTAAGAATTTTTTTATTTAGATTATTTTTTGTTTGAATGAAAATTTGTTAACATGTATATTAAATAATTTTATTGGTCTACACAAGCAATATAACATGATAACCACATGAACATAATATGTTGTTGAAATAAATCATCATGTTAGATATTCTATATTGGATCTCCACTATATATAATTGATATAGATCTCGACTATATATAACTTGCAGAGTTCAATGTGAAGGTATAAACATGTCAATAATACTACTTCCCCTCTATATTAATAAAAGAAGAAAAGAAAATCTATTCGTAGAGTTAAATATGCACTCCCTTTGTATCACTAGAAGAAGAAAAGAAAATTACTTATTTCCTCTATAGTTGCATTATGGTAAATAATTGTTGGCTATATGGTCAATTTCAAGTCTACCTAATACTCTTGACACTTTTGGTCAAGTATAAACATCATTTTGAAACTCAATGGAAATGAATATAACTATATACTCATATTGCTTTATTCCTACTCAAAATGATCCAATCTTCTAATGTAGAATCATCATTTCTAGTTATCCCACAAGCTATTCTTGTAAATCTTAAACGTGAAGAATGACATTATATTCCAACTCTACCTGATACTTCATATTTTTTTTTGGTTCAATATGTACATCATTTTGTGACTTACAGAAAAGTACATTAGGTTTATAATCAATATTGTTGCGTTTTTACTCAAAATACTCCAATCTACCAATGTGGAGTAATTATTTCTGGTACGTGTTCCTTGTAATTAATAGGTATGCATTTATAATATTATCTCATTTCACATTATGAAGTGAAGGAGCCCCTACTCAAAATGTGAAACCATTTCAGATCATTTTTGGTTCTCAAAAAAGTTGTTCTTCTGTATCAAATTGATGATATTATTTTTAAAAATTATCTTTCCAATTCAAAGCTATCCTTCATTTGAGCACCGTGTCATGATGATTTATTATCCATAATCTTGTGTACAGATGCAAATATATTGCAAAGAAAAACAAAATGAAATAGGTAAATTTTATCTTCTTGCATTAGTCAATCAAAGTATTATATGTGCACACAATCTTGGAGAAGCATGCTCCAGCAGACTGGGAATACTACAAAAAATAATATATTCTTCACATCTTTCTAGTCACAATGCCTTGAAATGATCTCAAATGTCATAACATCAATAAATCAAATACTATGAAATCGAGCACAATAAATCAAAAGGGAAATGATCATATTTACTCCAAACTGGGGAAATATTGCAAACTAAAAATTGCGTAATCAAGCACAATATATACAAAGGGGAACTAAGCATATTAAAGAAATGATCCCATAGAGCTCTAAATTGGAGAATGAAAGACATAGTAAGTTGAAAACTGTATGCAATCAAGCATAGAATGATCTTCCTATAGACCCGCTTCGAGCAAGAAAGGTACAGATACATATTTCTTTACTTAGGTAGTAAACAATATGCCAAAGGAGAGAACTTGGCAATCGGTGGTGACCCAAATTTATCATCATCCCTCCACAAGGCCAAAATGAACAAGAGGGGAACATCTTCAATTACCAGTTGTCAGTTGTTGCTGAGACAAGAGACTTGAATTATCAAGGACTCTTCTTCCTTCTCTTCCTCCTTTTCCTCATCAACCTGCAACTAGTGGAACATCATAATTGGTTAATCCATTTTCTTCTTATAGGCATAATTCATTGAAATCCACCTAGAGAGCCTCCTCGAAAAGGAAACACATGAAATTACAGACCTCTGCGTATAATATTTTCTTGTAGTTGAAATTGGTGAGCTTCCATCCGCAGATCTTTGATTGACCTTCCATCCATAAACCTTTGATGATAGCTGCAATAAAACATTATACTCACCCACACACCCACACTTATTGTAAGTTTTTTTCCTGGCTTGCTCAACAACAGCCAGACCTAACCTCACTATTGTTAGGAAAGAAATGGTGCGAAAACACTTTCCAAATGCCAAAAGATAGGGAAATAATCAACTATAAATTTAAACCACATAGATATGCAAGTAAATCTACAAACACACAACATAGAGAAAACACTAGATATAACGTGGGAAACCCTTCTGGGAAAAAATCCACCACTCAAAACCCCGAGCGAACTTTTGTATTACTATAAACAATTTACATAAAAGACTCTGG
The DNA here is from genome assembly GCA_027943335.1 of Chamaecyparis obtusa. Taxonomy (NCBI): domain Eukaryota; kingdom Viridiplantae; phylum Streptophyta; class Pinopsida; order Cupressales; family Cupressaceae; genus Chamaecyparis; species Chamaecyparis obtusa. The sequence continues at coordinate 102,758 of BSBK01003399.1, forward strand.
GTTTCTCATAGGCTCAGATTGCCTTTACAATCAACTTGATTTTCAACCACCTTCTTCACGAATCTTGCAGCCATTTATGCACATTGCAATTCATTGCAAAATTTGGTAAAGAAAATTGTTACATTCAAGAACGATCTACAAGCCCAACTATCGGTCAAGACATGTCATACAATCCACCAAATGACACTATAGGGAAGACATTGTACTCATATTCACCTCACCATAGGGAAGACACCGTAGGGAAATCACATATGGTAGGTCTCACCGTACAATTCTCTATCACCGTCATACGGTAGTCTCATCGTATGATGATCTACCTCCACTGAATGGTAACCTTGCCTCCAATGAATGATAACCATGCATCCACTGAATGGTAACATCACTTCCATTGTATAGTAGTCTCACCATACAGTGAGACTTCTGCACTTCGTTATTCCAACAATCTCCCACTTAACGAAGTACAGAGTTACTCAACGAGGCTAATAGGTGTCCAGGACACCAAGCCCCATGGAATTTCCATATCATTTGAACTTAGTTGTGTCTGTTAGCTTTTTCAATGCATCTGCAACATTCTCTAGAGTACCAACTTTTTCTAGGTTCAACTTTTCGTCTTCAACCATGTCATGTACAAAATGATATTGTACATGAATGTGTTTTGTCCTGGCATGAAATGTAGGATTCTTTGCCAAACATATTGCACTCTGACTGTCACAAAAAAATATAATTTTTCTTGCATCGTAGTCAACATCAGAACACAGGTGCTTAAGCCAAACAACTTCTTGACATGCACGAGTAGATGCCATGTACTCTGCCTCAGTTGTTGACAACGTAGCCACACTTTGTTGCTTTCTCATCCAACTGATAACACCACCATTCACCATGAATACATATCCACTGGTGGATCTTCTTTTTTCAATGTCCCCAGCCCAATTAGCATCCACATAACCTTGAATACTAATTGATCTATTTGATCCAATTGAGTCACATTGATAACACAATGCGTACTGTGATGTACCCTTCAAATATCTCAGAACTCTTTTCACATCATCCCAATGTGTCTTGCCTGAATTTTCCATAAATCGGCTTAGTACTCCCACTTCTTAGGAAATGTCTAGTCTCGTACTAACCATTGCGTACATGATACTACTGACAACACTTCCATAAGGTACCCACTTCATGTCTTCAATCTCATCTGGAGATTTTGGACTGTCATTGACGGATAACTTCATTCCATGCAACAATGGAAATACATGTTGCTTGCAATCATTCATATTAAATATCTTGATAACATTGGTAATATACTTGCTCTAGCTGAGCCAAAGTTTCCTGCCAACCCTATCCCTTTTGATTTACATCCCCAAAATAAATTTTACGGCCCCTAAATTTTTTATTTCAAATTTCAAGGAAAGTTGAGATTTTAATTCTGAGATCATTTCCTTACTATTACCTATGAACAACATATCATCTACATATAGAGAAATTATAATTATCTGATCACCTTCAGCTTTATAATACACACAATGATCAGATTTAGATCTTGTAAAACCCAAGGAAAAAACATATGTATCATACTTTTGATACCACATTCTGGGTGACTATTTCAAACCATAAAGAGACTTCTTCAACTTACATACCAGATGTTCTTTACCTTTTTCCACAAAGTGCTCTGGTTGGGACATGTATATTTCTTCTTCAATATCACCATGAAGAAACACCATCGTCACATCCATCTGCTCAATTTCAAAATCATGTGTCACTACAAGTGATAACAGAAATCTGATAAATGTTAGCTTAGCTACAGAAGAAAATATTTCTCCATAGTCAATCCCTTCTTTCTGAGAATACCCCTTTGCAACCAATCTCGCTTTGTACTTGTCAATGTTTCCATCTAGACCATACTTCTTCTTAAATACCCACTTACATCCTATAGGCTTTCTACCTTTAGGCAAGGGTATGAGATCCCAAGTTCCATTCTTCTCCAAGGATTTCATTTCATCCTTCATGGCATCCAACTAGTAATCTGAATCTGGCATATTAATTACTTCTTTAATAGTCTGAGGCTCATCAACATCCATAAGAAAAGCATAGGCATAATTCAACATAGAATAATTAAATCATTCCAGTGAATAGCCGTACCTATCAGGCTGTCGCCTCTCCCGAGTAGATCTCCTCACCTCCTGTGGTGAAGCTTCATGAGGTTCACAATCACATTTTTCTAAACTTGTACTCAAAGTCTCCTCATCCTCATAGTCAGGCAATTCTAGATTTTCATTCTCAAGTTCATTTGGAGTTTGTAATACCTCCCTTTTTGAAGCTAAAGGAATTTTAACTGCTTCCTTTGTCTTTTTAGTCTTCTCTAGCAGAGATAGTGAGATAGGTTTCATCTCATGAAAAATAACACTCCTGTTGTACATCACTTTTTTAGTGAGAGGGTTCCATAATTTGTATCCCTTCACACCAATGCCATACCCAATGAAGATACACTTCACCACTTTGTTATCTAACTTTGACCTAGACACATCAGGTACATGAGCATACGCCTCATAGCCGAAGACACACAAATGTCTTAATGAGGGCTTCTTACCAGACCATGCTTCCATAGGTTATTTTTCAACCAACACTGTCGTAAGAGAACAGTTCAACAAGTGACACGTTGCAGCCACTGCTTCAGCCCAGAACTTCTTTTCTAGACCAGCACTACCCAACATGCTCCTTGCTCTTTCCATCAATGAATGATTCATCCTTTCCGCTACTCCATTCTATTGTAGAGTATAAGGAGTCATCTTATGCCTCTAAATGCCATGATCTAGACATAATTTGTCAAAATATGCATTGCAAAACTCACCACCATTATCCATCCTTAAGCATTTAATCTTTCTCCCAATTTGATTTTCAACAAGACTTTTGAATTTCTTAAACTAACTAAACACTTTTGATTTATTATTCAAAAAATAAATGAATGTTTTTCTTGAATAATCATCAATAAACGATACATAATATCTTGAATTAGACAAAGAAGGAACATCCACATGACCAAGTACATCACAGTGAATATAATCCAACAAACTAGAAGATTTTTGAGAACTAGAATAAAACTGAACATGATTTTTCTTTCCATAGATGCAATGTTCACAGAAATCAAATTCAAGGTTACAATCAACCAAACCCTCAATTAGATTTTTATTCTTCAACATTTTTAAACCTTTCTCTCCAAAATGGCCAAGCCTATGATGCTAGAGTATTATTTTCTCTGCAGGAAGTTTAACTTCCATCGCATTTACACCACGTGTTACTATATTAATTTTATTAGACTTTACAGAGACACTATTACAGCATACAGGTTTGGCATCTAACTTATACAGTGTTCCAATGTGTTCACCCTTAGCTAAAACAATAGAACCTCTAGTCATCTTGCAACCATCATGGACAAATATTACCTAGACTCTGACATCATTCAGCTTACTCAAAGAAAGTAGATTTTGAGCCAGACTGGGTATATGGAGTACTCCATCAATTCCCTTTACTCTACCATCAGGGAATTGGATTCTGACTCTTCCTCTTCCAACAATCTCCAAAGTGGAATTGCTCACCAGGAACACCTTCCCTTCATCATATGGTTCATATTTTGAGAACCACATTTTATGAGACATCATGTGGAATGATGCTCTCAAGTCTACTAACCATACTTCGTCTGATGCAGGTACTGCAAAGGCTGCTACAAAGGCATTAGCGTCATTTTGAGAAAATTTCATGTCGGAGGTGTAATTATTTTTCTTCTTTTTCTCCTCTTTGCAATCCATTCGGATATGATCTTTCTACCCATAGTTCCAACACTTCACCTTGGACTTCTTTCTAGGAGTGGCAGACCACTCCTGAGACTTTGACTTCATGTCTTTTTCTTACCTTTATCCTTAGATCTGCCTCGTACAATGAGAGATTATTTGGCTGCCAAGTAGAGGACTTCCTTTGCATCTCCTCCAACAAAAGTGAAACAACTACCTCCTCCATTTTAACCTTGGTAGTCATACTTTCGATGGCCATTACCAAGTGATCCCATGAATCTGGCAGCGAGCACATTAGTAACATGCAATGCTCTTCTTTAGTAACAGACACACCAGCAGATGTCAACTATACGATCATCATTTGAATGAGTTTAGATGATTGTCCACAATTGTTCCTCCATCAATCTTCAAAGAATATAATTTCTTTCTGAGGAAAAGTTTGTTTACCAAGGACTTTCCTTGATAAATGTCTCCCAACTTCTTCCATAACACGTGCATATTTCTCTTCATGGACATTCAATAAAACTAAATCTGCAAGACTCGGTCTTATTAGTCCTCTGGCCTTCCAATCCACTAGATCCCAATCTTCCTACTTCATACCCATAGGCTTGGTGCTAGACACAGCGTTCCATAGGTCTCGATCTACTAGCAAATCTTCAACTTTAAGTTTTTATAACTCAAAGTTAACTTTTCAATGTCCACTCTTCTTGACGTACCAGCCATCTCTGCTTATAGATAAAAAACTTTGCAAACTCCCACTGAAACCAAATTGGCACAAGAAACCAAACCCTATCTCACAAGGATAACACACCTAGCCAGGCTCTGATACCACTTGTTAGTAAAGAAATAGTGCAGAAACACTTTTTGAATGACAAAAGATAGGGAAATAAGCAGCTATAAATTTAAACCAAAGATATATGCAAGTAAATCTACAAACACACAACATAGAGAAAACACCAGATATAACATGGGAAACCCTTCCGGGAAAAAACCCACCACTCAAAACCCCAAGCGAAATTTTCTATTACTGTACACAATTTACATACAAGACTCTGGATTTCTCACAGGCTCAGATTGCCTTTACAATCAACCTGATTTTCAAGCACCTTCGTCACGAATCTTGCAGCCATTTATGCACACTACAATTTGTTGCATAATTTGGTAAAGAAGACCATTACATTCAAGAATGGTCTACCAGCACAACCACCGGTCAAGATGTGCCGTACAATCCACCGAATGACAACATAGGGAAGGCATCGTACTCATCTTCACCTCACCATAGGGAAGACACCGTAGGGAAATCACATATGGTAGGCCTCACCATACAATGCTCTATCACCGTCGTACGGTAGTCTCACTGTACGATGATCTACCTTCACCAAATGGTAATCTCGCCTCCACCGAATGGTAACATCACTTCCACCGTACGATAGTCTCACCATACGGTGAGACTTCCGCACTTCGTTATTCAAACAACTATGACACACAAATAACTAAGCAAAAATCACTTTGAAGAAGTTAATAAAAGTCAAATAACATCATGAATTTGAATTGAGAGTGGAAGCTCTTATATGATGAAATATGTGGTGTAGTGTGCACAACCTTCTTATGTGAGTGAAAAGGGCCTTGGAAGAAAAGTCACCCACTTTCAAGTTTCAACAATGGGGCCTCCAAAAAATGCACAGACTTTGCAACGAAAACATTATACTCCAATCTAACCATAACTCTTCTCACAAGTAAAAAGAAAAATGTAATACTATATTCAAGGCACATGAACCAGCATGCATAATGACACCTAACCACTAGACAAGACAAGTGTCAGGGAAACTGGAAATTTTGAAGAGGATGATATAAGGCCATTCAAGGACATTATTTAAATCTTTATATTTTTCATATCAAAATCACACACCAATCTTACTCGAGATCCCATAAAGGTTTCAATTAATTAAATTGCTATCTCATCCCTCTGTCCAGCGATTGAATTAATTTGTTTTTATCAATCTCGGCAGGCACAAATGCGTGTAAACGGTAACCCATGCGAACCAATAATGTGTCCACGATCAAACACTATGTTTTCCACCATTTTCCAACAGTGTGTGCTGTAAACCTTTCTCGACAGTAGCTTTCATGATGTAAGACTGTCGGAAAGCCTTAAAAAACCGGCGGGCATCTGCCCGGGGAGAAAGCCTATCGGCTTAAAAATGAATTTTATCTACAGACTTATGTGGACCCTTAGATCCATATAAACATAAAATTAAATAATTCTATTATATTGATCACATTTTGATAATACGTAAAAACTCAAATGACCACCAACTCATTTTTGCTCTTTTACCAAAACCAATTTACAGATATGTAGGCACACAATATTCAAATTTAATCTAATGCTTCAATCTGAACAACTTTTAGATGCTTGGCACTAAGCTAAAACAAGTATAAGATTTACCCGCAAGGAGAATTATCTGTGTCCTTACAAGGGGTTAATGGGGTTGTTTATCAAGCTCTTACAAGCGAAAATCTTAATTCAAAATGTGATGGCCTATTCCCTGATCCACTGCATTTGATCATGGATAAAATGGAAATTTGTTGGCCATATCCCCAGGCAAAGAGGCAAACAACTAAGAGTCCTAATTGTTTTGTATTCTTAACACTTCGATTTTTTCAAGCTCGGCAACCAGAAATGGCGCTTAAAAGCTTGAAATGTTCTCTTTTTCTTTCAAAGCCTTTCTTTCCTCAATCCCTTTTTTTAAATTATTTGTTTGCAGAAAATAGGTTTCTTTCGTGATTTTCTGTTGGAAAACGAAAAATATTAGTACAATTTTTAATTTTATTTTATGGTTAGATCACTTTGAATTGTAATCTTTTGAATTTTGGATATTGATATAAAAGCTTGGTCTCAAGGACTATAATCATCTCTACATATGTCATCTATGGTTTTTGTGAGCAGGCATTGCAATTGTATAATGAAATGCAAAGAAGAGGAATTGAGGAGATTCAGAAGTTGGCTTCAGAGGCGGTTGACCTTTTCTTCCTCCCAGGTGAAAGAGAGAAGGCTCACAAAATGACTGATGGGGGCTATGATCATTCGTCTCTTCCCAAATCGTAGCCAGACGTAATTGAGGTTATCATGCGATATGTTACTTTGGGTGGGAAGTCTAGTACTAATTTTAGTTATCATTTTTTTATTATTAATCATTTCCACCATGACAAATGCATTTTCATTCCATTTTACCTTGCTTCATCATTGAATCATAGTATGGTGACTCACAAGAAACCCTTTCCACCCATTTTACATGAGGGCTTAATATTGCTCATAATTTGAAAGAGCTATGATAAGAAAAAATTCATAAATTCTATGACTAAAAAATCTTCACTTCACTCAACTGTTCATCTGTGTTCCTAAGGTAGCAACTCTTATTTTCGACCACCTAAAATTTCTTATTTATAAAAATTACAGAGCTTACAAGATAATTAAACTGTCAAATTAGGGAAGAACCGTGAAAGAAAAATTCCATGTGAAATATTTGTTTCATTCAACTCTCCGCTATGTTCCTAAGATAGTAACTCTTATTTTCTAGTATAGATAATTTCTTATTTATAAAAAATCAAAAGTTTACAAATCAAAATATTTACAAAATTTGAAAGAACTATGACAAGGAAAAAATGTGTAGTAAATTATATGACTAAGAAAACTCCATTTTCCTCAACTCTCCATCTTTGTTCCTAAGATCTAGTAACTCTTATTTTCTAACACTATAACTTTTCATTTATAAAAAACTAGAATTTACAAAACAAATGTACTTCCCAAATTGGAAAGAACTATGACAAAAGGAAATATGTAGTCAAACTCTCTATTTTATTTTAATGGATAAAATTAAATTTGAACTCTCTATTTTTATTTCAAAAATAGTAAATCTTTTTTCTTACACTTGTATTTTCTTATTTGAAAAACTAAAAAATTACAAAATAGATATATTCATAAAATATTTTATTAAATTTTAATTTTAATTTTAATTTGTCTTGAATTAAAACCAAAATATTTAATCTATTCCTAATTATTTCAAATAGGTCCACTTCACCAACATTTTTATATAAAATACATATTTACATTTAAAACTATTTTATAATTCAAAATGTTCCTTTTCCTTACATTTTTATTACCTTAAGATCAAATTTCATACATAGCAATTAATTGATCATTAAGGAATATGTTTCTTATTTCTCTTACTGAAATAATTTGAAACAATTATGATAAAACAAGGGAGCATGGGAGAATAAGGGGTTGAATAATTCATACTTTGAATTTATCAGACAAAAAGGGTTCATGTCGTCAATTAAATTTGAGAAAACTATTTTTTAATTTTTAATTTTATTAAAAAATTACAACTTTATGAAATATCAAACTATGATATTATTAAAAGAATTAATGAAATTTGATTAGATGAAATAACATAATTTAATTACTTGTTAAAAATCCTAAATCTCCATTACCAATAATATACAAGTTACAAATCCTATAAACAACTGAAAAGTATATACCTAGAGATGCATCAGCTTAGTCAAGCAAGGCAAAGCAATAGAGCTTGTAGAAGATGAAACTCTACGTCCCACTCCAAATTAATGAATTTAATGTGGATTGCATAAATTGATGAAGCATGAAAGATCACGGGGTTTCATCTTTACACACACCATGAACAATTTCTTTGTCGGCGGCGATGAAATTCCCCCATCTGAAAATGAAAACAATTTCAGTAACGACGATTCATTCGACATAAAATAATTATTCAATGACCTTGAAGATGACAACGATTCATACCATTCCTCTTCCCACACAAAACCTATATCAAATCACACAGAAAATCCCAAAACATCAGAAGAACCAAAAACATAAGAAGCATTACCATCTGCAAAAACCTAGAAAGAGGAAAAAGAAAACAAACCGACAAATGCTCAAGACAAAAATAAAACAAAATCCCAAATGCAGAAGTCTTCAGACAATTCAGAAGGAAAGATTATCTCAAAATAAATTGTAGCCCAGTGCAAATCATATTTCTATGACATACGCTGGAAATACAATCACGGGACTGGAAAGTTCTCACCTTTCTTCATCAAAATGTGAAAGCCTATAGAATTCAAGTGTCATGACCCACCTTGTGAGACTAATTTTTTGTAGGACTCATGCGACTCTTTGAGTTTGTCAACTTGGTTGGTTGACCTTGATTGGTGACTATGTGTGTTAGTATTTATGAGCCAAACTTTGAGTCGATATGTTCCTTGACTTAGACTTTTTAATCGATATATTTTTTGACTATGTGACTACGTTATTTTTCATTCCTACTTACCATGTTTGATTTGATACATGATCATGATGATTTTATGGTTTAATTATGCATTTTGGTCTTGTTGTATTATGATATTGATGTTGTTGTATTCTATGATGATCTTAATTGACATGATACAATATTTTCTTGTAACTCTAGAAGGGCAAGGGTGCCATTAGAGCTGGTGCATACTGATTTGGTTAGCCCTATGCAAATCACTTCTATTGGAGGGAGTAATTATTTTATGACTTTCATAGATGATTTCACCCATAGGATATGGGTGTATTTTATGCAAAATAAATCTAAAGTTGTTGACAAGTTTTTAGTATTTAAAGCCCAAGCTGGAAAAGAAAGTGGACATTATGTTAAAGTCTTAAGGTCAGATATATGGGGGGAGTATACCTCCAATGTTTTTATAATTTTTTGTAGGCAAAATGGTATAAAGGAGCTTACACCCAGTTATACTCCGCAGCAAAATGGAGTGGTTGAAAGGAAGAATAGGACCATCATTGAGATGGCAAGGAGCATGATGAAAAAAAATGACTCCCAATAGAATATTAGGGAGAGGTTGTATCAAAAGCAATGTATTTGATCAAAAGAAGTCCTACAAAGGAAGTTTGTGACAAGATTCCTCTTGAGGCATGGAAAAAACATAGATTCTCGATTCAACACTTGAGAGTGTTTGGGTGTGTAGCATATGCACACATACCTAAGGAGTAAAGACAACATGTGGATGACAAGAGTGTGAAGTGTATCTTTACTGGTTATAGTTTAGAATCTAAGGCATATAGATTTTATAACCCAATCACCAAGAAGATCATTATTTCAAGAGATGTGAAGTTCATTGAAAATGATCCATGGGATGGCTCAGTGGACACCTCATCAAGCACTTCAAGTAAAGTGCCTATTATTGATGAAGAAGATGATTTTTATGATCATCATGATGAAGAAGTAGAAGATAGAGATGGATCCTGACACCTCTTGGTAGTTCCTGATAGAAATAGGTAGAAAGGAAAGAAGCCACAAGAAGCCATAGAATCAACTCCTAATGGATCTCACAGTTCCCAGTTAGTACACAAAGAGATCTAGACGGTTCCAAATAGCTCCTATTTTGGCCAGAACAACATAGCAGCAGAAGTAATGAGAGTTCTAATCCCACTATCACTTCCCTATTACCAAGAAAGACCAAGAGTCTAAGGGAGATATACCAAGATGAAAGGTATGAAGAGGATTTTGATGAGAGCATCAATTTTGCATTATTTTCTCATAGTGATCCAATTTATTTTGAAGTTGTGAAAGAAGAGAAATGGTGTGAAGTAATGGATGAGGAAATAGATGCAATAGAAAGAAATGAAACTTGGGAGCTAGCTAATTTTCCTCCCAAAAGGAAATTTATTGATGTTAAATGGGTTTATAAGACTAAGAGCAATGTTGAAGGAAAAATAGATAGGCATAATGATCGGCTGGTGATCAAAAAGGTACAAACAACATTTTGGTAGAGACTAAGATGAGACATATGGTCCTCTTGCTAGAATGGAAACTGTATGTGCTATCAAAATAATTGCATCCCAACACAAATGGAAGGTATTTCAAATGGATCTAAAGTATTTCTTCCTTAATGGTGTATTGAAAGAAGAGGTATATTTAGAGCAGCCACATGGTTATGAAGTTCAGGGTGAAGAAGACAAAGTGTATAGGCTAAAAAGAGCTCTTTATGGGCTGAAGAAATCTCCACGGGCATGGTATAGCAGGATTGACTCATATTTGATGAGAAATAATTTTTTCCAAAGCGATGGTGAGCCCACTCTTTACATCAAGGCAATTGATGGTAATATTTTAATTATTGTCTTGTATGTTGATGATTTAGTTTTTATTGGGGATGATTATTTCCTCATTGCTAATTTTAAAGAGGCCATGAAAAATGAGTTTGAGATGACATACTTAGGTCTCTTGAGGTATTTTTTAGGTATAGAAGTAAAACAAATGCATGAAGGCATTTTTATCTCTCAAGAAAATTATGCAAATGAGATCTTGGAGAGACTTAGAATGACAAATAGTAATTCAGCCCCAACACCAACATCCATAGGTTTGAAGTTGAGTAAGAAAGATTGCAGTAACAATGTGAATCCGACCTTGTATAAAAGTTTGGTTGGAAGTTTGATGTATTTGATAGCAAGTAGGCCTAACATAATGCATGTAGTAAGTATGATTTCTAGCTTTATGGAAACTCCCAAAGACACCCATTGGAAAGTGGGTAAGATAATCCTAAAGTATGTGAATGGTACCAAAGGATATGGTATTTTGTGTACTGTTGAAAATGATCTTAGGTTGATTGGTTATATAGATAGTGATTGGGTAGGAAGTTTGGATGATAGGAAGAGAACTTCCAGTTATGTTATTCATATGGGTTCGGGTGTAATCTCATGGGCTTCTAAGAAGCAACCCATTTTTTTCTCAATTTATAGCAAAGGATGAGTATATAGAAGCAAACACAACAACATCTCAAGCTATTTAGATAAAAAGGATCTTAGTAGATTTGAAGGAAAAATAAGAGGATGGAACTACAGTATTTTGTGACAATATTTCCTCAATAGCCTTGATGAAAATCCTTTGTTTCATGGAAGAAGCAAGCACATTGAAATCAGGTATCATTTTATCAAAGAGTTAGTTGATAATAGTGAAATAAAAATGGAATTTTGTAGGAGTGAGCAGCAGCTAGCAGACATATTCACCTAGCCACTAACCATTGCAAGTTTTGAGTGCCTAAGGAAAAATCTAGGCATAGTTGATGAAGCATGATCATGTTTTTTTGTTGGCTTAGGACAAAGGGGGAGTGGTGGATTTTATGAATTAAATCTAATCATCTGAGCCTCACTGACGCACATTGTGCTACTCATTTAATCTCCATCAGCTTCCAGTAGTTTCACCAACTTCTCGTAGTTCCAAAAGCTTCCAGTAGTTGTCATCATGTCAGAATTTATTGCATCTCATAGATCTTATTGTCTAGCTCCCTACGTAACTTAGTTATTAATATTTTTTTTAATCCAATTTTTTCCTTAGCCATTAAGTTTCTAGAAACAACAAATAATTATAAATAGAGGAGAATGTTTCCAGATTTTATAACAAAGTAAGAACAGAGTTGGGATTTGTGTGTCTGTACTACAACAACAAATGAATGTTCTTTTTGTATGCTATGTTTTAGAAAAAAAATTGTAGCAGTAGCTACTTGTAATGTCCAGTTGAGTAGTGATTGCTCCAAACACATTTTATGAGATTTAAGAAGCTCTAGATAATTTTATTTCTATATGTAGAAGTTATTTTTCCAAATTTGAATAGAAGCAAGAAAGATAACTTGCATATCTAGAGCTCTATAATTATTTTCTCTATAAAAGTGTTATTTCATTGTGCATTTCAGTTATTGGAAATAGAGTTGCAATCTCAGTATATTCTCTGTGTTTTTCTCTACCCTATTTCTAGGGATTTTATTTATTACTGATTACAGAGCATTTTAGTGTGAGTTCTCAAATTCTGAGTTCCTCTATATCTTTTACAAAGTTGAGACGAGAAGTCAAACTATATCCTTATGTGTACCTCTATCATGGTGTTTATTAAACTTGATGAAACGAAAAGGATTTCTTAAGGAGAGTCTCAATTTTTCATCAATATAAATGTTGTAATTTATTAGAGACTACATTGTGTCCCTTGAAACTTCTATGTGTTAGCTTGTGGTGACTGATCAGGAAAGTATTGTCTAGGAAAGTACTGTAAATTTTTGGGGTTAACTAGTCAAGCATTTTTGAGTTGACACATCAAACATTTCCCTAGGTTGACTTGTCAAGCCTTTTCTTAGGTTGACTCGTCAAGTATTTTAGGGTTAACTTGTTAACCAACATAAGCCTTGTTATATTGGCTTAGGGTTAGGGATTTCATTATGATGTATGATTTTAGTACTTGCGGTGGAATTGAGTTGTAAGGGATTATAGATTGTAATCAGGTTGTAATCACTGGATAATAAAATATTGGACTCACTGTTGGTGGACATAGCCTAGGGATTGGGTGAACCACGTTAAATATTTGTGTCTTGTGTTCTCTTATGTGTGGTTTATTGTTTTCTGATATTGGTTATATTTGCACATAATTGTTATTTCTGCCTTGTTAATCCTAACAAGTGGTATCAGAGTGAGGTTATTTCATTCATTCTTTCATATATTCTCTGAAGCAGGTCTCACGAGTCAGTGGGAGAGTCTCTTGGTTAAGTGGGAGAAATGGTAGACAAGGGTAGGTTGAAGGTTGATAAGTTTAATGGGTAGAACTTCCAGTTATGGAAGATGCAAATGGAGGACTATCTCTATCAAAAGGATCTATGGCAGCCATTAGAGGGAATAGCCAAGAAAGAAGCAACAATGTCTTAGGAAAATTGGGATATTTTGGACAAGAAGGCACTGGGGAGCATTCATTTATGCCTGGCACAATCGGTGGCATTCAATATTACTGGAGCAACGAAAGCTAAAGATCTGATGGATACCCTAGCGAAGTTGTATGAAAAGCCTTCAGCTTCAAACAAGGTATTTTTTATGAAGCATTTATTTAATATCAAAATGGTAGAAGGTGGATCAGTCGCTGATCATTTGAATGAGTTTAATATAGTTACAAGTAGTTAGCCTCAGTTAAAATTACTTTTGATGAAGAGGTTAGGGCTCTCTTGATTTTTGTGTTCTTTGCCAAAAAGTTGGAATGGCTTGGTAATGGTTGTTAGTAATTCTGTTTCTGGTTCTAATACCCTAAAGTTTGATGATGTTATTAGTGTTATATTAAGTGAGGAAATTCGTAGGAAAAGCTCAAGGGCATCCACATCAAGTAATGTATTGAACACAGAAAGAAAAGGTAGAACAAGAGATAGAGGAAACAACTCTGGAAATCATGGAAAATCATGAGGGAAGTCAAAGGGAAAGAGGTCTTAGTCAAGAGGACCTAGCGATTGCTGGTACTGTGGAAAACCAGAATATAAGAAGAAAGATTGCTGGTCTCGGAAGAAAGATCAAGGAGATAAACATGATGGAAACAAGGAGGTAAATGTGGTAGGTAATAAATCTAAAGAGGATTCTTTGATTCTTTCTTTAGAAAGTATTGATGATTCATGGGTTTTAGATTATGGGGCTTCATTTCATGCTACACCCCATAAAGGTTACTTTCTTGATTATGTCCAAGGGGATTTTGGGCTAGTTTATTTGGGAGATAATGAACCTTGTTAGATATTTGGAAAGGGAAAAATTAAGATTAAGTTTCAGAATGGGAATCATTGGCTACTACAAGACATAAGACATGTTCCAAGGCTGAGTAGGAATTTAATTTCAGCAGGGCAACTGGGTGATGAGGGTTGCACAGTTACTTTTAATGATAGAAATTGGAAGGTTTCAAAAGGTTCTTTAGTAGTAACAAAAGGTGTGAAAGTAGGCACCTTATATCTTTGTGCAGGTCATACTGTTCCTTCTACTTTAATTATTTCAGAAAATAATGAATGTTCATGAAGAGTGGCTATAGTTGACCAAGAAGAACATCAAACCGTTGTTGTAGATTTTGACATAGCACTGTGGCACAATAGACTTGGGCACATGAGTGAAAAAGGTATTAATTACTTCAATCAAACAAAGTTTTACTTGGTCTGAAATGTGTCAATATGGATTTCTATGAAAGTTGTGTTTATGGAAAACAAAAGAGAGTTAGTTTTGTGAAGAGTGGGAAGGAAAAGAAAAATGAGAGATTAGAGCTTGTGCATATAGATGTATGGGGACCAGCTCAGGTATCTTCCCTTGGTGGCTCTCTATATTATGTTACATTTATAGATGATGCAACAAGAAAAGAATGGATTTATTTCCTTAGATAGAAATCTGATGTATTTCAAACTTTTAAGAAATGGAAATGCTTGGTTGAGAATGAGACTGGTAAAAGGTTAAAATGTCTCATATTTGATAATGGTGGTGAGTATTGCAACACAAAATTTGAATATTATTGTTCCTCTAATGGTATTTGAAGGCAGAAAACTTTACCAAGGACTACACAAGAAAATGGAGTGGTTGAATGCATGAATAGGACAATAATGGAGCGTGCAAGGAGTATGAGGTTGCATGCTAGGCTGCCCAAAAATATGTGGGTAGAAGCTGTGAACACTTCTTTTTATTTAATCAATAGAGGCCCCTCTACTCCTTTGGACTGTGGTATTCCAGAGGAAGCATGGAGTGGTAAGAAGGTGAGTTATTCTTTTCTCAAAACCTTTGGTTGTGAAGCTTTTGCACTTATAGATTCTAAAAACATAACCAAGCTGGAAGCTAAGTCAAATAAATGTGTATTTATTGGATATGGAATTGATGAATTTGGTTATAGGCCTTGGGATTTTGAAAATCATAAAATTGTAAGAAGCAGGGATGTCATATTCAATGAGAAAGTATTGTACAAAGATTTGTTGCAGTAGCATGAGAAGAAAGAAAATGATTATGTAGTACTGGATGATACTCCAAAAGATGATGTTCCAGTAGTTCCTTATGCTCTACAAAAATAGCAACAACAAATACCCCACACCCCAATGAATGTTAGACGGTCAACAAGGCTAAGTAGACCTCCAGAGAGATTCTCTCCCTCTTTATATTCTATTTTATTAACAGATGCTAGTGAACCTGAATGTTATAGTGAAGTTGTGTAGGTGGATACAAAGGTTCAGTGGGAGTCTACAATGATAGATGAAATGGACTCCTTGCTGAAAAATCACACTTGGGATTTATGCAAGTTACCTGTAGGTAAAAGGGCTTTACAAAATAAATGGGTTTATAGGATAAAAGAAGAGGATGGAGGTAAGAAAAGATTTAAAGCTAGGTTATTTATAAAAGGATTTGCACAGAAAAAGGGTATTGATTTTGATGAGATATTTTATCCAGTTGTTAAAATGACTTCTATCCATACTATTTTAAGTATTGTGGCTACTGAAGATTTGCATTTAGAGCAGCTTGATGTTAAAACAACTTTTCTTCACGGTGGTTTGGATGAAGAAATATATATGGTCCAGCCACAAGGATTTGAAGTCAAGGGTAAGGAGAATTTGGTGTGCAAATTGCAAAAAAAATTATATGGCTTGAAGCAAGCACCTCGACAATGGTATATTAAATTTGACACTTTTATGAATGAGCATGGATATAGTCGGTGTCATTCTGACCATTGTGTTTATTTTAAGAGGTTGGATGATGATAGCTACATTATTTTATTTTTATATGTTGATGATATGCTTGTAGTTGGGTCTAACATGGATCACATTAAGGGGTTGAAACAAAAGTTAGCACATTCATTTGCTATGAAGGATTTGGGGGCAGCAAAACAAATCCTTGGTATGAAAATTTGCAGAGATAGGAAAAATAGGAAATTGTCTCTATCTCAGGCTGATTATATTGAGAAGGTGTTGCAACGTTTCTCTATGGAGAATGCCAAAGCTGTCAGCACACCTTTCCCTGGTCATTTGAAATTGACTAAGGATATGTGTCCCAAGACACCAGAAGAAGAGACTAAAATGTCTAAGGTACCTTATGCTTCAACTATAGGGAGCTTAATGTATGTTATGGTATGTACTAGGCCAGATATTGCACACGCAGTGGGAATCGTTAGCCAATATATGAGTAACCCTGGTATTGAGCATTGGAATGCAGTCAAATGGATTCTCAGATATTTGAGAGGTACATCAAATAAGTGTTTACACTTTGGGGGTTCTACTACTACTGTACAAGGCTATGTTGACTCAGATTTGGTAGGAGATATAGATAGTAGGAGGAGTACTATAGGTTATGTATTTACTGTTGGTGGGATAGCAGTGAGATGGATTTCTCAACTATAAAAGGTGGTTTCTTTATCCACTACAGAGGCAGAGTATGTTGCTGCTTTAGAGGTAGCCAAGGAGATGATATGGCTTCAATTATTCATGGAAGAATTGGGACATCCTCAGATGGGTAATTTTTTGCATACAGATAGCCAAAGTGCCATTCATCTTGCAAAGAATTCTGCTTTGCACTCAAAGACAAAATACATACAGTTGCAATACCATTTCATTCGGTCAGTTTTGGATGATGGGCAGTTAAAGCTAGAAAAGATACATACAGATGATAATCCAACAAATATGTTTACAAAGGTAGTAACAAGGGAGAAGTTGAACTCTTGTTCAACTTCAGTTGGTCTACTAGACTGAATAGAAGAAAGGGACAGTTGAGTCCAGGGTGGTTGGATCTAGTGAGAGCCTCACAGGGTAGTGGTTTAGCTACATGATTAGTCTCCAAGTGGGAGATTTTTTTTTGGTGTGGAGTCTGATCAGTCCCCAAGTGGGAGATTGTTAGCTTGTGGTGGCTGATCAAGAAAGTACTATCCAGGAAAGTATTGTAAATTTTTGGGGTTAACTCGTCAAGTGTTTTTGAGTTGACACATCAAACATTTCCCTATGTTGACTCATCAAGCCTTTTCTTAGGTTGACTCGTCAAGTATTTTAGGGTTAACTTGTTAACTGACATAAGCCTTGTTATATTGGCTTAGGGTTAGGGATTTCATTATGATGTATGATTTTAGCACTTGTGGTGGAATTGAGCTATAAGGGATTACGGATTGTAATCAAGTTGTAATCACTGGATAATAAAATATTGGACTCACTGTTGGTGGATGTAGCCCAGGGATTGGGTGAACCACGTTAAATCTTTGTGTCTTGTGTTCTCTTCTGTGTGGTTTATTGTTTTCTGATATTGGTTATATTTGCACATAATTTTTATTTCTACCTTGTTAATCCTAACACTATGGACCTATGCTTATTTATTTTCTTATTGAGATGAATGAAGGAAATGAGATCACACAGTATAGAGTTGATAATCACAGTCTTAAGTTATCTTGAATCAAATTTATTCAAAGTTATCTTTAATCAAATTCCATTTAAGTGTCTTCAATCAAATTCCATTTAAGTGTCTTCAATCAAATTTTTGTAAGTTATCTTCAGTCAAATTATTTTTAATGTTAGAATCTATTTATTATGGATTTTAATTAGAAAGTAGTAGTCTTTGTTATCCTTGCATGCTCAATAATGATCAATGAAACTATTTTTGAAAAGGGTTACATCACCTTGTCTCTTAAAATTTCTATAGGACTGTGCTTATTTGTTTTCTTATAGTAATGAATAAATGAAATGAGATCATACAATCTAAAGGTTAGAAAATCATAGTCTTAAGTTAGATTTAATCATTTTATTTTTAAAGTTATTTTCAATCAAATTATTTTAAGTTCCAGTCTTAAGTCTTAAGCTATTTTCAATCAAATTCTTTTAAGTTATCTATAATCATTTTTAACTTTTCAATGTTGAAATTTTTATTATAGATCTTGATTAGGAAGTAATAATATTTCTTATCCTTGTGTGCTAAAATAATAACAATGAAACTACTTGTTAAAATAGTTTTGTCACCTTGTCTCTTTAAACTTCTATGGGCATTTGTTTATTTGTCTTCTTATAGTAATGACATGAATGAATGAGATCACAGAATCTAGAGGTCACGAATCAAGTTTATTATTGTGCACTCAAATATTGATTCACAAGGAAACTACTCGTTAATAGAGTTTGGTCACCATGTCTCTTAAAAATTATATATGCTTGTTATTATTTGTTTTCTTATAGTAATGAATGAATGAAATGAGACCACATAATCTAGAGGTCAAGAATCATGGTTTTAAACTATCTTCTATCAAATTATTCTTTATATTTAGATTTTTTGATGGGTCATGATTAGGAGGTAGCAACCTTTCTTATTATTGTATGCTCAAATAATAACAATGAAACTATGTCGTAAAAGAGTTTTGTCACCTTGTATCTTAAAATTTTTATGGGAATGTGCTTATTCATTTACTTTTTTGAATGAATGAATGAAAGATTAATTTTAATGATAGTCTATCAGACCAAAAAATCTAAGAGGTTGACAATTGTAATCTTAACATAGTCTTGAATTACATTTAATTCAATTCTTGTTAATCTTTACTTTTTCAAATAATAAATAATGAACCTACTTGTGAAAAATAAGTTTTTCCATTGAATTAATCTTGTTTTCGACGGGTTTGTATATTTTCTACTTTATAGCTAGTTTGTTTCTTAATTATATTTTCTAGATGACTCGTGCACTAGTAAGTGACCATGTTTATAGGGGAGAGGATCTAATAGTTGAGCTTTGTAACTTTGTGCTTCTCAAAACCTTAAGTGGAAATTTTAAATCATCCCAATTTTTTTATGGTAATTTATTTGGTAAGTTCCAAAAAAGATTTAGATAAATAATTGTATATGAAGTCATGCTATATGGATGCACCAATGTGGAATCACATGATTTGTTACATTTTATATCTAAGAAATATATTCAATTCAATTCTGGATATTAATTCTCAACACTAATCACTTTAAAGTCACAACTATATTAGTACAATTTTCATCATTTTCTTTTCCTAATTTTAAGAATAAGTGTTACCTAAATAGCTATAGAAGTATTCAAATTAAGGTAAAAAGAAGAGAATATTTTTAATTTCTTAATTTCAAAGTTAATTTAAAATATTTTTACAAAATCACATTTATTCATAGAGATGCTATTTTATTTTTCCACCCTCCTTACAAAGTCTATGAAGAGAATATCATTAGAATTAAGCTCGCATAACATCAATGATGTCTTCATCTCTTTAGATGTGATAGGCGTAACTTGTTTCTATGTTGATTTTTAAAATACATTATTATACTTGATTTGAATAGTCCATTACACCTTTCTAATAAATTTATTAAGACTACATGAATAGCTTGAAGGTCCTAGATCTAGAATTTAATTATTTAATATTTATATAAGTATGAATAATTTATATCCATATGGAAAAATAAAATCCTATTTGCAAGGAACGTGACATTATCATAGTGGCCCTCTTCACCGTGTACCATAAGTCTTATTGAAATTGTGAAAATTGATAAAATATGAGATATATAAGAGGGGTTCTTTTAGAGTACTATTCTTTAAAAATAAAAATTAATAGAATCATCTAAATTACTAATTACAATAAGACTATTTAAATATTATATCTTTAATTGACTAAGAGGTTACCAAGTGCACTATGATTAGTCTATTTGACTAACTATTCATAACATGTGTAAGAGGTGTTTCATGTGGTAAGAACTCAACTTACATCAAGATTTGGGAGTTTTCACATTTCTAGTAGGGCTAAAAATTGGCTTTAATTCTTCCATTTTTTAAGTGTTCCTATTTTGTATCTCAAAATTTGAGGACCTAAATTTGAAAGTTGGTCTTGCTTGTCAAGTAATTTTGTGATAATTATCTATTCAAATTCAACTTTTCTAAAAACTTGATTTTCATCTGATATAGTCTAATCAAATTGTGTTTACATAAGCGAACAATACCTAAATTTGATATACATTTTTTAATGACCTGTCGATAACCTCTTTTTTATACAATATATTCTTCCCAAAAAACTATTTGTATTTTATTAAGAAAATGCCTAAATGTTATTATCGAACCATTGACTTTAGGCCCTAGGTAGATGTGGGGGGCACTCTTGTAGAGCTTCCCTATCATGTATTTTTAATTTTTTTTCATATTTTTCTATTTAAATATCAGTCATAAGTGGGATGTGAATGACTTGATAGATAGAAACAAGACAACTTTCAAGTAATGAGCTAATTATTGATATTATTTTCTTTCTAGTAAAAAGGTAATTATTGGCACCATTTTTTCTTCATTATTCATTGAGGAAATGTTAAAAGACTTATCGATCACAATTTATATAAATTTGTTATTTTTCACATAAAATCGAATGGAAGGAATCATTATTTTTATTTGAAATACTTCAATGGTATATATATTTATCAAATAAATTGAAAATGTCATTCAAAATATAGTTTTATGGTGAAATCGTGAGTTTTTAATTGAATCCACCAAGTCTCAAGCACCTATAAGACCATTTTTATCAAACATTGTACCCTCACTAATCCATTATACTTATGGGTTTGAAACTTCACATTGAAGTTGGTAGTGATCAATTTATTTAATTGTGCTCCAACCCCTCATTATGGTAATGTGCTAAGGGGGTTTATGTTAATATTGAGCTACTGAGCTCAAAGTTTTAAGCTAATCATATTAATGTAGTGTCTTCATGTCAAGGATGAGGTCCCTATATTGCAGCCAAACTTGGCTCAAGCTAGGCTGAAATGTTATATGCTATCAATTTTTTTTTTTGAAATAGGGTAGATATATATGATACTAGCTATATATAATATCTAGAAGCATAGTTGCAACATAAAGATATCAAGGAAGATAATTGAATTATTTTTTTATTTTTTTATTTTTTTATACAAAATAAAATGTAAAGACCTATTGTTTCTTCTTGGAAATAACTCAATAGAATATATATTAATAAAAATTAAATATAAGTAACTAAAACATAAAATCATAATTACACCAAGAGAAGGGGACTTGAAGATAATTCTATAAAGAGTGAAATTAACCAATTGTCCTAAGATTCTTAGATAATAAGTATTATAAGAACCTCCAACTAGGAAGTAAAAACATGGTATGTACGTTATTTCACACCATGTATAATATTTTTCATGAATAATTTCTCTATTTGTAACTGTTACCCTAATTTTCCTATTCTATACAAATTTGGCTAAATATATCCTTGGGTCTCTATTTTCACCCTGCCAGGCATCCCTGAAATTTTCATGGCTTCATGTTTTGTTCTCTGGCCTTTGCAATTTTTTTCATCCCTTTGGTCTGTAGGTCAAAAAATTCATAAAAGTAGCCGTTATAAGCAAAAAACCCTAAAAACCCCCTTTGGCCTATTATATTTCTTCATTACTTTATCAGCCACTTAAGTTCCATCAATTTCCATGTGTGCAATTAAATCCTTCAGTCGCCAAATCTCTGATTCCCAGTGGTCAAAGCTCTAACATCTAGCGATTTGGCAAGCGGTTACCATTTTGGTTGGCGGTCTCAGTTCAGCGGCCAAATCAAGATTCTAAATCTGACGGTTGTCGCATGATCTCATGGCCTCAAAAGATTCCATGAGATCTTGCGACGACTGTCGATCTTCCTGTCTGCAGAGTGCGTTCGTTAGTGGGTCCTCTTTTCTGATGTGCTTGCTCCTCATTGGCTAGGGTTTTGAACAGGTGGAAGTTTGTCAGTGGGGTCAGCTTCCTCAAAGGATTACGTTCTGAGCAAGATCAACAATCGTCATTATACCGCCAAGGTAATATGCACACTATTTAAGCTGGCGGTATAATCACAACAGTCCGATGTGATCTTAGTCTGTCATGGGTCTTGTTGTCAGAAGGGTCTGCAACGTGTCTCGTTTGGGAGCATGTGATTGGCTGGTTGGTATGCTACATGGCAGTTGTCTGTGGGTTCGTGGGGTCAGGGATTTCTAAAGAGCATTTAATGCCCCATTTCATCTTGCGGTCATCATTATACCATTTGGTCAAGATGCTCGTCCTTTAGCATCAAGGTATAACGACAACTGTCTGATGCGCTCTCAGGACCGTGGGTCCAAGGTCTTCCCTATCACACTGAATTGCTTTCTTCCGATTGGCTGCTGACTTCCACGATGGTATTTGACTTGTCACAAGGGTTTTAGACTATTTTAAAAGGTGCATCGCAGCCGTTCATCTACCGGAGAAATTTCACATCAACGGTTGCATTTTAATTTGAAGCTCTGCTAGCCGTTATCTTTTGAATTCGAATCTTCTGCGAAGGTTTTGCTAGGGTTTTCATTTTTGCGGCCATGCACGACATTTTGAGTAGCTGGGATTTAATTCTTTAGGACAGGGATGGTTGGAAGCATGATGATACATGATCTGATCGTCGGTGTCATAGATTTTACAGAGTACCATGTCATGTTGAGGCTTTAATGAGCTTGGTACCACCTTTTGCAGGGTTAATCATTTTAAACCCAAATATCTTCAGGATCAGATTGAAAGCCTTCATGACGAAGCCGAGTTGTAGGTGGGCAGATGGATCGAGGTAGTTGTGTAAATGCAAGTGGGCTCAATATAGGATCAACACGTAAAGAAAAGATATGATTTGATCACCGGTGTTCTCAGAGATTTTGATGATAATAATTAGTGTACCTAGGGTTTGATATTGTATTGCTATACCTATGTAACCCTAGTTAGGTTAGTTTTGACTCTTGCTTGCGTGCAGTATGAGTTGTATATAGTTCTTTTTGGAGCCTTAGTGCTCAGAGGTTGGAATTGTAAAAAGAAAGAATCCTTTCTCAGAAGGCTATATGTGGTTTTTCTTCTACCCTCTGGTCTTCTACTCTTGTAATCTCCCATTGATGATTTAAACACTCCAAGGTATTTGTGACATTTTCTTTATCCCTATCCTTTCATTGTTTGAAGTATCTCTTAATGAATTGAAGTCTATGCATGTTTTCAATGACAACCTAGGGTTCCTAATCCCTCTTACTTTCTGTAATTATGTGTGTTATTGTGTTTGATCTGATTTAGATGTTTTTATGGGTATACTTCAACCCCCCAACAGTCTTGTCTCAATCCTACACCGAGTTGCAGAAGTGAATGTCTGCTTGTAGGTCATAGGTTGTGTCTTATGTTCAGGCCCTCCTATGAAACACTTATGCAAGCCTATTCAATAAGTTGTGACCTACTAGACCTAAGCCCTTCATTGATTCTATCCCTCTATGCTACAATTCATACCCTAATTTCAGTGTATCACCTAGTAGGTAGTTTGCTTTCAAGTTATTTCCCTTTCCAAGCATCCCTTCTATCCCTTTCCCTCAAAATTTTTACTTTCATGTCTAGAAGCAAATTAAGGTGATTATCCAAGAGGAACCAGCCTAGAACCTAGAGGTCTCATCTCAGTTAGCATAGGTCCCACAACCTGGAGATGATTCCCATGTTATACTAAGTTATCAAGACCAAGAGAGCTTGAAATAAAGGTGCAAACTTAGTGTATAACAATTATGGCATGCTCGGTGGGACTCAAGATCAGATTGAAGTCCAAAGGTGCTCCTGTTGGTTCATCTGCAAAAGGATTAAAGAAGTTTAATACACAAGGACTGTCAATATAGACTCAAGCTCAAGGATGCCCCACCTTGGTGCCAGTGTATAACAATTCTGGCACACCTAGTGGGACCCAAAAGAAGTTCATTGCAGAAGATATGCTATCTCTAATATGCTGATGGCATGCTACAGACCTAGGAGAGGTCATTTTGCTGCATATCTAGTGACTCCAGAAAGTTTACTGGTTTCAAAGATCAAGTGCTAGTATGTTTCAAATCTTTCATATTCAAATCCCAGCTAATTGCATGAGTAGACATGTCAAGTTATTATGGACAGTTAGGTTACCCACCATCTTATTATGAGAATAATGCTCAATGGGCTAGTCATCAGCCTTATCAAAGCCACCCAAGGCTTGCTTTTACCCCAAGCTTTCATACTATACAAGGCCATCAATATATCCAACATGCCCCAAATGATTTCGCCCTTGTGCAAGATTATGAAAGGGCCCTCCCCCAAGAAGGGTCATGGGCACAAATGGCACAACAAAGGTTGCAAAGCCAACTCCCCTATCATGCTTACCACCCACCCACCCCTTCTTAGCCTAATTGGCAATAGACTCAGAGCTTAGACTTCATAAAAGAGCAAGAAAAGACCAAGAATCTATTGCTTGATTTGATTAAGCAAGTGTCTGAGATCAAGGAGCAATAGGAAATGGAAGCTCAGAGTTATGAGCAAGGGTTCATCCCTTACCAAATGGTAGAGACTCTTATTGATGAGTAGCAAATTAAAAAATTCCAAGAAGAGATCAGACACCGAGCTGACATTGAGACAGCAAGGTTGAGATCACAAATTGCTCAACAAGAGGCTCCTAGACCTAAAATTCTAAGCTAGAGGACCCATTTGCCTCAAGAGCCTACACATGAAGAGCATAAAAAGTGCTCATTTCCAAGTTTTAGGAGCACCCTTCAAGAGTCTGAGTCTGTTTTGGAGCAGTTGCAACCTTATTGTGGTCTGCAACAGTCTAAAGACTATGCTGAGACAAAGCCGGCTGCAAGGGACCAAAACCAAGATGATAGGCCCTTTAGTTTTCTAGGCTTCAAAACAAGTATGCCTTCTATGTCTCCCTCTGAGCCCCCTCAATTTCACATCCCAAGTTTCAAGGCAAAAAGTTCTTTCCAAGAGCCTATACTTGAGATTTAGTCTACCACTCTGCAAGAGCAACCTGTTCAAGAAAAAATTTTATCCCAAGAGGCCCCTCTTGGGATGATGAAGTGTTGTGGATCCCCCAATGGACTCTGCCTCCTGGCTGTCAGATGCCAGATCTTTTCAAAGAGACTAGTCTAGTGTCTGAGCAAGGACCTATGGAAAATGAGCTTTCATGTGATGAGGAGGATAAGAAATCTGAGGTATCAGTGCTGAGTGATGACTATGATGAATTGGAGCAGCAAGGGGACAAGGTGGAGATAGATGCCCAACCTAAGCTCTTGGTTGATTTGTTGAGTGAGCTCCCCCTCTTTGTTGATGGTGAAGAAGAGGTCATGCCATTACCTATGGCTGAAGGTCAATTAGAACAAAAGGGTCACCATTAATAGGAGGTTGATATAGATGGGAATGCTATGCTTTTATTTGATAAGCTGCATGTTTTTTTTGAGTAAAACAAGGAAGATATGATCATAGCCACCTCTGTGAAGTTGTAGCAACTAGAAGAGATTGATCCTGAGGATACGCTAATTCATGAGCTTGATCTCATCTTCGAGGAGGAGACTTCCCAAAATGAAAAAGATAACTAGAGCCTTGACAAAGATTGTTTGGGAAGCATCATAGAAGGCTTGTGTGTGGAGCTTGATTATAAAGAGCCAATCATTCCTGGGGGTCTTCAAGATATTGACAACTTTGATGAGCTCTTAATCTATTTAAAAGAAGAAGATGATAGTCCCCTTTCTATAGATTATGAGTTGGCATGGCTATCCATAATGGGGGGCAACCATGAAGATAAAAAGGAATCCATCAAGGAAAGTCCTGCCTTCAAACTTTCAAGGGGCTGCCCTATCAGATACCTGGCCCAAAAGGAGTTTATGGAGACACCCTCATATGCTCAAAATCAGGTGAGCGAGGTTGATCTAAAATTTGAAGAGGTAATTCATCCTCATTTGATAAATTTTTATGTGCCTCGTGTCTTTGTAACTATCCTTATGCACTCAATCCAAAATATTCTAATAAGGAAGGGTAGTTACTTTAGCTCACTAGTGAATGGCTTTGTTTGACCAGTTTTCTATACTGGTTAGCTTAGGATAAGTTAGTTTTCCTATTTTATGTCCCTATTTTCTAGGTTAGTTTCTTGCTTTCCAAGAAGTGCCTTGAGCACAGCTTTAGTCCTGTCTCCCTGTGAGAATTTTTTTATTTTTTATGACCCCATGCCCAATGGATTGTTTATAGGCCACTGATCAATGTCAAGCAGGCTGACATCCAATAGAAATCACCAAAATGTTACCCTAATTTTCCTATTCTATACAAATTTGGCTAAATATATCCTCGGGTCTCTATTTTTACCCTGCCAGGCATCTCTGAAATTTTCATGGCTTCATGTTTTGTTCTCTGGCCTCTGCAATTTGTTTCATCCCTTTGGTTTGCAGGTCAAAAAATTCATAAAAGTAGCCGTTAAAGCAAAAAACCCTAAAAACCCCCTTTGGCCTATTATATTTCTTCATTACTTTATCGACCACTTAAGTTCCATCAATTTCCATGTGCGCAATTAAATCCTTCAGTCGCCAAATCTCTGATTCCCGGTAGTCAAAGCTCTAACATCTAGCGATTTGGCAAGTGGTTACCATTTTGATTGGCGGTCTCGGTTCAATGGCCAAATCAAGATTCTAGATCTGACAGTTGTCGCATGATCTCATGGCCTCGAAAGATTCCATGAGATCTTGCGACGACCATCAATCATCCTGTCTGCAGAGTGCATTTGTTAGTGGGTCCTCTTTTTTGATGTGCTCACTCCTCATTGGCTACGGTTTTGAATAGGTGGAGGTCTGTTAGTGGGGTCAGCTTCCTCAAAGGATTAAGTTCCAAGCAGGATCGATGATCGTCGTTATACCGCCAAGGTAAGATACACGCTATTTAAGCTGGCGGTATAATGACAACCGTCTGATGTGATCTTAGTTTGCCGTGGGTCCTGTTGTCAAAAGGGTCTGCAACGTGTCTCATTTGGCAGCTTGTGATTGGCTGGTTGGTATGCTAC
Organism: Chamaecyparis obtusa; assembly: GCA_027943335.1. Classification (NCBI taxonomy): domain Eukaryota; kingdom Viridiplantae; phylum Streptophyta; class Pinopsida; order Cupressales; family Cupressaceae; genus Chamaecyparis; species Chamaecyparis obtusa. Next base: position 130,160 of record BSBK01003399.1, read on the forward strand.
GTGGCGGTTGTCAGTGGGTCGGTGGGGTCAGGGATTTCTAAAGAGCATTTAATGCCCAGTTTGATCTTGCGGTTGTCGTTATACCATTTGGTCAAGATACTCATCCTTTAGCATCACGGTATAAGGACAACCGTCTGATGCGCTCTCAGGGCCGTGGGTCCAAGGTCTGCCTTGTCACGCTGATTTGCTCACTTTTGATTGGTTGTTGACCTCCACGGTGTCATTTGACTTGTCAGAAGAGTTTTAGACTATTTTAAAAGGTGCATCGTAGCCGTTCATCCACTGGAGAAATTTCACATGGACGGTTGCATTTTAATTTGAAGCTTTGCTAGCCATTACCATTTGAATTCGAATCGTCTATGAAGTTTTTGCTAGGGTTTGCATTTTTGCGGCCATGCACAACATTTTGAGTAGCTGGGATTTAATTCTTCAGGACAGGGATGGTTGGAAGGATGATGATAGATGATCTAATCATCGGCACTGCGGATTTTACAAAGTACCATGTCGTGTTGAGGCTTTAATGAGCTTGGCGCCACCTTTTGCAGGGTTAATCATTTTAACCCCAAATATCTTCAGGATCAGATTGAGAGCCTTCATGACGAAGCCAAGTTGTAGGTGGGCAGATGGATCGAGGTAGTTGTGTCTGCAGGTGGGCTCAGTACAGGATCAACACATAAAGAAAAGATATGATTTGATCACCGGTGTTCTCAGAGATTTTGATGATGATAATCAGTGTACCTAGGGTTTGATATTGTATTGCTATACCTATGTAACCCTAGTTAGGTTAGTTTTGACTCCTGCCTGCGTGCAGTTTGAGCTGTATATAGTTCTTTTTGGAGCCTTAGTGCTCAGAGGTTGGAATTGTAAAAAGAAAGAATCCTTTCTCAAAAGGCTATCTGTGGTATTTCTTCTACCCTCTAGTCTTCTACTCTTGTAAGCTCCCATTGATGATTTAAACACTCCAAGGTATTTGTGACATTTTCTCTATCCCTATCCTTTCATTGTTTGAAGTATCTCTTAATGAATTGAAGTCTATGCATGTTTTCAATGACAACCTAGGGTTCCTGATCCCTCTTACTTTCTATAATTGTGTGTGTTATTGTGTTTGATCTAATTTAAATATTTTTGTGGGTATACTTTAGCCCCCCAACAGTCTTGTCTCAATCCTACACCGAGTTGCAGAAGTGAATGTCTGCTTGCAGGTCATAGGTTGTGTCTTATGTTCAGGCCCTCTTATGAAACACTTATGCAAGCCTATTCAATAAGTTGTGACCTACTAGACCTAAGCCCTTCATTGATTTTATCCCTCTATGCTACAATTCATACCCTAATTTCAGTGTATCACCTAGTAGGTAGTTTTCTTTCAAGTTATTTCCCTTTCCAAGCATCCCTTCTATCCCTTTCCCTCAAAATTTTTACTTTCATGTCTAGAAGCAAATTAAGGTGATTATCCAAGAAGAACTAGCCTAGAACATGGAGGTCTCATCTCAATTAGCATAGGTCCCACAACCTAGAGATGATTCCCATGTTATACTAAGTTATCAAGACCAAGAGAGCTTGAAAAAAAGGCACAAACTTAGTGTATAACGGTAACATTGATATATAATTTATTATTTTAAAACATAATAACATAATTTATAAGCTTAAACATATTTAATAAATTTATAATATTTTAATACTAATACATAATCATTTAAGCCCCATTTGGTTGCATGAATTAGAAAATGTTGGATGTGATCTAATGCTGGATTTAGTTGATTCAGGAAGCTTCCAGTCTGATTTTTCATTTTCAGAATATAGTTGGAACCATTTGGTTGACCTGGAAGACGAATGAGAAGATGGATTTTCTATGTTTGGTTCCAACAAATTTGGAAATAGAATTGAAATTTGAGTAAGGTTTTTTTAAATATTTTTGAATCTATTAATTATTTTTTTCCTTTTTTTAAATAAGGTTAATTATTAATTTTTTTAATTTTTTTATTTCAATATAGAAAATCATAAACAAGGATATGTCCACAATTGGTGCAACTAATGATGTTATTACAGGGGTCTTATCAAAGGGATTAAAACTAGAAGCTCTTGGTTGGACCATTCATAGTTATCAGCAAAGGAGTCTTATCAAAGGGATCAAATTGATCTCATTTTATCAAAAAAATTGCACTTTCTCTATTCTCAGAGTCAACCATTTTACCGTGTATGAGATACTTTTGGCTATATAGACAAAACTGACTTATTTCCTCAAATTGTTAACTAGAAGGTGTGTTCTTATAAGCATCTTGTCATTGAAAAGTCTCTCTATATATATATCATTCGAGTCAATGTTAGCTGACTTCAATATCTTGTATGATTCATTTTGCATCATCGTTCTCCCAATGGCGATTACCTCAATTCCCCTTATATCATGGCTAATTGCAACAGTTAGAAGGCATACATGATATTTCACACATAAGTATGTATTACAACATTCAAGAGTGAGCAAATGAAATGTATGTTAAATCACAGATATGCAGATGTATATAATTTTGAATGTATATCTATCAGTAAATTGTCATATAATACGATTATACTCCTGAAATAATAAAGTGATATATATATAGGCATTTAAGTATAAACAATCCCTCAAACATCATATCTTTTAACCAAATCATCTTTCATCTCATGAAAGATAATCTGTTTAAAAGATATGATGTTGAGTGATTATTTATACACGATAATGAATGTGTGAGCACAAATTTCATCTCATGAAGTTTCACACAAATATATCACTCATCACCAAACATTAAAAATTTACACTAGATTAAAAATGGTTATAATTAGAACATCCCCAAGAAACATCAAATAAGTCGCATACACACCTCAAGTCAAGCAACAATCAAATCTGATCGCATCTGAGTATGATGGGCAAACATCACAAAATTGGTTGTCAGTTTTAACAAATACATCAATCTCTCAAGAAAAGGTCATTAGCATCCCTTCACTAGCACAATAACTATATAAAGAGAGATCATACTGATGAAACTCAAAAAACTCCAAATTAACAAATCCCAACTAACATAGAATGTAAAAATATCAAATAAAGAAACTCCAAACCAGTATTATGAATTTGTAGGTATGCAAAAAAAATTCTAGCAACCAGCTCAAAGATCACAGTAGAAGCATTCACACAAATGAAAGCAGAGATAGATAAGCAGTCATAAAATTTCATAAGCAACCTATTCAATTGCAGATGAATTTATTTTCACAAGATTGATTGTAATCAATGATATCTAAAGGTATACTACAACAAAATTTACATGACCATATCCAAAATACTCCAAACTAATATTATAATTAAACTGCAAAAAACGTGTTTATAGACTACTAACAAATCTAAAGAACACCTATCCTTTAACTCTTGACTAATCTTTACATTTCCAACAATGATCTAATGCAAACCATATATTTAACACAGGTTTCAGTCTCTACAATTTTGATCTTTGTTTTGTAGTTATAGATTCACAGGTCCACAGTAAACACATCAACATCAATACTGTGTATCCTAGGGAGGATGAGGACAAAGGTCGGTCAATCTAGGCATTCACTTTTCATTGTAGCACTTTATTTTTTCCCCCAATCCCCTCTTCCTTTACTTAACTATTTCCCATTTCTCTTAGACATCCGGTCTATATCACAATCAATGTATGGATAAAAATCTATGAAAAGATATGATGTATATATATCTATATACCTCTCTGTGGAAGGTCTTATGGAATGCACTATGGATATATATATATTAACTGAACTTTGGAATGCAGGAATGTTGTGAATTCTTACCATAATACACTGCTAATGCTTTAAAAAATTTGAAAAGAGATAACGAATATCATATAGAAACCTGTTAGATCAACTAAAACATTTATTTAAACACAAATTTTAAACTCGTTTCATATAAATGTTCAACACACACTGCCCTAATACTCATAGAAATAAAATCTAAATTCAAATCTCTAGCGCAGCATTACTCTGGAATGTTTCGTGCATAGTTCATCTGCTGCAGTCGACTACAAAATAAGGCGCTCGTAATTTCCACTTCCAGAATATACATCTCCCTCAAGTCCAATTCCTCTTTGCACTACCAAACAACGAATTGAACAAATTCTGAATTAAAAAATGTCAATTCCACCTCAATTCCCGCAACCCAAACGGAGCCTTAAATATTAATATGTAAGTTTTCCTCGGTTTCTTTGTTTGTTTAGAAAATCGCTAAAATTATTCATAGTTATAATGAAAAAAAATACTACGATCCAAAAAAATCTCCGGTAAGAATTAAATACAAGTACAAATCCTATGAAAAAAAAATCTTCATCTAAACAATTTAGAAATGCATCAGTTTCCTCAAGCAAGGCGAAGCGACAGAGATTATGGCAGCTCAAAAGATACGTTCCACCCCAAATTACTGAATTTAATGTGGATTGCATTTAAAATCCACAACAAAGCTTCATCTTTTTGGGCAAGGACGATAAACTTGGGTCATCCGAAAACGAAAACAAATTCAGTGACCGTGAGGACCCCGATTTCAACATTGAAAACAAACACGCCAATGATGATGAAGACGACAACGAGGATTCTTGCCAATCTTTATCCCACCCAATACCCAAATCGAATCGCAAAGGAAATCCCAAAACACCTGAAGAACCAGAAGCTTACCCGCCTGAGAAGATTCCTGCTGATAAACAAAGTATGCCATGTGCAGTGAAAAGGAAGTTTGATGATTTAGGTGTGAGGGAATGTGATCGCGGGGGTTTCATCGAGCTCGAGTGCTCGTGTGATGACCATCCTCAACCTGCGAGGTTGAGATGGGAGGTCGGAACACACCCCGATGCCTGTCTATGCAATGGCGTCTTTTAAAACCTGCATTTTGTCTCTTGAAACTTATGTGGGCCGACCTGTGCTTATTTGTTTCATTGTAGCAATGAATGAATGATTGACTTTAATGTTAGCTTATGAGAGTATACATTCCGAGGTTAAGAATTGCAGTCTTTATAAGTTATCTTCAATCGAATTTTCTTTCATGTTGGATTTTCTATTATGGATCTTCATTAGGAGGCTAGAGATCTTGCTACTGCTTGCTTTCTCCAATAATAAGCAATGAAAGTGTTTGGAAAATGATTTTAGTCGCGATAAATTATCTTCAATCAATTTTTTTTGACATTGGATCTTTTATTATGAATTTTGATTGGGAAGCTAGAAATCTTGCTACCACCTTGATTTCTCAAATAATGAACAATGGAAGTGTTTGGAAAAACAGTTCCGTCACTTTCTCTCTTGAAACTTCTATAGGTCCGTGCTCAATTGTTTCTTTATCACAATGAATGAATGAAATATTTTAATGAGATTCTATGAGATCAATGGTTTAAGATGTCAAGAATTACAACCTTAGTTATCTTCAATCAAATTCCTTTTGATGTTGGAACTTATATTATAGATCTTGATTAAGAAGCTAGAAGTCTTGTTAATCATTGATTTCTCAAATAGTGAGCAATAGAAGTTTTTGAGAAAACATTTTCATCACCTTATCTCTTGAAACTTCTATGGGCTTGTTGTTTTCTTATTACAATGAATGTATGAAAGATTGTTTTTAATGAATGTCTATGAGTTCACACAATCTAAGAGGTCGATAATCATAGTATTATGTTATCTTCAATCAAACTCCTTTCGATGTTGGATCTTTTATTATGAATCTTGATTAGGTAACTACTCGCTAATTTCCTTGCTTTCTCAAACAATGAACAGTGAAAGTGCTAAAAAAAAAAGTTCTATCATTGAATTTATTATCTGTATATAATGATTGGCATAGATGGGTATTTTAATCTTGTTTTCCATAGGTTGCTAAGTTGCCATGTGTATAGCTAGTATGTTTATAATTTTGTTTTCTAGGTGATATATGGGTTAGTAAGTTGTCATGTTTATAGGGGAGAGGATCTATATTTGAGCACCCTAACTTCACACTTCTCAAAATCTTACATTGCAATTTCAAATCACTCCCAATTTTTTTACATCAACGTACTTGGTAAGTCCTAAAAAGAGTTAGACAAATAGTTGTATATTAAGTCATGCTATATTGGCACATTGATGTGGCATCACACATTTGTTTCTTTTTAGATCTAATGAATGGATTTCATTCAATTCTGAGTATTCATCATCAACACTAATAATTTTAAAGTCATCGCGATCTTGCTACATTTTTATAAAAAAATAATGTACGCTAAATCAACAAATGCTATAACAACTATTGAGACATGTTCAACTATTAGATATTTTCCCCTAGTTGATCTATTGTACATTTAGTAGTTAAAATTTGTGAATATAAGAGTTAAGATGGATTATTTATAAATAATTTTTAATATTTTGTTAATATTTATTGTATAATTTTTTAGCTACTATTTTCTTTTATAAATAGTTATTTATAAGAATTTATTAATTTTATTTTTGAAGTAGTAAAATATGAAATATAGAAGCTTTAATTTATTTCTTTCTAACAACTTCTTTTCTCAACTAGAAATATTGAAGGGTTAAGAAATTTACAAATAGTTTTTTAAACATGAATCTTCTTCTAATCTAGAACAAATTTAACAATGAAATGTTGACTTATATAAATAAAAAAATTACACTATTTGATAACAATTCATATCATTTTGTTTCTTCTCCTATTTCTAAGAATAAATATTACCTAAACAATTATAGATGTATCTAAACCAAGATAAAATGAAAGAGTATTTTTATGTGACATGACTACCTTTGTCTAATTCACTCAATAAACCAATGTCATTTAATATTCATTCATAAGATAGTAAATAATAGCCTTAATTTTATTTCATTCTAATACTACTCCATTTCTTTACCACCCTTGCAAAATTTATGAAGAGAATTTTACTAAAAATAAGTATAAATATTTAAAAATATATATATTATTCATGTGAAATGTATACTCATATGATAAATTCACATCATTTAGTCACAACAACATGGCTTCTACAATAAATTTTATTGTTAATAAAGTATTACTATCATAAAATAAAAAAATGTGAAATTCAAGATTACAATAAAATTGCTAAAAAGTGTACACTCTACACCTTTTCTATTTAATTCATGCCACTTTGTGTCTAGATATATTGAATACTTTATCTTAGTACATTATTTCGACTAATTTTATCTCTCCATTTACCTAAATGTTTCATTTGGTCATATATTAAAAACCTCAAATCATTTAAATTGATTTGCTAGGTTTAAATCCATAGCCACATATTTATCATTTTTCTTCTTTGTGATTAAGAGTTTACCTGCCAAAATTTCAACTTTAAAATTTATATGGATCAAAGATAACCCATTTTCAATGAATTGTTCTGATTAAGTAAATTGGAAAAGGGCATGAACCCAAAACATTACGCCTGAAGGTAGATTGAAATAAATTCACAGGAAGTGAATTCAACTAGCAAAACCAAACAAACTAGAAACACTAGAAATTTATAAAAACCAAAAAGACCAACAACTAAAACAAAAGCAACACAAAAAACTAGATGGATGAGAGTTTAATCTCATTCCATTCCTGATTAATATTCTCAATGGTTTCAAGGAAAGAACCCTTTCTAGACATCCGCAGAGCCGGAGCCAAAGTAACAGGGCCCTCTTTGTCTAGTTGAGAATAAATCTAGCACTCTTCTCTCTCTCTCCTTTTCATTTTCCTATATTCAAGTTCCTCTTGGAGAACATTGAAGGAGGTAGCCATTTTGTCCATCCTCTATTTGTTGAAATTAACCATCTCCACAATTTTTTTGTTCACTTGATTTTGATTGGTTTAGACATTGGCCAAATCCCTAAGTATTTCTTGTTATTCATCATCTGAAAGAATTGAGGCCTTAAGTTCATGAACCTAATCCTCAATAGTATCCTAGTTATCAAATTTTTTCTCCAAATCATCTTTTGTTTCCCACACATGTTCATCAACAATGGTCTGAAACCAATCCCTAAATTTAGCTTAGCCTCTGCTACATCATATAATTTGTTAATTTTCTCTTTGTCATGTGAATTTGTGCAATTATCCATTTAATTATGGAATTCTTGGTGGTTGTAGATGATGCATAATTTATTAACTTTGACCATAATATGTGGGTACTTCGGCAGCTCATCTTCAAGGGTGGGGTCGTGGGACTAGGGAGGGAAAACATTTTGGGGGTCCTCTAAGTCACCTATAGGAGAAAATGGGGATGAAACAAGGGAAGGGAGATTTAGAAATTTGCAATGAGTCGTAATATGTTGACTCCTACACACAAAAAAAATTGAATATTTCATTTAAATCAAATATAAAACGATATTATTTCAAGTCGGTTTCGTAATATAGATCATGCACATTAATTTGATTTCATTTATGGATTGGAAGAATTAATAGGAATATGAGTTCTATATAATTAAATTGTTAAATTAATCACATCTAGTAGAATAATTTAATAGAGATATGAACTATATCATTTAATTATTAAATTTAATCACATAGTACAGATGAATTTAGATCTCAATTAGTCAAATAGATTGTATTTAATTAATAATTTTTATTGACCATTTTTATGTGTACACAATAATTAATACAAGTTAATCACATATATAGCTGAGAAACACTAAAATACAAAAAAAAATAGATTAGTTTTGTCAAAAATATATTAGAGTTATCAAAATAAAGTTATATATTAAACTATAATTTCTTTGCAATTTAATGTTTATTACCTTATGTGTTTCTCCCGCTCTTGGGTTGTGCAATAATGGTGGTGGCCTTCTTCAATGACTAGGACTCCTAACAAAATGGAAACATAGAGGATCTGTGGGTAGTCATGAAGGGGTCCATATAATAGGTAAAATGGAATGAATACATGCTAATAACATATATAGTTGAGAAACACTAAAAAACCAAAAATACATATATCTTAAGCAATATTGAATGGAAACAACATGAAATTCAATGATGAGACCCTTAGATCCATCTTTCAACTGGTTGCTTCAACTAGAAAATTACATGAAATTTTGATATGCATCACTGAAGAGAAATTTTTTACAAATTACAAGTATAGTCACCTACTCACAAGCCCTTGTGTTGTTATAAGTATGGAAAATCAAGTAATGTGGAGGTTTCTAAAGTGAAAGTTTAATATATATATTGAACAAATGTGTACCTAAGCCTCATATGGTTCTCATCTAGTCCTAGGAAGCACTATCACTAATGAAATAGTTGTGACCATTTCCTATATGAAAAATGATAAGATTTATGTTATAGTCACAAAGGAAGGATTTAGTGTTTTCAAATGAATGAGAATGAAATCCTAAAGAATTCAAGAAGAGGGTTTCAACTAAGAAAAGGAGATAAAAGTGAAGATAAAGATGTTACATAATTGAAGTTGATGCAAAATTAGAAGATAATGAAGATGAACTTGTACGCTTGTTAGATTGTTAAAAGTCATAGATAGACATACCTCTTCCCTCTCTTGAACCTCCATCACATTATGTGCATTCATAAATTTTGTAAACATCAATTATTGTTGTAGATGTTATAATTTGAAGTTGATGCGATTAATGTGTTGTTTTCATTAATGGTTGTGATTAATGTCAACATATTATTTGCATTTTCATGATCTAGTTGTATCAGTTGATGTGTATCGATATTCTTGGTGGTATCGATGGTTGTACCAATAGTTTGTGCATGTCTCGATAGAAGTGTTCACTAAAAGATGTGCTTCAGTTATCTATCCTTATTCTCTCTTGGTGTTGGTTCTATATTTTATGCAAGATTTGGTGGATCAGTTGTTTGGGGTTGATCCCATTTGGAGCGTGCTTTTTAGTTTTTGGGTCTCAGTTCTTGTTATGTAATGTGTTTATGCTACCCATTGGAACCAATGGTTTTGTTGATGGTGTTTCATATTGGCATATGCGATGCAAGTTGTATTAGTTGAGACAGTCCACATTTCATTCCTTATCGCCACAAGAATGTATAAGTGTGACCTATTTCAAATTGTATTTGGCCGACAAGGTTTGATGGTATCAAGCAATATAAGAAGGGAGAGGATTCTTGTTTCTCATGTGGCTTATGTTTTTCTAGTATGAGAAATAAATGAAAATGTGTTTCTAGAGATCTATATATTGTTGATTATGTGTGTTAGAGTGTTGGAGATAGTGATCTCAGTGGTGGATTCATTTTTATTTCAAATACTTTGGCAGTGAGATACTTGTATTGGCAGTGAGCCTGTTTATATAGACATCGAGGCTATTCATATTTAAGGGTAGTTATCCTGACTAACAGTGAGCCTTACCTATAGTGAGCACAACCACCAATGAGCCTTTGTACAAATCACCTTAACCGGTGTCACCTTAAAAGGTGTTTACATTTCATGAGAATTATCTTCTTCATGGTTTTCTCCAATTTAGTTTTTCCACATAAATATTGGTGTTCTCTGTGTCAGTGTTCCTATGTGTTTACATGTTTACATTTCTTATGGATTTTTTATGTTCTTAATAGATAAATCATAAGTTGTTATTGTTGATGTTTAATAGTTTATCGAAAGAGAAAAAGGTTTGTGAAGTGTATGGGAATAACTTATTCACCCCCCTCTCAGCTATTTGACATGTACAACAATATATAGAAGAGACAAAAAAAATATTTTAAATCAATCTAAATATACATGTTTAATCATAATACATTTCAAAAAATAAATTCTCAATCATGTTTCAATAAATCATTTGGTCTTATCAAACTATTGTGTGAATTAAAATTGTGCTCAATTAAATCTTTTGGCATTTATGTGTTTGCGAGGATGTCTTTTTCCATCTCGATGTCTAGGAGGATACCTTTTTCCCATAAGATATCTTAGACCCAAGTGGGGTACCCTAAGAGAAACAAAATTAACATAAGATATATCAATATATAATATTAAATATAAGTTATCAAACCTAAATTTAAATGAATCACATAGGTATGATAAAAGTTGTAAATAAGAGGTGTGCAAAATATGATATGACATAGCTTTCTAGGCCATAGTGAATGACCGAAAGCACAGTCCATCATCAATCCAAGAAATATAATCCCCTGACAACCCCTATCAAACACCAAATAAATATACATTAGAGAGTTAGTATATATCATCCAAATTATTTTGAAATAAGGTATTATTCTATTTTTAACATTTTTTTTTTTACCTTCGATGTCGAAGCTACATGTGTGTGTGAAGTGGAAGGAGTAAGATGTGGTGTACTCACACTACTTGGTACACTTTGAAATGCATATCATTCATGTCCCAGTTTAAATTGTTCTATAAATGAATTTTATTTACATTTATAAGTTTTAAGTTATTAATAAGAAAAATGTTATAAATACAAATAAAATACTTACACCTATTGTCCACCAAAAAACACCATAGTCATCAAGTCATCTATGAGAACCATATCCTCTATAGTGGTAGTTTGACATGTGCTTGTGCAGTGTGTACATGAATGAGAAGTGGAACCACTACTACATTTGGGGCCAAATTTCGACAGAAGTTTCCCACGAGTAACTTTTTATTATGAATTTGGTGTTTTTTTTGGTAATAGGCCCCGATGATGTCGGTATTCTGATGGGTGTTTAATTGACCATCAGAATTCTGATAGATTTGGGGTATAGATAAAAAAAAAAAAGGTGAAACAGCCTAATCATTTTTATTTTGATTGGATAGAGGGAGTGGGAGAAAAGGAGCGAAAGTTGAGCGCGGGAGAAGGTATGTGATTTCTTCATCTTTTGAGCCTCTGGCATCATATTTGAATGCATTTCATTTTATTTCATCATGAATACTCTCTGAAATGACCACATTCTACTGGTGTCGTGCCATAGCCAGTGCTTTATCTCTATTATTTTATGTTATTGGTGCTTGTGCTCAAGGATATCGATTCACTGTATTCAAATGTTTGGATTCACATTTGTTGATATTACTGGCATATATGTTTAATGACGAGATTGTAAATTATTGTCACTGAAATGACCCCATTCTACTAGTGTCATGCCCTAGCCCGTGCTTTAACTCCATTATTTGATGTTATTGGTGCTTGTGCTCAAGGATATCCATTTTTTTGAAATGTTGACTGTGGTTATCAAATGGATAGTCTGTGAGCTTCTAGGTAGGTGCCATTTGTATTGATAGCTTAGGGCATCAAATGTATTGTATCATTGATAGTTGATACTTTGTTAAAAGGAAATTAGACAAAGAACGATTTTTATTTAGTTTCTCTATTTTGATCCCTAAGTCGCTTACAACCCTAGATAAGTATATGCAGATTTACAGATGTAGTTGTAGGATACATAGCAGCCAATAATTCACAATAAATCCATGCATCCAATTTGAATAGCAATTAATAAAAAGAACTAAGGTCCTCCAATGGCCCAATCATCTGGACCTTGACTGTCCCCTCAACCAGTGACCCTTCAAAACTAGGTTATCATGCAATCAGTGAGTGATCCTTCATTCTCCTGGTGAGCTTCTAGGTAGGTGCCATTTGTATATTTGATAGCTTAGGGCATCAAATGTATATTGTATCATTGATAGTTGAGACTTTGTTAAAAGGAAATAGGACAAAGAATGATTTTGATTTAGTCTCTGTATTTTGATCCCTAAGTGGCTTACAACCCTAGAGAAGTATATGGAGATTTACGGATGTAGTTGTAGGATACATAGCAGCTGATAATTTACAAGAAATCCATGCATCCAATTTGAATAAGAATTACTACAAAGAAATAGGGTCCTCCAATGGCACAATTATCCAAACCTTGACTATCCCCTCAACCAACGACCCTTTAAAACTGGGTTATCATGCAATCAGTGAGTGATCCTTCATTCTCCTGGTCTCCCCTACATCCAAACATATTGGAAATACATAATACAATGATAACAAGTCTTTCACAATCCCCCTTCCCTCAAGGAACACTATCAACCATCCCTGCCACATAGCATTTCACTGTTGTATGAGTGGATTGTGCAAGACTAGTTAACATTAAACAAGGAGCAAACTCCTCAACACATCTTGGAAACCATTGAATTCAATAATAAATGAAACCTAAAACCAAAACTATTCCTTCCATTCACTTCTACCAAGAATAAAGTATTTAATCCATTCAACATTACATATAATCATTAGACAGTTACATTTCCTAACTGTGTAGAGGAACAGTCACAACCAAAATTATCAAAACTACTTTCACCCTTGCACAAGCTATTCCAAACTTCAAGTAAAATGAGCAATATGCTATATCAAATCATTCATATTCATAGTAACCAGTCAAAGGATCATTTTTTCAATGAACCCTCTGACTGTACCCTTGCGGCAGAGAAAGGAAACCTCAAAATAGAGAAAGGAAACTTAGTAAAACTAGTCTATGTTGATGTTTGTGAGGGAAACTTAGTCACAACATCAAGTATCATCTCATCATGGTCTATTCACCATGTTTCAACACCCCATTCACTCTGATCTATTCAACTTACACCATTCTTCTTCTCCAAGACTCAAAGGCTTGAAATAGTATATGTGGTAAAAATTCATGAAATACTAAAGAAGACCTGCTATTTGTCAGACATATCTTCATTGTCCCCCACAAAAAACTAAGTAATAACTACTCTACCCTTAATTTGTTTAACAATGCACCATATTAGATAAAGTAGGTTCTATCACACATGGCACGAACTCTCTTCAAACTCTCAATATGTATCATGAGTTTTTTAGCTAACATTAGATAATTGAATTACATATGTAGGGTACCCAGACTCCTTTCATGAGAATCCCACACAATCTCATGGATCGACAGGTATAAGTCAATACACCCTAGAGATTAATGTATTTCACATTTTGCAAAATATCTCGCATTACTTGCTATCTCTCTCATTTGATGGAGTGCAGGTAGTAACAAATAGGTATATCCTTTGACTAACGATCCCATGATTATTTTCTAGGGAATGATGTTTTCTATAGTAAACTTAATGATGAGTGTTTGCAGATATTCGGGCCCACCATCTATACAGTGTGAAACATCATGTCTAAACTAAAACCCCAATCCACTATTTTGATTTCATATCATTGCTAGGATAGTTATCATTACATCCATTTTTGAATCTAACATTGTTTTCTTTCTTAAAAGGTGGAAAACCCAAAATCAAAAGTTAAAGGATGATCTTGTAGAGATTATGACAAACTTGTTTGGACCTCATGCATTTGATAAGGGTAAGCTCCTTCAAAGAGCTAGGATATGTTTGAGGTATATTAGGGACTAGTACATGTGTACATTAACCAAAAACCCACATTACCAGTGCCCCCCTTGCATTCCTAATTTAGAGTGGAAATCTATTATTCTGGATGTGAATGAGAAAACTAAAGTAAAAAAAGGAAATACACCACTAGAGAATAGAAGAAGGTATGTGATACTATTAAGAATGTAATTGTGTACTAAATACTCTTCATATTTATATGAACTAACATATTTCAATCTCTTCATAGATTGCCTGACACATCAAAGGCAACAAAGGAAAGATTGCAAAAGCACAGGCAACACAAGCTAGGCTCTGGCAGTTATTCAAAACTTGCTGCATGAGTTGTAAGTGTTGGAAAAATACAATCTTTACATGGTTTTTAACACTGAAAATAATTCTTTGATCTTTAAATATTTATTTATAATTTGAAATCTTTTTTTGTTTTGATGAAACAATAAAATAAAATTTGACAATACCAAGCAAAAATGTAGGGCGCGGAGTTCAATATAAGTCTCACAGAAGAGGACAAGAGAATTGGCTTCCAACAAGGCTATAAAGTCGTGGCAGAAAGAATAAGAAGTGCACAAGGTTCTACTAATGGATTCGTCGGGGTAAGTAAGCTAAATAGATGATATTTCAAATTTAATTATTTACCAATTAGTTTATTTGATGTTAAGTTCCAACATAAAGTGAGTAAATTTTTTTTAAGTAAGAAAATAATGATAACATGAATGCGTATAAAATTGAAATGCAGCCTGCCGATTCTTGTCGTACACAACCTGTGGGTGTTGATGACAATGAGGATTTGCATCACAGTAATACAAGTAAACATCTTAAATTGATTGGTGTATTAATACAAATTTAATTGCAATTGGTGTTTGGATTAATGTAACAATTTGTATTGCAACTGTAGAGAGTGTAGAGGCCGTTGTTAATGAGCATGTTGAGGTTGAGGCCGAGGCCAGACAAACTGACCTCAATGTTGATGATGTGACTAGATCAGGTAAAGACCTATACGATTGTGGCCTATAAAGTACTGAAATACTTTAAAATATTTAAAATGTTTTTAATTATAATAAAATGTTTTTAATTTAACCCTTTTATATGTTATTGCAGATGACCCCCCTTTGCATCAACATAGAACTAGGCGTGCATTGAGATCTAATGAGAGAGTAGATGATCATGATGATGATATCGATACTCATCTTAACAATTACATCTTAAAAACTAGAAATCAAAAGAAAAAAAAGAAATGATTGTCATCTATGCACCTTAATTGATAATGACTTATTTTTATATGCCAATGAATTTAATTATGTGGTAGTGAATGTTCATAAATTTTATAATATGTTAATGAATTTTATCCTGTGATAATTAATGAATGTCACATTTTATTAATGTGTGAATGAATGTTATCGTGTGATAATTAATAAGTGTTACATTTTATTAATGGATAAAATAATGAATGAATGTTAGATGTTAATGGGGAATTTAGAGTGATGTTAGGGGGGGTGGGGCCAAATGAGCTTCCACCTTCACGTGGTTGGCCCTATTTAGTACAGAATATAAAACTATTCTCGAAACAAAGTGAAGCTTGTATGGACCCTAAAATGGTTGCCTAGACTTTGGGCCCCCATTTAGCAATTTATCAAATCCTTGAATCAAGATTTTTAAAAATCAGCATTTTTATCAATTATATCAATTTCCTTGATCAAATCCTATTTTATCATATTTGAATATTCCTTGAGCTAACCATTTTATCCTAAAGTCTTTATTTATTAAAAGGAATATTTCCTCCCCTTTTATTAAATAAAAAAGCCCCTTCTTTTCCTCTTATCCTAAGTTGCACAAATAAAACATTATTTTTATTTTATAAAAAGAAGAAAAAGCACTTTTTGTCTCATATGGACACAAAAGTCAACTCTTATTTTCTCATTGGAGGATACTTGTGCACATGGATTGCTCTTCTTTGATGCTCCACCATTGATTAAATCTTTTGCCTCTTAATCTCCATGGTCCATTCTTTCTCATTTCCTATAAAAGAAAAGCTCTTTTCCTCATTGGCATATCTCATTTTTTTATGCTAATGTTATGTTGTAGGTTTTCTAGGTCACTTTGGAGCTTTTGAAGATTTGGAGCATTCTTGGCTTTTGCATCTACATTTCATTCTTAGTTTCATTCATGCATAGTAGCTTCATGTTTATGCTTTCATAGTTTAGATTTCCTTTCAAGCTTTAGAATAACTCATCTAGCTTAACTAGGAAGGCTTGGTAATACTTGTACTTTTCTTTTCATAGCATAGCTTGTACTTTCATTTCCATAGCTTAGCTTGCACCTCTTATTTGTAATTTGCATATTCATCTTAATCTAGTTTGCATTTTCATTTCATAGTGATTCTTGGGGATATTGGCATTCTTTCCTTTATCTTTATTTGAATCTCTCATTGTGTGGTTGACTAGCAAGGTCATTAGCTTAATAGCTCTAGCTGAGAGCAAATCAAATAATCTTGCAACTCCATGCATAGAGAGCTCTAGGTCGCTTTCTATGGTTTCCCCTTCATGGATTCCCTTGGATATAATGACTTAGAGAAGTGCACCATTTGAGTGTGTACATTTTTGGCACCCACCGTGGGGCAGAGCTTTATGGTTTTGTCCTTCATTTCATGTATTTTCAAAAATTTTGCGTCATAGTTTAGTGTCATTTTTGGCTCTCTGTTTATTTTGTCTCAAAGTGTCATATGACATTTTTCCAATGTCTTGCGACAATTTCTTGTATAGCAAGGTGACACTTTACCAGTTAAAAGTGTCACACTATTTGACAAAAAGTGTCACACTGTTTGGTATAAACTGTCGCCTGCAGGTCAACGAACTGTCACCTGGAGATAAACTGTCACCCTTGTATACAGAGAAGTGTCGCATGACATTTTTGGTGATTGTATTGTCACCTATTCTCGGTAGTGAGTTGTTTTTTGGTTCTTTTTTTCTGAATTTGGATCTAGTTAGCTTGTTGGCTTAGTTTGTTGTGGTTAGAGAGGTTTAATTTGAAGATTTCATTTAGATTTTGGTTTTTCTAACCTTGTGGGGCTAACAAGTTGTGCTTGTAGGTGCTCTCATTGTTTGAAATATTTTTCCAAAAGAATGCATGTCAAAGCTTCAAATGCACAAGGGCTACTAATTTTTTTTGCAGGGCTGCCCAAACCATAGAAAACCAAATAAGAGTGCTTGTTGTTTATTTAATTTCAAGTGTGGCATTTACTAGTTGTTTCATTTCATAGGAACATAATATCTTATTGTAGGAATTCTTGGGTGGTAGGAGAAGTGCGCTCTTCACCCTTGTGGTGAACCAAAAAATCTTGACCCATCTTTGGATTTTGAAAGCAAGAGGGTAATTGAACATTTGCTTGGTGTGTTTGGGAGAAAACTTTAAGATAGGGGAGTATGGTCTTCACCTTTGTGGTGAAACAAAAACCTTGAACCTCATAAGTTGATCCACTCTTTGTTTAGATCTTTAGAATCCTTTAGCGGGCTTGCTCTTGAGCAATCAAGAGGAATGACCCAAGTGGGGACAAGCTAATACCGAGCTATTCCAACCCACTATAATCTCAAGGCTATCAAGGACACAAAACCTTGGTAGACGTAGTTCTTTTCTTCGCTTGATGTGAGTACTTGTGGCATTGTGACCATGAGGAAAGTATTGAGAAAGAATGCTTAAGGTACTCTTGAGGCCGCGAGGTTCATTACTTGCTGCAAGGTAAGGAGTCCCTTTGGGGAGCAAGAGGGGTGCTATGAATGGAAGCCCTTATTAAGAACCATAGATAGAGGCCACCCTATTTTTCTGCTTAGCTTCTTGGTGCAAGGATTGATCCAAGTGGAATAACCTGAATCACCCCAGGATTACTCAACATCTGTGTTCCTTTGGTTGTGTCATTGGCACTTCCACGACAAAGCCAATATCTATTGTGGGTAACCACTTTGTGTGAGGAAATGGGACATCAAGTGTGGGCCAAGTTGTTAAGTATTGAGCCATTGTCCTTTTAGGCTAAAAAGTACTTGAAGTGTTCTCATTGTGATATACTCGTGTAAACATTCTTGAACAGAAAACATCACGGTAGCATTCATAGGATTTTATTGCTTTGATATCACAAGTGCTTGTCTTGGCAAGGTTTCTTTTGCCCTTGTTTCAAGTGTTTTATGACATGTTTGATCACCTACTGTTTACAAACCTATCAATTTACTACTGTCACTATGATTGAGATCAAAAAAATCAACCCTCAAATTGAAATTTTGAACAAACGGTCATTAAAAACTGAGATTTTGCACTTCACTGGTCAAAGAGTCGTATAGCCCTGGAACAGAATTGCCCCTTTTACTGAGAAGTGTCATGCGATAATTCGTAACTAGAAGATTGTCCCACTGTTAGTTGGAAACCATCGTCCGGGTCACCTAGAAACTGTCGCCCCGCTTAGAGCGAACCATTGCCAGTTGAGAAAGTGTTGCCTACTGAGAAAGTGTCACCCTATTTGCCTCAAAAGTATCACCCAAAATTTTTTTATAGTTTGTCTAGTTTCAGCCATTGTCAGTCACTTTTAGTTGACCAGATCTTTAAGTGGGTGATTTAGTCTGCTACTGGAAACTTGTCTGTACCTTGAGCTATTATTTTTAGGCCTCTTGGATTAGTTTTCTTTGATTTTACAAAGTCATCTTGTGTGGAATTGCCAAGTTAAAAAATTGTCCTTATTGAAAAAGTATATCTCTAGATCCATTGGTAACATTCTTGGAGAATTTCAATCCTCTTTTGTCCAAATTCAGTTCCATCAAAAATCTATTTCAATTATATAATTTGGGTAAATCCATCCTCCTAATTTATATGTGCAAGGATACTGGAATCCTTTGATTTAAGCACCTCTTTGACAGTGTTGGTTTACTCCTATTGCAATTTTCTATCTCACCATCTCTTTTTGGACATTTGAGTACTTTTATTATCCTAGTTTGGTATTGACATTTTGTGAGGTCATCTTACCACCAAGGATCTTTTTCTTTCATGTCAGTTACAACAAGGTACCAAGTTAGTCAAGGGAAACAACCTCAAGTGGTCTTCAATCAATTGCCCTTAGTTAAGACTCATCAACAGCGAAAGGGAAAGGAACCCATTTTCAATCAATCCCCTAAGAGTGAGTCTGAAGTTTGTTTTGATCCAAAGAGAAATTTGAATACCTCTTTAGCACCTTCTCAATCAAATATGGATATGAGTTACACCTTGACCAAACAACAAAGAGAAATAATGGATCAATCTCTTGATGACATTTTCCAAAGACATAGAGATAACATGTCATTCGAAGATGACAATCAACCTAACTCACCTCCTATTAATTCAAGATATCTAGATACTCATCAACGAGCCGAAAGACATTATGCACAAGTTCATCAAGATGCACGGTCACAACATGAGGACCAAAACAACCAATCTTATGATGCTCATGTGAATGCAACTAACTTGTTCAACCATTCAAGACCAAGTTCCCCACTAAAAAAAACTTCAAGATATACAAGTGAGAGGCTAAAAAGAATTGAGCGAGAAAAACAAGCTGCAAAAGAAGAATGAGTTGTAAAAGAAGAAAAACTTAGGCTCCTAGAAGAGGAACAACAAGCCTTGTTGGGCATAGAGAGAAAAGCATTCCAAGAGGAACAAGATAGGATATTGGCCCAACAAATCAACAATCAATTTAACAATGGGGGTACCAACAGTGGAAACAACTCTCCACCCTCTACTCCCCCAAGAACTCCAAGAAGTGGAAGAAGGTCAAGGACTCCTTCAAGATCTCCTAGTCCTAGAGGAAGGACTTTACAACATGCTCACTATAGGAGATAGATGCCTCCTAGGAACTCAAGACAACCCTCCCAATGAGCTCATCATGGCTCTCAATGTGGAGGAAGTAGTGCAAATTATGAAGCTCAAGACTTTATGAGAGTACAACAAGAACCACTCTTTCAACAATATGGAGAAACATATGTTGAGCAAAATAAAGATAGGTTCCTAGAGAGCTTGATCAAAAAGGGTGCGAGGGTCCCTTATAACTTTGATGTGGATAGGAAGATCAAGAAATAGAGCCCCTCCCAAGAAGAAGAAATTAAACAACTCAAGAAAATGATGGAGAAGATGATGGCTCCCAAGAGTTCTTTCAACCTTGACTCTATTTGTCCTAATCCTTTTGATAAAAGTGTGAGAATGAAAGATTTTCCTAGGAAAATTGGGTTTCCTCAATATGACAAATATGATGGTAATGGTGACCCACACAATCATGTGCGACAATTTTACACCATGAGTTTTGAATTTCACCATGAAGATTCCTATTTGATGAGATTATTCCCAAGGAGTCTAAAGGGTCAAGCTATGGAGTGGTTTACCAACATTGCCCCTCTTGTCAAAACTTTCAAAGAATTGGTACATAGATTTGTGCAACATTTTGCATATAACTTATCAAGGTCAGTCACCATGCTTGATTTGTGTCACTTAAAACAAAATCAAGGGGAATCTTTTGTTACATTTTTGCAAAGGTGGAGACGATTATGCTCCCGATATTCTAGAACAATTCTTGAACATGAGAGAATTGATATCATTGTAAGCAATTTAGTACCTAAGATGCGGTATGAGGTTCAGAAGATGGTCTTTGATTCATTCGACACCATGGTCGAAACCACATGTAGAATAGAGGATGTCTTAAAAGAGCAAGGTATTAAATGACTAAACAACATAATAACAACAATAGTCAAAATAATAACAACCATCATAAGGACAAAGGCAAGAACTCACACTGGAATAAAAATAAGCAAGTAGTCAATGATAGAGTTGTTGACTCTAACCAACCAAAGGATCAAGGTGTCCTTCATTTATCTAGTGCAGTTCAAGCCATGAAGCTTAATACATCGTCTAACCAACAAGAGCATAAACAAAGATATCAAGAGAAGTCTAAAAAGGAAAAGCGACAATTCTCTAAGCTTGGGGATTCTTATGAGGATGTTTTCAAAACACTTGTTGATAACAATCTTGCATGACCACTAGATCCAACAAAGTTTCACATACCTGACATTAAGCCATATTGGTGGAATGAAAAGTCTTATTGCATATTTCATAATGGCATTGGACATGACATAGAAAACTGTTGGAAACTTAAACATCTTATTCAAGATCTTATCGAAAGTGGCAAACTTGAGATTGATGGTTTGAAAACCAATGCAGATCATAAAGCATTTAAGGAACCTTTGCCTAAATATGATAAGGGGGAAACCTCTAAACCCAAAGATGGAAAAGCTACAATTAACTACACCTACACTTCTATGGAAAATGTCATCAATATGCTTGAAGTTGTTGAAGAAAGTGTTAATATGATGGGAAACAGAGATCCCTATGGTCATGATGATAATTTTTTTCCTATATTTGATGCAGACCCCATGATTGTGCTTAGAGGTCCCCACTCTCGAAGATCATCCCAAGCATTAAATGTTGTCACTAGAAGTCAGAACCAAGGTCCTATGGTTATTAGGGGGCCTAATTCCAAACCCAAGCAAGTGGCATCTAAAAATGTCACCAAAACAATAGTGAAACTAGAGATGAGCTATAATCTTATTGATCAGTTACAAAGAACACCAACTCAAATTTCCATTTTTGAACTCCTGGAATTGTCTCCAAGGCATAAGCGTATCCTTGAGAATGCTTTGCATACAGCTAATGTCCCCAACAATATTGATATTGATCAATTCCAACACATGGTTAACCACCTTGCTAGCCCTCACTACCTCACATTCTTAGAGGAAGATGACAAATCCTTGAGCCATCTACACAATCTTGCCCTCCATATTGAAGTCATGATCCACAAAACCTGTGTTAGGCATGTGTTGATTGATGGGGGTGTTGGGCTCAATATATGTTCTTTAGGTCTTTTGAAAACATTGGGATATTCAGAGGGAGTAATTGACACAAGAAAGAAAATCACAATAAAGGCCTATGATGAGGCAGAAATAAGTTCTAAGGGGTTGGTTGTTCTTCCCATTAGGATTGGCCCAGTGGAGAAAGATGTTTTATTTCAGATTGTTGACGCTGGACCCCTAGCATATAGCATCTTGCTAGGTAGACCATGGATTCATGACATGAAAGAAGTACCGTCTACCTATCACCAATGTGTCAAATTCCCATACAATGGCATAGAAGTCTGCATACCAGGTGATAGCACCTTATCTGTCAATGCCATCTCAGCAGGCATTCATGTTCCTCTTAATAGAGTAGCATAAAATTTTGATGCAACTTTGGAACAATGCCAAAATAACTTCAAAACCATAGACCTTGGTATGGGAGATTATCAAATCGATTCCTTCACAAAGTTGCCAATTTCACCTAGGTCCTATGGGAAACCTTCACAGGGGATGAGACCTTCATCCTCAGCCATGACTTTGTTTGACACTTTTATGGAGTTGTCTGTACCCATTCAAGATGAAAAAGAAGAGGTGGCCATTAGAGATTGGATCTACAAGGAGGAAAAGTACCTGCATAATGAAAATTTCTCCCCATCTCCTAAGACCTATGGGAGAGGGTATACTTTGGTCAAGAATATGGGCTGCCTAGGTCATGGTCCTCTTAGCCATAGATTAGATGCTAAGGCCGAACCACCCAATCATGCTCTTTTTGGTCGTAGGACTAAGACAATGGTTGGCCTAGGTTTTGACAACCAGAAGAAAAATACTGCTCCTATCCTAGCTACGATGGATAGTGATGATGAATCTAGTTATGTGCCCAATTTGTAAAATCAGCAAGACAAGTGTGAAGATTGGATCCCTTCCACCAATCTCCTTTGGGGAGATTTAGATGCTTCAGTTATTGATCCAACAATTCAGAACAAGAACAATCTACTATCACAACTCATGTTGAAGATCCTGTTCAATATACAAATGATATCCAAGAAGGTGTTACCCTTGGTGACACAAGTGCCTCTACCTCAAGGCCTCAAAAACATGCTTGGTGTAAGCATCCTAGTCGGGATTCAGATACAGACTCACATGAGTATGAGTGGGAGACTCTTTCTAATTGTTCTATAGTTGACATGGACATTACTGTTGTCCATACATATAGTTCCCAATCCGAGTTAGCTAACAAATCTAGTGTAGGACTAGAGGATTGGAATCCACAAGTAGCTTTAGTGGATGATGCTTCACTTAGTAGGACAAGTCCTAATTTGAGTACCTTAGAGGGATACTTGATGGATCCTAACTCTGTAATCACCAAAGATGATGCCATTCACATACACAATATTGAACCAGCCATTGACCTACCCCTTGTCAATTTGCACTTAATTGATTGGTCTCAGTGCTATCAAGAGCCTCAGCTCCTAACTTTTTCAAATGACTATGAGATAGCCTGTTACCTAAATGCTCTTGAACCTGTAGTCTCTTCCACCAGCGAGCCAACTACCATTATGACAGAGCCAGATATCAAGTACCTTAGTCAAAAGGTAAAAAGAAAAGAAACAAAAAATAGGAGTTCTAATGGAGAAAACCACTATGTGGTAGTGTCAGAACCAAAAAAAGTAAAAATAAAAGACCTATCCAAAGGTGAAAACCTCCCTGAGGTGCCTAAGGATGGGGTACTTGATAATCTTCCAAGCTATTTTCAGGACAGGTCTTTAGTGCTTGTTGAGCCTACATAGCCAGTCAATCTGAATACACCAGAGAATCCACAAATAATCCATTTGGCTCAATCATTGTCAACACAAGAAAAGGAGGCATATACCAAGTTCCTACAAAGAAATAAAATTAATTTTTCTTGGACTTACTCAAACATGCCAGGATTGGACACTAGTCTCATTATGCATCATTTTTCCATAGCTCCAAAAATCAAACCAGTAAAATAGAAATTGAGGAAAATGCATCCTCACATAGCTCTCCTTGTCAAAGCTGAATTAGAGAAACTCCTCAATGCAGGATTCATAAGAGCCATTGATTATGCTGAATGGATATCCAATATTGTACCAATTTCAAAACATGACAAGTCCATTCGTGTTTGCATAGACTTTAGAGATCTTAACAAAGCATGCCCAAAGGATGATTTTCTACTTCCAAACATAGACATGATAGTGGACATGACCGTGGGCTATGAGATCTATTCTTTGATGGATGGCTTTTTTGGGTATAATCAAATCAAAATAGCTCCTGAAGACCAAGAAAAAACTGCATTCACTTGTGCATGGGGAACCTATTGTTGGAACGTCATGGCATTTGGATTAAAAAATGTCGGAGCTCCATATCAAAGAGCTATGACTACTATTTTCCATGACATGATGCATAAGAATATGGAAGACTATGTGGATGACACCTTGGCAAAATCCAAGAAAAGGGATGCACACCTTAGCGATTTGGAAGTAATTCTAGATCGTAAGGAACAGTTTGAACTCAGATTAAATCCAAAAAAGTGTGCATTTGGAGTTACCTCTAGCAAACTCTTAGGATTTATCATTTCAGTTAAAGGAATAGAGTTGGACCAAAAAAAATTTCAAGCAATAATGGATATGCCACCTCCTAAAAACATCAGTCAAATGAGGAGTCTTCAAGGACGTCTTCAGTCTATAAGGAGGTTTATTTCACAACTGGCTGATAGAGCTCAACCCTTTAATAAGACTTTTCATAAAGGGTTCAAATGTGTCTGGAATGAGGAATGTCATAAAAGCATGGATCAAATCAAACAGTACTTGGCTAATCCTCCAATCTTAATGCCTCCTATCCTAGGAAAACCACTTATATTATATGTCTCAGCAACAGAATCTTCCCTAGGGGCATTATTGGCTCAACTTGATGATACTAGAAAAGAAAGAGCCATTTATTGCATCAGTTGAACACTTGTTTCATATGAGGTCAACTACCCTAGTATTGAAAAATCTTGCCTAGCGGTGGTGTTTGCTTCCCAAAAGTTGTGACATTACATGCTTGCACATACAATACACCTCATTGCAAAAATTGATCCTCTATAATACTTGCTTGGTAAGGCTACTCTCACAGGTAGACTTTCTAAATGGATGATGATTCTTTCAGAATTTGACATAGAGTATGTTGAGCATAAGGCTATAAAAGGACAAGCTATTGCTGATCAACTGGCTGATTTTCCCATTCAGGATAGTGTCCCCATTACGGTTGAATTTCTAGATAAGCACATCATGTATATGACTACAAGAACCTGGAAGATGTTCTTTGATGGCTCTTTCATGCAAAATGGTTCAGGAGCTAGAGTGTTGTTTGTCTCTCCTCATGGAGATACTATTCCCAAGTCCTATAAGTTATTATTCCCATGCACAAACAACATTTTTGAGTATGAAGCCTTGACAAATGGATTGAAAATGGCCATAGAATGGGAAATTATAGAGCTGCACATTTATGGGGATTCACAATTGATTATCAACCAAGTTAATGAAGAATATCAAACAAAGGATGACAAACTAATACCCTATAAGAAGATGGTTGATTCATTGCATCGATACTTTACCTTTGTTACATTTCAAAAAATCCTTAGAGAAGAGAATAAGGTAGTTGATGCTATGGCTACATTAGTTTCACTTCTTCAGTTAGAACAACATGAGTCCAGATTTGAATTCCTAGTGGAAGAGCTACGTTACCCTATTTTTGACTCCTCAGAAATCCATGTCATTTGTACCTTGGTTAGCCATGAATCATCTCACTATGGTTCCATCTATTCATATCTCTGTGATGGTACTATTCCTGAAACCTTCAATCGTTCCAAAAGAAGAAACCTTGTTCGTAATGCCTCTCACCACACCCTTATCTCTAGTGATCTGTATAGGAGGGGTTTAGATGGGACACTTCTTAGGTGTTTAGAAAAGGATGAGTCCAACCAAGTGTTAGTTGAAATTCATGAGGGCATTTATGGAGGACATTCTAATGGTCTTTCCATGGCTCAAAGGTTGCTTAGGGTGGGGTACTATTGGCCCACTATGTAGACAGATGCAGTAGCTTTTGCTAAATCTTGTGAAAAGTGTCAAAAATATGGAAACTTGATTCATGCTCTAGGCAGGGAGCTTATTCCTTCTATTTCTCATTGGCCATTTCAGCGTTGGGCCTTTGACATTGTTGGGTAGATTCATCCCAACTCATCAGGTGGACATAAAATCATTATTACTGCTACTGACTACTTTACCAAATGGGTAGAAGTTGTTCCACTTTCTGTTGCTTCAGGGAAGGCAATTACTTTGTTCATCTTGAATCACATCATCTGTCAGTTTGGGATACCTTCTAAAATAATCACTGACAATGGAGGTCAGTTTAAAAACAAGGACCTTACACACCTCTGCAAGAAATTTAAGATAAAACAACATTGGTCTTCCATTTACTTTCCACAGGGAAATGGACAAGCAGAGGCTTCAAATAAGACCATTCTTAAGATTCTCCATAGAACAGTTCACAAGAATGGTAAAGATTGGCACCTACAGATAAATCTAGCCTTGTGGGACTACAAAATGAGTATTTGTACTCCAACAGGGGCTACACCTTTTGCCCTCACTTATGGTGCTGAAGCAGTGTTACCTTTAGAGGTAGAGATCCCTTCACTTAGAGTCTCTCTCAAAGGTTTAGTGATAGATGAAGACTATCCTGCCTTGAGGTTGCAGGAACTAGAACTTCTAGATGAAAAGTGAAAAGCATCTTTTGATCACATGAGATTCTACCAAAAGCATATGTCCAAAGCATTCAACAAGAAGGTTCACCCTAGGGAATTTCAAGTGGGGGATCTTTTCCTATGAGAAAACCCTAAGAACCAACAAAATAGACAGCAAAAGGGGAAGTTTGAACCTAATTGGCTTGGACCATACATCATTACTACAACTTTTGGTACAAGTGCTTATTTACTATCTGATCCAGAGGGGGAATAGCTCCCTGACCCTATCAATGTTTTGCACCTGAAGAAGTTATATCCATGATGCCTATTATGTCTGGGGACATCTTTTGTACATATCTTATTGATCCTGCAAAAAATTCCAAAAAAATTCATATATGATGCTGAAAAAATCCTAAAAAGCATATAAAGTCTTGAAAAAAATACAAAAAAATCAAAGAATGCAAAAAATTCAAAAAAATAGAAAAAGTGCCTTGGTGAAAACCTGGAAACAGGCGCCTTGGTAGCAAAAATACAAAAAAATTAAAAAAATCAAAAAATCTCCGAGTGGTGAAAACCTAGAAACAGGCGCTACTTGAGGCCTTTGCACCCTTGTCTTTTAGCATGCACTCTCGACACTTAGCCTTTCTCCATCATGCCTTGACCTTGTTTCCTTGGTTGGAATTGGTCTTTGTCTTTGTCTAGGGGGCATAACTGTGTTAGCTTTGGTCTCTAGGATGCGTTGGTCTTTAGGACATCTTGCAAACAGTGTTTCTCAACACCCCCAAACAATGTTTCTCAACACCCCCAAATAGTGTTTTTCAACACTACACTAGCGTCAAGTGTTTCTCAACACTTATGAGATATCCTACCCCACAGTCTAGCATGATATGATATCTCTCACTGGCAAATGTGATACTCAAAGATTGATTCTATGACCTACACACATGCACTTAAACATTTGACTCCTTGAGACTTGTTTGACTTATTTTCTTTTTTTGTTGTCTATGATGATTTCTTTGATGAGTTTTCTCTCCCTATGATAGTTTTTGATGATGCATAGCTAGAAGACTAAGGGCATGAGGACATGTTTTATTACTTTTTCTGCTTGTGGGTATATTTTGTTGGTCCTAATTGTCATTAGCATTTATGCTTGATCAACTTGACAATAGACCTACAGGGTATTATCCTTGACTGTTTGTGTGAGTGCATGCTTATAGCCATCTTGATCTTCTTGTGTCCTAAAGCAAGCATAATCTCGCTATTGCAAACTTAGGTAATCTCACTACACTAGTCATCTTGACCTATATGTCTTTGGTGCCTAGGTGGGATTCCCACATTCTATCTGATATAGATCATATTCATATACCCATAGTCATACTAGTGTGTATTGTATGATCTTATGACGCTACCAATAAAGCTCAATGATGATTATTAGATGTCTATTAGCGTTGTGACCTTGCAAATCAACCACTTTCATAGTAGCTTGCATTTCTAGGTTCATGTTAGATTAGTTTTGCATTTTGCATGTGGAGAGAGCTCTCCTTTTATCTTTCACAGACTATTCGGTCAATTGTGCTCACCTTTCCTTTTCTTCTCAATCATGTCTTTCACCTCTTGTCTTTCAAATCACATCCTTTTCTCTTCCTAGCATTTTGACTTTTTGACCTAATTTTTAAAACACCTCAAAATTGCACCCCTAGCTAATTTCGATGTCTTGGATCCATTTTAGGACTTGAAATTGAAATCTGAGTTAATCTCGATAGTCAAAATCACATTTCAAATTTTCTCCTTCTTCTGCACAGTTGGCTGACCATTTGAGGCCTGGTCCTTCAATCTTCATTGGGGCATCTTCATTTCATCATCCCCATCTCTTTCAACCTCCTATTCTTTCATTCATTTTCACTTGCTTCATCTTTCTAAAGTTTGACTTAGTCAAACTAGGGCATGTCTTCACTGCTTGATGGTTATCTTATCACGCTTCATCTTCGATTATGATTTCTAGTGCTTTGATCAAGTTTCTCAATTTGTTGTTCTCCTCTACCTAATTTTGATTTCAATTCTAAGGGGGCAGTACCTATCAGCTTCAAATCTTTGATTCAGCTTTATAATTCAACTCAACTTGAGATTTTTATTTTGAGACTTGATTATCACTTAACAACAACGGTGTTGATCTTGTCTTTTGATTCTTATCTCTTATTTTAAGACTTGATTATCACTTAACAGCAATGGTGTTTCAATTTCAGACTTGACTATCACTTAACAGCAATGGTGTTGGTCTTGTCTTTCGGCTTATGCTTATGCTTGTCTTGATGTGTTCTCATCCGTTGACCACACATCTGGGTTGTTTTGTGATCCCAAATTGATCTCACATTTCAATTCTTCTTTGATTGCATGTGATCCCAAATCGATCTCACATTAGTCAAAGAGGGGCAAATATATGCACCCTAAAATGGTTGCCTAGACTTTGGGCCCCCATTCAGCAATTTATCAAATCCCTGAATCAAGATTTTCAAAAATCAGCATTTTTATCAATTATATTAATTTCCTTAATCAAATCCTATTTTATCATATTCGATTATTCCTTGGGCTAACCATTTTATCCTGAAGTCTTTATTTATTAAAAGGAATATTTCCTCCCCTTTTATTAAATAAAAAAGCCTCTTCTTTTCCTCTTATCCTAAGTTGCACAAATAAAGCATTATTCTTATTTTATAAAAAGAAGAAAAAGCACTTTTTGTCTCATATGGACACAAAAGTCAACTCTTATTTTCTCATTGGAGGATACTAGTGCACATGGATTTCTCTTCTTTGATGCTCCACCATTGATTAAATCTTTTGCCTCTTAATCTCCATGGTCCATTCTTTCTCATTTCCTATAAAAGAAGAGCTCTCTTCCTCATTTGCATATCTCATTTTTTTATGCTAATGTTATGCTGTAGGTTTTCTAGGTCACTTTGGAGCTTTTGAAGATTTGGAGCAACCTTGGCTTTTGCATCTACACTCCATTCTTAGTTTCATTCATGCATAGTAGCTTCATGTTTATGCTTTCATAGTTTATATTTCCTTTCAAGCTTTAGAATAACTCATCTAGCTTAACTAGGAAGGCTTGGTAATAATTGTACTTTCCTTTTCATAGAATAGCTTGTACTTTCATTTCCATAGCTTAGCTTGCACCTCTCATTTCTAGTTTGCATATTCATCTTAATCTAGTTTGCATTTGCATTTCATAGTGATTCTTGGGGATATTGGAGTTCTTTCCCTTCTCTTCATTTGAATCTCTCATTGTGTAGTTGACTAGCAAGGTCATTAGCTTAATAGCTCTAGCTGAGAGCAAATCAAATAATCTTTCAACTCCATGCATAGAGAGCTCTAGGTCACTTTATAAGGTTTCCCCTTCATGGATTCCCTTGAATATAATGACTTAGAGAAGTGCACCATTTGAGTGTGTACAAAGCTCAATAAGTTTGTTCCTTATATAGGGTCTCAAGTGTAGCTTTTATCCCACTCTCAGCATTGCAAGGCCTCAAGTGGTGTTTTGATAATGGTTTCTCCATCTCGCACTGACATCTTGTCTTTCTCCTAAGAACTCTCACCGAGCTATGATACATGGATGAGTAGAAGATGTCCCTTGCAGGCTACACATATATATAATATGGTAGATCTAGGGAACAAATATACTACAACATAGAATGAGTCAACTTGAATCTATAATTTCTTCATTCATAATGAAAATTCAAATTACAAGCCATATTTTAGATTTAATATTCATATTTATCTTCATCATGATCATAGCCATCACAGTCAGCATTTGGTTCAACTTCATTTCAACCAGATAACTTGGCTTTTTTCTAATTCAAGTTTATTTCTGAATTCTTCTCCAATTCCAACCTGATTATTCCATATTTTGTTTTCCAATTTTCCTTCTTCCTCGCTCCAAATTCAAGGATCACCACCCATGTCTATAATTTATGTCTAATGATTATGATGATGTTGATGTTGATGTCTATAATTTATTTCACTTACTTACGCTTGCCTAGATTGAATTTTGAATTGCCAGGCTGGAGAACACTTTCAAAGTTTAGGGTCTGTTCTACATGATACTCTTAGTTATAGCTCAAATGCAACTCAACATATTTTTGATGCTGGGCAACCCACTGCAGAAACTCATCCACGGGTGAAATTTAATGCTATGAATCTTGGCATTGTTAATGTTATTACTTTTCCTCACGTTTCATATTTGTGAAAATTTTTCTTGGCACTATCTTATTCTTATTACAATGTTCTTTGTTGTGGGGCAGGAGGTCAATCTTCATTGTCTTCATTGTGGGGGACAGTGAATATTTCTCTAACAAATAGCAAGTCTTCTTTAGTATCTTATAATAACATGCTAAACTGATAAAGGTGTTATGGGCATTTAATCTACAATTACTAATAGACTAAGCATATTATTACTATGCTTAATGTTCCATTTAAATGCATTTAACACAAAAAACAAATTTACAAAACTGAACCACTGGCGTGTTTACAACAAAGATGTGTTGAGGAGTTTGTTGCTTGTTTAATGTTAACTGTTCCTACACAATCCACTCATACAACAATGAAATTCTATGTGGAAGGGATGGTTGATAGTGTTCCTTGATGGAAGGGGGATTGTGAAAGACTTGTTATCATTGTATTGTGTATTTTTAATATGTTTGGTTGCAGGGCAGACCAGGAGAATGAAGGATCACTCACCGATTGCATGATAACCTAATTTTGAAGGGTCACTAGTTGAGGGGATAGTGAAGGTCCTGATGATTGGGCCATTGGAGGACCCTATTTCTTTGTATTAATTGCTATTTAAATTGGATGCATGGATTTCTTGTGAATTATCAGCTTCTATGTATCCTGCAACTGCATCCGTAAATCTGCATATACTTCTCTACGGTTGTAAGCCACTTAGAGATCAAAATAGAGAAACTAAATCAAAATTGTTCTTTGTCCTATTTCCTTTTAACAAAGTCTCAACTATTAATGATACAATATACATTTGATGCCCTAAGCTATCAAATATACAAATGGCACCTACCTAGAAGCTCACCGGGAGAATGAAGGATCACTCACTGATTGCATGATAACCCAATTTTGAAGGGTCACTGGTTGAGGGGATAGTCAAGGTCTGGATGATTGGGCCATTGGAGGACCTTAGTTCTTTGTATTAATTGCTATTCAAATTGGATGCATATATTTATTGTGAATTATCGGCTACTATGTATCCTACAACTGCATCCATAAATCTACATATACTTCTCTAGTGTTGTAAGCCACTTAGGGATCAAAATAGAGAAACTAAATAAAAATCATTCTTTGTCCTATTTCCTTTTAACAAAGTATCAACTATCAATGATACAATACATTTGATGCCCTAAGCTATCAATACAAATGGCTCCTAGCTAGAAGCTCACGGCCTGTCCATTTGATAACCATAGTCAAAATTTCAAAAACATGGATATCCTTGAGCACAAGCACCAATAACATCAAATAATAGAGTTAAAGCATGGGCTAGGGCACGACACCAGTAGAATGTGGTCATTTCAGTGACAATAATTTAGAGTGCGGTCCTTTGGCATGTATTAAAAAAAATAGAATTTTCAGCATATTATTATCATTCTATTTCTTTGTTTGTAAACATGTCATCGGTTTAGTTTTGTAACTTCACTATTTTATGAGTGGATTGTGCAGGAACAGTTAACATTAAACAAGGAGCAAACTCCTCAACACATCTTGGAAACCATTGAATTCAATAATAAATGACACTTAACACCAACACTATTCCTTCCATTCACTTCTACCAAGAATAAAGCATTTAATCCATTCAACATTACATATAATCATTAGATAGTTACATTTCCTGACTGTGTAGAGGAACAGTCATGACCAAAATGATCAAAACTAATTTCACCCTTGCAAAAGCTATTCCAAACTTCAAGTAAAATGAGCAATATGCTATATCAAATCATTCATATTCATAGTTACCATTCAAAGGATCATTTTTTCAATGAACCCTCTGACTGTACCCCTGCGGCAGAGAAAGGAAACCTCAAAATAGAGAAAGGAAACTTAGTAAAACCAGTCTATGCCAATGTTTGTGAGGGTACAATCATGATAAGTGCCTCTCAAACCTCTCCAAACATGTAAGATTATCTTTAAATATTTTATTGATCTCTTCTAAACATTAACCAAATCAAACCTACATTTGAATCCACACACACTAACCCCAAAATGAAGGGTTTTGTATCCTTTAATGAATCTCAGTCACTGGTAGCGCATGGACAGTCAAACCAGTAGTCTCCAAAGCACTCAATAAGTGACTAGATTGTATTTAATACACACTATTCCTTCCATTCACTTCTACCAAGAATAAAGCATTTAATCCATTTAACATTACATATAATCATTAGATAGTTACATTTCCTGACTGTGTACTAGAGGAACAGTCAGGAAATGTAACTGTCTAAACGATCCAAACATTTGAAAATAGTGAATCGATATCCTTCAGCACAAGCACCAATAATATCAAATAATGGAGACAAAGCATGGGCTAGGGCACGACACCAGTAGAATGCGGTCATTTCAGAGAGCATTCATGATCAAATAAAATGCAATGCATTTGAAATTTGCAGTCGAATATGATGCCAAATGCTCTAAAGATGAAGAAATCACATACCTTCTCTCACGCTCAGCTTTCACTCCTCTATCCAATCAAAATAAAAATGATGAGGGCGTTTCACTTTTTTTTTCATAGCCAAATCTTCCTTGTACCACATGAAGAACATGCCATTGGTTCAGTTTTGTAATTTGTTTTTTGTGTAATTAGTAATTGGTAGATTAAATGTAGATAACACCTTTATTAGTTTAATTAGCATGTTATTATCATATCAGATAAAGTATGTTTAAGAATTGTTGGGACTGGTCCTTTTGCATGTATTAAACATAATAGAATTTTCAGCATATTATTATCAATCTATTTCTTTGTTCTAAACATGCCATTGGTTCAGTTTTATAGATTTGTTTAATCCGTTAAATGCATTTTTCATGAGGAGGGGTCTTTTTCTCAGGAGATTGATGAAGATTGTGCACCTCAACAACCAATTCATAAGGTACCAATCATGTTTCCTATTCGCTTATATTTTTGGATTGGTAAATCTCCTTATAAGTTTCATGTCCTTTCTTTTGATTACTATGGATGAGATATATATCTTACATTTAACATTCAACTTCTTTACATTTTAGACCATGTAGTGTGTTTTTTGAGGATTTTACCAAATCAACTTTTAACATAAACCAAAAACACCAAACTGATATCTTGCCCTTTCAACTTGACAAAATATTTGAATTTGACCAATAACTGCAAGCAACTAAATGATAAATCCACATACCTATATCTTTGTAAAATACCTGGAACATCAAAAAGATGGCTAAGTGGCTACCGCCATGATTTTTATCTACTAAATATGGGAAAAAAAAACACCAAAAAACATTGAATAGAAAACACGATTGGTCATTTCAGAGAGCATTCATGATCAAATCAAATGCAATGCCTTCTCTCGCACTCGATCAACTTTCACCCGCTTGTTTTCTCCCACTCCTTTTCTCTAAAAATGAAATAAAAATGATTTGGCCGTTTCAAAATAGTGAATCGATATCCTTGAGCACAAGCACCAATAACATCAACTATATTGATCTGTGGGTACCCTAATGTCAAGGCAAGAGTTCTTTTATTAATAAGATTACTCTACAAGCTTGAAGAAGAGATATATTTTGGCAAATGAAGAGTAGAAAGATGATGATATTCCTGAGATCATGGATGGACACAATGTTGCAGACAGAATGGGAAGACATATTTCTAGACTAGCCTTGGATCCTTCAACAATTGGGGTCGGATCCAGACCCAGGCTAAAAAGATGTCTTCCTTTCTATTGTGGAATTATCCCTTCTTTGGCCTCCACTCATTCTTCTTCCCAAAAATGGTTGTCTAGAAACTTTGGATACTATTTCTCATCGATGCATGAAATGTGCTAGTGATCGTATAAAATTACTTTAGGCCTCCAGTATTGATGAGATGTACAAGTGTAAAAAAAATTTGCGAGACTGGGATCAATTTGTGCAGTGTACATAAATGCAAGGCGGTGATTATTCTCGACGATCGACAGGTAGCTAGGACAATAGCTAAGACTAAAGATAACATAGCTCAAGAGACCATCATAGGTTGTCTCTTTCTTCGGTCTATATTATTGAAAGAATGTTTTACCTTTCATTAGCTCATCAAATCCGGGGATTTGAAAGAATTTAATAGAATATTTTCATGACAATGTATATTATTTAAGTTGACATTGCATGAATTTATCTACTTCATGCAGTTATATACTATGAAGACGGCGATAAAGAAGCATCTCCTCCCATGGCCATGCTTCTTTATCACCGTCTTCATAGTCTACAAGTGTGTGAAGTAGATAAATTCGTGCAACATCAACTTAAATAATATATGTTTTCATGAAAATATTCTATTAAATTCTTTCAAATCCCTGGATTTGATGAGCTAATGAAAGGTAAAACATTATGTCAATAATATAGACCGAAGAAACAGGGAACCTATGATGGTCTCTTGAGCTGTTTTATCTTAATGTGCGTATTCGTCAATTTTTTGACACTTCATAATTAATTCCGACAGAAGTGCTACGCATTCGATAGATAAAATGTCAGAGAAAAATAATTTACGACAATGCTTCTGACAGTAATGCTATACATTCGACAGGGAAACCTATTGGAGAAACGCTCAAGGACTGTCGCTCTTCCGACAGTTTAAGTGCCGAAAATAGAAATTTTTCAATAGAAACTCTGACATTAATTCCATATCAGCGACAGGTATATCTGTCAGAATTAGGTGGAAACTGTCGCTATTCCAACAGTTATAATGTCAGAAAGGATATGTTTTCGACAATTAATTTCAACAGAGATTGTATATTTCCGATAGGTCGTTGTGTCAGAATTCCAATGGATGAACCGCAGAAAATATCATAATGAAGTTGTTTCCATGTGCAAGTTTCTGACGTGATATGGTGTCAGTAAACCGACGGATACGTCTTCTGTCACAATTTCCTACGCAAAAATGGTGATGGACTCATCTGTCAAAATTCTGACAAATTAGCATTGCAAATCTGACAAATGGCCATCAGAATTCGACCTCAAATGTAGTAGTGAACCATCCTCATTTGCATCAGTATCTACCTTAGAAATATATGTTGGTAGCTAGGACATATATGATCAATGGGATCACTATAGCCACATGGTGCAACTATTGATGAGGTAGGTGGTGCAAGTGTTAGATCATCCTCTGGCACAAGAGGTTCCATTAACTACATACCATGTGTAATGATGACATCATTCAATGATGTAGCTTCCTGACAAGTGTGTAACTCCATAAACTCCTTTAGCACTATTGGGACCATGACATAAACCATGGGTTTAGCAGCTAGAGAAACCCTATTTTGAGGGTCTACCATGCTCTGAACCCCTAGTCTATCCTAGGCAAAGCCTCTCCCTCTATCCTGGAACTCGCTCAAGTCAAAGTAGTTTGGTCAATCACCGAGGATAAAATTACAATATAATTTTCTCAAAAAGTATAAAGGAACCTCATCATACGATAACTCAGTAGAGTAGAATACATGACATCCATCTCTATATGTGCCCTATTTTGTAACTTGTCTAGATACCTCCTCGACAAAATTGCCCATTGATCCTAGGGTTGTAGTTAGGGATGAATGATGTTCATACTGGGAGGTTTTGAACCTATTCACAATGTCATAAATTTGGGTTTTATTTTGTGATAGGTGATTTATGAGATCCTCTTGTGTTCTTTGTACAATGTCTACTAGAGGAATTGGAGGGTTTAAGGCTCTTATTGTTGAGGGGCGACATTCTGGGGCTCTTGTTGTTGTTGGAGGGCATCATTTTGGGGCTCTTGTTGTTGTTGAGGAGCATCATTTTGAGGGTCATCGAGTTGTTGTTGTTTAGGGACTTGTTGTTGTGTGTTTTTTTGGGGGGCAATATTTCAAGAACTTACCATGAATTTAATAAAAAATACAAAATCCATAAAAAACTTTCTATTATTATTCAATTTCAAACAAAAATAATAAAAAATCCAATACATACCTATGTAGTGACATGGCAAGTTGAATTTTTGTTGGCAATGTTGGGATTTTGTATGTTGCACAAAACATGATCGAGTTTTGGTTTTTAGCAATCTCCTCTTTTTGTTCTCAGGCTACCGTGACAGTTTGAAATGCCCTTTTCATGGCCACAACAAAAAATTATGTTTTTCAAAACCTAATCGGTCTTTTATTTTCTAAAAAACTTGATCAGATGTTATTTAAGGTTTTAAAAAACCCGATCGAATTATGACT
Organism: Chamaecyparis obtusa; assembly: GCA_027943335.1. Classification (NCBI taxonomy): domain Eukaryota; kingdom Viridiplantae; phylum Streptophyta; class Pinopsida; order Cupressales; family Cupressaceae; genus Chamaecyparis; species Chamaecyparis obtusa. The sequence continues at coordinate 167,532 of BSBK01003399.1, forward strand.
TTTTTGGACTTTTTTTCCAATGAAGGCCACTTTTTTACATGCCATCTTTGTGCATACACCCTCTAGTCAAATGGTTAAGTCAACGTACTATTATTTTAATGTTGGCCTTGCAAAAGGAAAAACTTGATCTCAAGATTATTTTTTTGAAATATTTAAATTGATATGAAAAAATATTGTTTTTTTTAACTTCAAATTATTTATCAATTGAGTAAATTCTTTTTTTTAAATTAAGTTTTTATTTTAGTTTTTAATTTGTACATATCATGTTATAATTAATTTTAGTAAAAATATTAAACATCATTAGATGTTTTAAAGTATATTCTAATATAATGTACATATAAAAATAAAATAAAAAAGTTAATTTAAAAAATAAAAATTTATTCAATTGATAAATAATTAAAAATTAAAGTAAATAATAATTCTTTGTATCACTTTAAATATTTAAAATAAAAAAAATATTGCAATTAATTTTTGCCTTTTGCAAAGCGAACACTACAATAATAGTATGAAGACTTAGCAATTGACTGGATGCATCTTTTATTGGCCATCCACCTTGAAAAGGGTGCATAAGAAAAGGCAAACATATGTACGTATCTAATGGCATGGATGGATGGGCATTTGGGGCTGGTACATTTTGGTTGCCCCCATAGCTAGGGTGTTGGCTACGTGACAACTAGAATGCTCTCATGCATAGAAATTTTTTCTAAGGTTATTTTATTACCATGCAATGGTGGTGCATTCTAGTTGTACCATAGACGTCGCCCATAGCCAGTGCCTCGCAAACTCACTAGACTGAGGATATATCAGGGAAATAAAAGGTACAAGAAGCGGGATGAGAGACATCTGATGGGATGACAAAATACATACCTACTCAGTAGTGCCTCTTAATGGAGACATTAAACTCACTGCAAAAACTTAAATAAAGCATTTAATATGAAATTGGTACGAATATGATTTTCCAACCTTCCCTAGTGCATGTGTGATTTAGCAAAAGATTACAATTAGGGGAAAAACATCATTCTTGATTACATATTAGATTTCTGAAACTAAAAGCTTATTAGAAAGTTATCTATGAGTTAATAGTAGTATATTTTTGGGGAAAAAATAATAATTAAATTAATTCTACAAGGATATTGATACCAATAGTGCATGAGTATTAAGGCTATTTGTACAAAAATATTATATCAATAGTACAAATGTTTTGGTTGTCTAAGTGAATGGGTAATGATGCAAAAGGGACTATGTTTCAAATGACACTTTGAAATGACCACTTCTTGATATCTTGATGCTGAAAGAATTCCAATGTCCATCATTACTACCCATAAACCAAAATAGTAGCTACAAATAACAATATAAAGATGACCAAAACAAATCTTTAAAATCTGATATATAATCTCTAAAGGCCCATTTGGCGCCTGGAATAGGCATTATTGAATGCAAGAATAAACTAATTCATTGTTTGTGGCCATTTTTTGAATTCTCGAATTAGAAAACTAATTCCCTTTTTCAGTCGAATGCTTGCATTAGTTAATTCCGAAAAAAGGTGGAATTAATTTTATTCTAAGAATAAGCTTTTCGTGGATTCGAAATTACATCAAAATATATAAGTTTTTCAGGTCCGTGCATGAACGGTTAAGGGATTATAATCTTATTTTTTTATAATATTATTTGTTTTACAATTTTTTTTTGTAATATAAATTTTTTATAATTGTTCTTTTTAATAATAATTTTTTAAATAATCTTATTTTTTTAAGTTAATAATACATATTTTAATTTAAAAATATATAAGTTAAAAATACATATATATTTTAATTAAAAACCTAGCAACAAGAATGATAAGTTCAAAAATTAAAAAAATTAAAAATAATTCTTATTCCAATTTCACATTATAGAATCCAAACGCAAAATAAAATAGACCTATTCTAAATAAGTTAATTCCATGCACCAAAAAAAACCCTAAGCATGTGAAGTTAATTACGCTTCCCTAACTATGAGGGATGTTAAAGATATAACGCAGTATATGAGTAAACGCTGAAATGATCGAGCATCACCCATTTCAGAAATTCGTACAAAATAGAGGCGAATTACCTAATACAATATTTTAACTGGACCATAGCACATCCAAATTGACCAGAGTGTAAAGGGGGCCACTTCATTTTCTAGACAACTCATTTTTCAACTTTTATTTTCCGTGATTGTAACAGCGCGTCTGAAGAGGTGCAAACGCGAAAGCCATTGTGTCGCATCAGAGTTAATGCACGTTGAAATGTAGTCAGACAGCTTAAAATCGATGAAAGCTTGTTTGACTGAACATCTTGCGTGTCAGTTGACATTAAATCCATCTCAGACCACATTGATAATGCCAAATTATTCTATTTATCAGGCACTTTGCAGAGTGAGATTTAAGATATCTATTACATTGCAATCAAGACCGCCCTTCGATACTGCTTCACAAATTCCAAAGGCTAATATTTAGGAAAGGTTGTGCAAACTTGTAGAAGCTGCACAACTTTGATGCAATTGATGTAATGTAAGACATATTTTGTCAGATTTGAGTGCTCAAGTAAAGAGGGCATGCAATTATATTATAGTTTATTTTACTGTTCTAAAATTTTCAGAAAACTTAAAAGAATCAGATAATTTTTAAATGATTATATCATCTTTGATATGGTACCCAGATTTATCTCATATTTTTCAGCTTAGAGATTAATGAATGCCAAAGAAATGGGAAAAAGATTGACCTTTCCACATACTATGAGAGGAAGCAATGTAAATAAGATTATGCATAGACATGAAAATTGGAAGAGCTTACAATCTTAAAGAAGACTAATCTGAAAAGAGGAGACATAATAAATTTATTTACATCTAAACTTAGAACGTTGACCGCCATGGAAGAAGATGATAGTCTTACAAAGAAAACTCAAAAAGTTTACCTGGAGCAATATAGCCAATAAATTCTCCAAGTGCAAACTTTATTGTACTACGTGAACCAACGAGGTATCTTTCCCCGTAGATTATTGTAAGATAAGTAAAGCCTCTCCAACATCCAACATCCTCGTAAACTATCAGGTATCTCCCCTGTTAACTTGTTGCGATCAAAATAAAGACGTCTTATCTGGTGAAGGCTACCGAGATAATCTGGTATTTTGCCACTAAACTGGTTTTCTGACAAGGCTAATTCTGTCAACTTTGAGAGATTACCTATACAGGGGGGAATGGTGCCTGCTATGTTATTTCCAGAAAGGTGAAGTTTCTTCAGGTGAGAGAGCATACCCAATTCAGGGGGAATGGCACCTGTGATACCATTGTGTGCCAAACCCAAAAAAACTAAGGCGGATAGATTTCCCAATTCAGGGGGAATGGTACCCGTCAGATAATTGTGTCCCAAATACAATTGATCTAAGGCAGAGAGGTTTCCTAAGGAATGGGGAATGGTACCTGTGAGATTGTTTACTCGTAAAGAAAGAAAGTTTAGGCTTGTGAGGCGACTCACTTGAGGCGGAATGTGACCGGTGAGGGCATTGTGGGATAGATCGAGCGATCGAAGAGATGAAAGATTCCCCAGCACAGGAGAAATGGTGCCGTGTAGATTCATATAGGATAAATTGATGGCACGGACAGAGTGAGAAGAGGGATCGCAGGTAACACCAGACCAATTGCAGAGGGGTACATGGGGATTCCAGTCGGCTAGAGAAGCGGTGCTATTGTGGGAAATGGCATCTTTGAATCGCAACAGCAACTGTTGTTGTTGATGATCTTCATTATTTAAAGAGTGAGGAAGAGCGGAAATGGAAAAGATGCAGGCGGAAAGCATCGTCACAGGGAAGAAGAAAAGAGGAGCCATGGTAGAGCAGATTAATCAGCAGAAATCAAAACAGACAAGGCCACACACGATTGAAAAAGGTTTGGGGGATAAAAGAATAAATAGGCTACACAGTTTTCTATTTGTCCGTTCACATTGAAAGTAGAGTAGTAGGTGAATTGGTCTTTTGGTCTAATGGTAAAGTTGAATGGTTCCAAATAAGTTTATCAAGGATAAAGTCTTGCTGATTGAAGGTTCTGACATCACAAAGGATGAAATCTGGATTGTGCCCTGGGCAAATTTGGTGTAATGGATACCTCTCTCAGTCCTTGGCTCTTAGTCAAATAAATTTAGCAGACTTTGTACATCTGCTGGACAGCCATGCTTGAAAGGCTAAACCTTCATTAAACAAATAGAATAGTAGACAGTCAATATTTATTATTATTTAATTATGTCCTTGTATAGTATGGGATAGATCATCAATTTTCTATCATATGTTAGACAAAGTAAAAAAGTAGTTTCAAAATTAAATCTATTTTGTTTCTCTTTTCTTCTTTGTTTGGAATTGAACAAGATATATAATAAAACTCTAGTACTAATTAAACTATCCTAAATTTGGTTAAGATTATTATAATCAACAAATTTATTTATTATATTTTCAAACAAAAAAATAGAAACAATTACAATATATGTTTATAATAGAAGAAGATTTGGAAGAGTCCTAGTACATATATTTTAACTTTGCAATGTCAGATTTTCACTTTTTTTTGTCTTTGTATTAACAAAATTTCTTGTGGTCAAAGAGTCAAAAAGTAGCTATTTCACAGTGTCACTTGATACTCACTCAAAAATGCACCAAATGTCTCAATAGTTCTCCACATATATCCCAATAGTAGTATTCAAATAAGTCAATTACCAACCAAAAAAGTTAAATAATGATTAGCTATTAATACATACCTTATCAGTTTTGAAATTCCTTTAAAATTAATAATTGAGATTTCAAAGATATTATAAAAAATATTTTTTTTAAAAATGATTTCATAAAAGATATTTTGAAGATATTTTCCTTTTCATATTTTGGTCTTGACGTGCAACAGGTTCAATTCTGCGTTTTAGTCTTGTCCGTCAGGCTGATGTATTCAACATTTATTCATATCAAAGAAATAAAACAAATATCAATTGAATTTTTTTAAAGAATAGTAAACCCTATATTTATGATTACAGATATAAGAAGAGCTTAAAAAGAAAAAATAAATGTCCCCTTGGTAAGATATGCGTTTTAGTTCGATGTTTAGACATTTCCGAGAAGATTTATTATCAATTCGTTTGTAAACCAAGACATAAAATATTGGAGAAGATACTCGCTGACGCAGAAGCTAGCGATTCAAATATTTGATAAATATGTCAACATGAGTATTTATTAATGATTGATTAATGTTAAGATAAGAAGCAGCTGTTTGGTAAATACAACGATTATAATCCATACCCTTTATTATTATTACCTAGCCATGAAGAGGCACATTAATAAGTCTGCTATCATCTTTAGATAGCAGCGATTAATATTATTACCTAGCCATGAAGATGCACATTAATAAGTTTGCTATCATCTTTAGATAGCAGCGATTAATCTGAACATCAGTGATTAGTTTTCATGTCTAAATGATAAGCATCAAGTTAACAGGGATATGGTTAATGAGTGTTAACAATAGGTAGGTCTTCAAATTCTTATCCATTTTTCATTTTCATATTTAATATTTTGAATAGAATTAGGGGTGTTAAAAGATTTCAACATCATTTAGGTTAATTTTTAAATGTAGTGTTTTGTTTTATAAATTTTATTTTTTTTCAAATACATCATTTTAAAATGCTTAATAGTTTTAGAAATGGTACAAAATAGTTATTGTGCACTTCTAGCACTAAAGGGAACTTTTTAATTTTTAGAATTTGAGAATATTGAAATTTATTAGTTTAGAATTTATTTTAATAGTGTTTCTAGAAAATTGCTAGTTTATGGTCAATGAGAAGGAAGGAAAATTTTGAATGTTTTATATGAATTATTTTTCTGAAATGTGATTATGAAGTTATCTATTATAAAAAATTTAATTAAACTTACTCAGTTTATGTTGTAAGCTTTATCATAATTTTTTATGATGCATTGTTTTCTATGATACAGTTATTGGAGGATGTGATGAGCTTAGGAATTAGAGAGGGTTATGTGAGTGTCTCTTAATGTGTCCTTGACCCAAAGAGGCATGTTAGTATGGCATGTCAAATCACATTTGAGGACTCTACTCAACAAATGAAAATTAAAGAAACATAAGTAATTAATTAATTGAGATAATGGATGCCCCTTTCATGCCTTGAGTGCTCATGCAGACTAAAAATAAATGTTGAAGACTGCATGCTCACTCAAAGGGAGTTGGATCTTGTATGATTTAGTATCCTCGCCTCTTGTGAGAGGAAGAATCAGTTTTCATAAGTCATATTGAAGAACTTCATAATGACACTACCTATCTTTCTCTCTAACATCTATTCCTAATGTAGTATGAGTGGCACCGAAAAGATGGTGCATCTATTTCCATGTTGGTGTTGAGTCTTGATGCATAATTAGATGTCATATTTTTTTCATGTTTTTTGTGATTGTATGGCCTTATCCTCATGTTTAGACTTTCATTTGTGTCTTTGGGCATTGTGACCATCTCTTGGCACAATGGGGTGAACCTAAGAGTATCACATGATTGGGTGGTGTGTAAACTAGGTTTGGAGACTAGAGGGTCAAGGACTGAGTTTCAATATAAGATCATGCTCTATATAGTTTTACTTATGCAATTAGTAACTTTTATTTAAATGCAAAAGTTGGATAAGAAAAGGATGCTTGAATGCTATCATATAAGGTAATTGCATTATTCTTTGATTGAGATCTCAATGAGATTGATTTTAATTGAAATGATTATTCATAGTAAATATAATCCAAGCTACATCACTTAGTGTTGGATCCAAGAATGATCACATCATGATTTGATTTTATGCTTATCCCTACTAGGTGGTCCTTGAATTCTTGGTGTGTCTTGGAGGTCAATTTCTAACTTTCAATTACCTATGGGCTAGGACTCTAGTGCTCAAATTACATTATGATCCCTTGAGTGGACTCTAGCTCTAGGATTGGACACTATCACTAGACTACAATACCAAATACCTAGGCACTAAGTGTCCCACCTAGGTACTAGTCTCTAGATTGGGCATTGTAGTCTTTTGAGAGAACTATAGTTCTCACATGCATCAAACAATGAACATTCTTTAGGCTTAGCCAGAAAAACTTCATGAACAAAATTTTTTCCTCATCACCCTAGTACTTTAGATAATTTTAAGACATGTTTGAATAGGTGAGATCATTAAATATTTATTTCATCATTTGCTTCAATTTACATGTCTTTTTCTAAGGTTGTTCAATTTTTTAGACTAGTTTTGATGAGATAGTCCACCAGGTATTATACAAGGCCTTGTGAAGGTTCAAACTCAATTCTAGTTGTGAAGGATACAAAAATTAATGTGGAAATTCTATTGGAAGTGGGAAAGGATACCCCTATGGAAAAGGGATTGTTTATTAGGGACTATTCCTCTATGAATAATGTGATTTTTTTTTTTGCAAGGATAGGAGGCCCTATTTTACTGGTTTATTTTGAAGATTAATGCAATAAAGCAGATTTCCCTTCCATCTTAGAAATTGGATGATATTCTTGCCAACACGCAAACCCTAGCTAAGATTATCAATGATTTGAAATAAGACCATGAAGAGAAAATAAATAATCCAGAAGCCAAGTTTGATGGTGTGCAGAAGAAATTAACGAGAATTGTTAATGTTAGCAAATCTACTATGAAAGACACCAATGAGGTATTTAGGAATTTCAGTGGAAGCAGCTCATTAGTTGTCCAAAGGCAATTCCCCTCCTACCATCTCTAGAACTTGTATGGGTGATATGAATTGTGCCAAGTTGAGGAAGAAGAACAAAACCTTGGACAAGGATTCGAAGGTGCAGATTGATCTTGTGAGTCATACAAATATGTCAGGTCCTACAATACGTATGAGGAGAAAGAGTAAGGGTTCTACCCTCTTGGATAACATAGTTAACAAGGTCAAGGACATTAATGTAGATATCATTAGGAAAAAGGCAGATTTAGATAAGATCGTGTAGGTTGGTTAAGGTTTTCTTTTCCCTATTTTTTCTATCTTTCAGTGTTTGGTCTGGTTATAGTTTCATTTATCTGTTTGATGGGATGACCCTTTTTTTATGTATACTTTTGGGTTTCTTGTCCCTATAAAACCAGTTTTCCTCTAACAAAAAATATTCGTAATTTCTTACCTATAAAAAATCAAGAGTTTATATAACATATATACTTACATAATATTTTCATTAAATGTACATTTAAATTTATCTCAAATTAGAACACCATAATATTGAAACTATTTCTAATAATTTAAAATGTCTCCACTTTCTCACACTTTTATATGAAAGTTATGTTTACATTTGAAACCACGTTGTAAAAGCTATTTCTCAAGATCACATTTGTACTCAATGGTGCATTATGATCACCACCTATAGGTGCTACTCAGGTTCCAGGCATGCTCAACCTCCTAGAAATATTTGGTTCCCTAAGCCGGTCCCCTCTTGAATGAAAATGGTCATTTGAAAAAACTATCTCATTGCATAGAGGGGGTAAACAAATCCCAGGGTATTGGTCATGAAGGAATATGTTCCTTGTTTCCCTCATCAAAATAATTTAAAAAACCATGATAAAAAGTATATATACAAAACTACCTATAATTTTCTAGTGCCTATTTATTTTCTAGCACCTATATGCGAGAGTTTACAAAATAAATATACTTTCATAATTGGAAAGAACTATGATAGATAAAAAAAGCTGATAAATTCTATGACTGAAAAATCTTCACTTCACTCAAAATCCATCTTTGTTCCTAAAATACCAACTCTTATTTTCTAGCACCTATAATATCTTATTTATAAAAATTCAAGAGCTTACAAGATAACTATACTTTTAAATTATGAAAGAAAACTTCTATCAAATATTCATTTCATTCAACTCTCCATTATGTTCCTAAGATAGTAACTCTTATTTTCTAGCCCCTAATTTCTTATTTATAAAAAAATCAAGAGTTTGCAAATAAAAATATTGACAAAATTTGAAAGAACTATGACAAGAAAAATGTGTACTAAATTCTATGACTAAGAAGATTTCATTTCTCTAAACTTTCCATCTTTGTTCCTAAGATAGTAACTCTTATTTTCTAGCACCATAATATTTTCATTTATAAAAAGCTAGAATTTATAAAACTATATTTTCAAAATTGAAAAGAATTAGGACAAAAATAAATATATAGTGAAACTCTCTATTTTATTTTAACAAAAATAAATAAAAATTGAACTCTCCATATGTACTTTAAAAATAGTAAGTCTTCTTTTCTAACACCCATACTGTTGTTGGAAATATAAGTGGGAAAGTAATACTGAGAGAGGGGGGGGTGAATCAGATATTACCTACTTTTATCCTTTGATCTGATAAAACTTTATGCATAACATAAAAAAAACTTGATCATAGTAAGCAACAAAACATATAAAGTAGCATGCATGAAATTACTCATAACACCAAGATTTTTGGTAACCCAGAAACCCTTGAAAGGTAAAACTGGGGTGGCTATGACACCCACAAATGTTCACTACTACAGTAATAAGTTTTGCCTGTTAAGGCTTACAAAATGTGATCAAATCATGATCTACCCTATGAAAGGTCTTCTCTGTCAAAAGCTAAAAGACTTGTATAGTCTACCTTGTTAAAGGATTTATAAACTTACAATAAAGTAAGCACTCAGTAAAGAGATTTACAAAAGTCTGCTAAGACTACTCGGTTAAGAGATTTACCCTGATACACTAGTCAAAATGTCTCAGTACCTGATCTTTCAGTTTGCACTAGTATGCAGATTACAGATCTCCTCTTTACTTTTATTTTGTTCTCTTCTATCTGATCTTTCTTGATTCTATCCTTTCACTGCTTAGCTCGGCCACTGAACTCTGTCTGAATACTTCGCTATTCTGAATATACTTCTCTGATCATTTTCTCATACTAATTCAATCTTATCACTCTAATTCACACACTTATCTCTGATCTAGATCTTGCCCTTATATAACAACAAAAATGTTTTACCGTTTCAAGATCTACGGATCAGATTTATTTCTATTGCCGCCTAAACTATACAATTTTCTGATTGGCTCTAAGTTTTACATAGGGATCAATGATAACAATATGGATGCATAATTACCTCAATAGACAAAATACAAAACATTATTATCACCAAAAATGGTTTACCTCGATCATTGTGCCATTCCAAACTTGTATGTCAATTTTGGCTAACTTAGTAAAAGTTATTCCTGGCACACGGCATAAACTGTACTCAGCATCGGTTGAACTTCTCTATCAGTCGGTAATCATTGATATATGTAACTCGGTAATAACTATACTCTCGGCATATTACAAACATATAGTGACCATGACTTTACTCGACAGTACTACTGCTCGGTAAGTATACAATACAAAACTTGGCCTTTACAAAATAACTCAGTTGCAGTGATAATCGACCATCATTGCCTAGGTAAATGACTAAGTGTGAAACACTAATGGTCAACAAAAACTATAGAGATCTACAATCTCCCCCTTTGACATTAGTGGCAAAAACACTTTGTCATGACATTGGTAAGCACAATTTACAAAAATATGTTTGTACTAGCCTAATACTCCCCATGAGAGATATATACACATTCAAAATTGTATTACTTGTCCCTGTTCTACCCTTGTTCGGACTTGTGTCATGATGATTCCCCCTTGTTTTTGACATGACTAATCTCTTCATCAGTAGGTATCTCACAAATTTTCTCCAGAAAAGGTTTATGCAGCACCGTGATCATGTAGATGCATCGGTCCAAGCAGTTGAAGCAAGGTTCAAAAATTTTGTCTGCACTTCTAAATCAGCAGCTAAACTGATAAGGCTCTCAGCTGTGGATAGATGTGCATCACTCTGGATCAATGTTTTAGCCTTTGCTAATTTTTTCAGTATAGCCTCTAGATGCGGTGTTAACACAGTTTGAATAGAGAGTAGGCGAGAACGAATCTTGCCATCATTAGCCATCAGCTTGGCTAACTTACCTTGTGTCTGCATGATTTTTACATAATGTGCGGCATTGGTGTCTGCATCCAAGGTCAAGGACTGACTTGTAGCTTTGATTTCTTGCTTGAGAGTCTCAAGCAATTGTTTATTTTCCTCTGTGAACAGTTCAACATTACATATCTTGGCCAATAGAGACTATCCGTTCACAACTAATCCCTCGGTTTCATTTACCAATTTGGACAGCTCAACCTATTTTACTGCTATCTCGACAGATATCTTATCTAGCATTTTTGTCTCAAACCTCCTTTCTGACCATTCAAATAACTTATCACTTGCACAGCTAACTTCATTATTTACTTTCTGAACAATGTGTACAAGTTGCTCCAATATGGGAACAGAACCATTTACATCTGATAAGTCATATAGTTCATTAAATATATCTTTAATTTCATGAAGAACCTATTTTTGCTGATGCTCTCTGTGAAGTTCTGCTTGTCTACTCTTTCTTGTCAACAAATATTTCATTATCTGCAGTTGTTCATACAAAAGGTTGTCTGTATCCCATTTAGGAATAACAATTACTTCATCAATTGTTACTTCATCTTTCTCCTTTTATGCTCTTGGTGAGGTGCTTCCACTCGACATCTGTACAAGAGCTTTTATTGCCTCTTGTTCCTTTGGTTCTTGTTCTTCAATGATTTTTCCTTTTATGTTTTCTTCTCCTTTCTCCTTCTCCTCGACATGAGGGCTAACAACTTGTTTATCTAATTTGCTTCTTTGTTCTTCTGTGATGTGTTCTTCCTTAGGAGGACTTTGAATGTTGTCTGCTGCTTTAACTTCTTCCTCGGCAAATTGAGTTAGTGGTACCAACTTGATGGGTTCCTCAGTAGGACTTGTACCAACTAACTGATCAATAGTAGCAACACCAGGTAGAGTAGGATTATCATCGACAGATTGTGTGCTCGTAATGGTGGGATAATCCATGACTTGCAATAGTATAGTGTTGCTATCGGGCAGAAGTGTGTCAGTTGCTTTCGTGTTCTTTAAATCATCCGCAGTTAAGAATGAATTCTTAATAGGACTCTCCTCTGATATGTCAACAATGTGAACCTCAAATGTATCATGTGATTTCACTTCCTTAGGAGTATCAGTCTCCATTTTATTTTTCTTGATGTTAGGTTCAACAACTATTGAAGTGGTAGCATCTTTTCCTTCATCCTTTTGTTCATCCTATTCTTCATCAAGAGCAGGTAACAAACCATACAATACCTTCCAAATTTTTAAACTTTCTTGCACAACATCTTCAACCTTGTGTTGAAGAATAAGATAGGCTCTAATTTTAGGATCAAACTTGCCTCTATATTTCTCAATTGTCTGTTTGATGTCTGCAGGGGTGAGAGTGGATTCAACTTGTGCTAGTGTACTCTCACTGATTTCCTTCTTTGTTTGTAGAGAATACTCCCATTTTTGTGCGACCCTGTTGCATAATTCCTTTGGAATTCTATTTTCAATCTCAATTGGTAGCATCATGAAAATGCATAACATTTCAAGAATATCATCCTCAACTTTCTCTTTATCTCCAATACTCATTTTTCCAAACTTTAATCTTTTTACCTCATCTACTGCTGTTGTGCTAGTAATCTTAAGACATAATTCATCAACAGTGAGTTGATGTGAACCTTGTTGTGTAGCCTTCCCCTTTATTGCTTCATCACTTTATGTTTCTTCATCATCCTCTTTTAGAACAAGTTTCCTTCGCAGCTTCTTCATAACCTTGGTCGGCAGTGCCTTGGGTTGAGCAGATTTTCATTTTGCAGATGGAGGAGTCTTCTTTGGAGTCTCGGTAGTAGTTCTTCTAGTCCGAGGCCTTAGTGATGGTGTCACTGACACTTTTCATTTTAACACTCATCTCTTTGGCGGGGACTCATCAATTACTAGTTTCTTCTCTTCTTCTTCTTCTTCTTCTTTCTCACTACTACTAGTTGCACTTGATTCATCTTCTCCCAATCCTTGGGTCAACTCTAATGGTGCATCCTTCTCAGATTCTTTAACATATTCTTCCAGATTTTTCACTATTTTCCCTCTTTTCCTCTCAGTGGTGGCAGCCAATAATCCCAAAGAAATCTTGGATTTGGCCTCTTCAAATATTCCAAAGTAGGGTGCCTTTGTATCAATTTCCTCAGCTAAGAGGGTTGTGATTGCTGCAGTAGCTTCATCTATGTTGAGTTCATAGGGTAATGGCATTAACCATGAAACCCTAGGTAGGACTGCTTGTGCATAGGTAAAGTCTGTGTCTACCAGAAAACATATATCTTTGATGTATTTCTCAATCAAAGACATGGGGATTCTAGTCCTATTCCTCATCTTATTCTTAAACTCAATGAAATAATTATCCATAATCCCTTCAAAATCATCACCAGTCTGGTTTATAACATCATTTATTTGAACTGTGATGGGCTTCTTCTTATCCCATGTTACATCACCATGTGTAGGAAAACACTTCTTAACATAAAAGAATATACAGATCAGTAGGGAACCAAACTTACACATAGATTTCTTTGTCGTCCGGATGGAGTTCAAATTCTTAACAAGTTGAGTCAGCTAGAGCTCGGCAAGGTCATATGTGTGCCCTTTCTTAATTATCTTCCATGCCTGGTCCACTGCCATACAGGGGACGTTGTCCAACCGACTGGATTGATAAAACTTGTGCGAGATGACTCTAATAGCGAAGTCAATTTCTGGATTAGTGATGGTGGAAATTGTCATGCCACATTTGTTCCAAACTACCTATGTGTTAGTGATATCAGATTTCCACAATCCATATTAACAATTCATGTGCATTTTTGGATTCGATTGTGTTAATTTTTGGTATCACAATCGAATCCAGAAATGCACATGAATTGTTACCTATGTGTTTTCTTGAATATCCTCTTTTCCTACACATTTCATCATTCTCTTCCTGTCAATTGTAGGGTAACCAGTGACCTTGTGTATCATTTCCTTTGTGATCTTCACCAGTCTGTCTTCCAACCATAATTGCATTTCATGTACTCGACCCAAAATGATCTTGATCCATTCCACTTTGAAATTTTGCAAGAAATTTAGGGCATGCACTAACCCTTGATTGGCAACAACCTTATGTTCTGGCTTTACTACTCCATTGACACATAGTTTGTCATATGCTTCCCTGATCTCATAATCACCAATTTCTCCAATTTTTCACATATAGCAAGACCTAAAGTCGTTCATCAATAACACATTCTACGGAATGGAAGATAGGGCTCCATTGAAATCTCCTCTGATAGCACTTTTCGACATTGTCTTGAATACCCTCGGTTTGCAAACTTCGTTCCTTACAAGTTGCACATTGAAAACTTCCATCCCTTGTTTCTTAACTAGTGCGAATGAAGATGATGCCATTTTAAACTGTAATTTTTGAAAAGAAAATATTTTCTTGGTAAAGTACCTTTTTGTCAATAACCTTGTAAATGAATTTTGTCGATGGCATGCTAAGAGAATTCAAAATCACTTTGCTTAATCTGGTTGCTCAAACTCCAAATCGCTCTCTAAAATCTCAAATAGCCTGGTGAAATGAAATTAATGGAAACTTTCCACTTTATAGAATCTAAAAAAATAGGATTAGGGCCTCATAAATGCTTCGTATAGATTTAGGTAGATTACAACTATCTCAGCAAACTCACAAGCTTGGTCAATATAACCATTGCGATACAGCTCGGCGTACATAGCATTTCGACCATAGCAGGTTCTCGGCATGCATTGATAGCTCAGTCATTGACACTGATGCTCGGCATCAAAAGTGAAATTTTTTATTTTGCTCACATATGTCCTAGTGCATCTTATCTATGTTGATGTGGACTTTTGCTTGCTTCTATGTTAGGAACTGATGAAAGATAAGGCTTTGTAAGATTTAGTTTTGAACATACCTTTCAAGCTTAATTAGAAGAAGTGTGTCACCTGATCCATTGGATTGGGTGATCACCAATGTGCTAGCTTTGCTTGAGTTTTCTTGTTCTTTCTTCCTCCATGTCTTTTCCATCTGACTCTTCAGTTTCTCATGGATACCTCCATTCTGATTTTCATAGCTTGACATAGGTGATCTGCAATCTTTCTTTAAATGACCGACCTTGTTACATTTGTAACAAACCATGCTTCCATTCATCCAAATTTTAGATTTACCTCTAAAGTGAGTCTTCATGCAATTTACTCTGATGTGTCCATACTTGCCACAATAATGGCAATTATACCAGGTGTTGTAATCCCAATTGTAACAGTTGTACTTTGTGACTCGATTTGTTTTCTCATCTGATGACCACCTTGGTCTTGATCTGCATTCAAATGCTTTATGCCCATATTTCTAACAATTGAAACAACTTCCTTGAAACTTGGGTGAGGTGGATGAATTACTAGCTTTGAATCTACATTCATGTGCTTGATGCCCATGCTTCTTGCAGTTAAAACAATGTCCATTAAACTTAGGCTTAGAATCAGACTTACCATGTTTTCTTCTGCATATGTTGGTTTTATGTCTTGGCTTTCCACAGTGATGACATGTGGGCTTGGTGTTCTTTGGTTTAGCCATCTTTTGTTCTCCATTCATTGATGATTCTCCTTCTTCAGTAGATGAATGTTCATTCAGTCCAAGTCCTGATCTATCACTAGATCTTCTAGGTGATCTTAACAGCTCTTCAAAATATTTTGCAGCTTCATTGGGTTTGTTCATTCTTTCATTGATTTCTTTTTCAGTTCTCAAATCATGTTTCAACTGATCATTCTCAGACCTTAGTTGATTGATTTCCATATCTTTTCTACCCAATTCTTGATTAACCATCAGTAGCTGATTTACCATGTCTAGTTGATTATTAGTCAATCTTTGCATGTCACTTGTTCTTTCATCTAGTCTGATTGCAATTTGTCTTTTGTCTTCCTTAGCCATTGTCTTATCATCTTCAGCTTTCTTTTTCTGTTCCACTAATTCACAAAGTCTGACAGATTGAATTTCTTGTTCTCTCCTTAGAATACTGATGTCATCATTTAGTATGGTATTTTTCTCCTGTAGTTCTTTTATAGCTTTATTACTCTCAGCAAAGTTACCATTGTCAAATAGTCCAGAGATGTCCTCCTCTTTGTACTATGGCTCATTTTGTTGGATTGCAATCTCTCTTCTCTTGCTCAAATATTTCTTCAATTCTCCTCTGGCTACTTCCAGTTGCTGCAATGCCAGTTGTACTTTGATCTTTTGATTCTCTATGATCTTTCCCAGTTTGTAAGCTTCCATTTTAAGATCTTTTTCCTCAAGTGGTTAGACTTCCTTAAGAGAAACCTTTATGCTCTAATACCAATTGTTGGAAATATAAGTGGGAAAGTAATACTGAGAGGGGGGGGTGAATCAGATATTACCTATTTTTATCCTTTGATCTGATAAAACTTTATGCATAACATAAACAAAACTTGATCATAGTAAGCAACAAAACATATAAAGTAGCATGCATGAAATTACTCATAACACCAAGATTTTTGGTAACCCAGAAACCCTTGAAAGGTAAAATTGGGGTGGCTATGACACCCACAAATCTTCACTCTGTAGTAATAATTTTTGCTTGTTAAGGCATACAAAATGTGATCAAATCATGATATACCCTATGAAAGGTCTGCTCTATCAAAAGCTAAAAGACTTGTATAGTCTACCTTGTTAAAGGATTTATAAACTTACAACAAAGTAAGCACTCGGTAAAGAGATTTACAAAAGTCTTCTAAGACTACTCGGCTAAGAGATTTACCCTGATACACTAGTCAAAATGTCTCAGTACCTGATCTTTCGATTTGCACTAGTATGTAGATTA
Organism: Chamaecyparis obtusa; assembly: GCA_027943335.1. Taxonomy (NCBI): domain Eukaryota; kingdom Viridiplantae; phylum Streptophyta; class Pinopsida; order Cupressales; family Cupressaceae; genus Chamaecyparis; species Chamaecyparis obtusa. Next base: position 184,372 of record BSBK01003399.1, read on the forward strand.
CAGATCTCCTCTTTACTTTTATTTTGATCTCTTCTATCTGATCTTTCTTGATTCTGTCCTTTCACTGCTTAGCTCGGCCACTAAACTCTGTCTGAATACTTTGCTATTCTGAATATACTTCTATGATCATTTTCTAATACTAATTCAATCTTATCTCTTTGATTCACACACTTATCTCTGATCTAGATCTTGCCCTTATATAACAACAAAAACATTTTACCGTTTAAAGATCTATGAATTAGATTTATTTCTATTGCCGCCTAAACTATACAATTTTCTAATTGGCTCTAGGTTTTGTATAGGGATCAATGATAACAATATGGATGCGTAATTACCTCAATAGACAAAATACAAAACATTATTATCACCAAAAATGGTTTACCTCGATCATTGTGCCATTCCAAACTTGTATGTCAATTCTAGCTAACTTGGCAAAAGTTATTCCTGGCACTCGGCATAAACTGTACTCGGCATCGGTTGAACTTCTTTGTCACTCGGTAATCATTGATATATGTAAATCGGCAATAACTATACTCTTAGCATATTACAAACATATAGTGACCATGACTTTACTCGATAGTACTACTGCTCGGTAAGTATACAATACAAAACTCGGCCTTTACAAAATGACTCGGTCGCAGTGATAACTGACCATCATTGCCTAGGTAAATGACTAAGTGTGAAACACTAATGGTCAACAAAAACTATAGAGATCTACAACTTTCTTATTTAAAAAACTAAAAGTTTACAAAATAAATATATTTATAAAATATTTTTATTAAATATAAATTTTAGTTTATCTCAAATTAAAACCACGATATTAAATCTATTCCTAATAATTTAAAATACTTCCATTTTAGCAACATTTTTATATTAACATTATATTTACATTTAAAACTATCTCATAATTCAAAATGCTTCCTTTTCATAAATAGGAATTTATTGGTCATGAAGGAATATGTTCCTTATTTCCCTCACCCAAAAAAAATTGAAAAAACTATGATAAAATTTTTTTTGCTAGCAATATAAATCCAAGTACAACTAAAAAATCTTCATCCAAACAATTAAAAAGTAGATACGTAGATATGCACCAATTTAGTGAAGCAATGGAGCTTGTAGGAGCTAAAACGCTATGTCCCACTCCAACTTCCTGAATTTAATGTGGATTGCATGGATTGATGAAGTATGCAACATTACTCACTTTCATCGACTGATCTACACAACTTCTCCAGCGACGACGATGAAATTCTACCATCTGAAAATGAAATGAATTTCAGTGATGATGATTCATTCGACATGCAACAACTCATCAATGACCTTGAACAAGATGTCGACCATTCCTCTTCCAACCAAAAACCCATCTCAGATCATGCCAAAATATCACAACAACTAGAAGCAGAAGTAGAAGCAGCATTGGCATATGCAGAAAGAGAAAATGAACCCACAAATGTCAGAGACAAAAAGAAGAAGACTTCAAGATGAGGGCGACGGCCTTGGGGATCCGAAATGCAACAGCCGACAGATGAGTCAGAAGTGAACAAGCTCTCTAAAGAAATTTTAGCCCATTGTAGATCATATTTCTATGGCATGCACTAGAAATACAACCACAAGACCGAAAAATTCACACCTTTCTTCGCCGAGATGCAAAAGCCCGATGAAGTTAGGTCAATCTCAGACTACCTAACTATGAATTGTAGCGCCTCTACCATGTAATGGCTACATCAGTCTATGAAGCCCAAATATTCACCTACTGTTGTAACTGTTAAACTCTCTAACTTCCGCATGATTCTATGAAAATGCTTGACAATACAATGTAAAAGGGATATGAGCTGAGAGCTGTTGTATGATTGTAACAGACTGTATTTTAATAAGAGATATCTACCCTGCTTGAAAAGTGGATGTAATCCAGAATAATTGGATGAACCACTATAATTTATGTTTTTGTGTGTTCTTAATCTTTTATCTCTGTTTTATGTTTTAATTAATTTTAGTCTGCAATTTACTTTCAACAATTGGTATCAGAGCTAGTTAAGCTCGTTCAATTTTTTGGAAATCAGTGAGGATTTGCAGATGCTATGGATTAGGCAGACAAATGAAAGATTGAAAATTTTTCAAGGAAGAACTTCGGCTTATGGAAAGTGCAGATAGAATCCTTACTTGTCAAGTAGGATTTGCAACAAGCTTTACTTGGAAAAATCAAGGGCAAAGGGTCTTTGTCGGATGAAGATTGGGAGAAGATCAATCAGAAAGCCAAGGCAATGATTTTCTTATCTCTATCAAGCAATGTGCTCTTCAACATTTCAATAGAGAAGACCACGAAAGAACTGTGGGATAAGTTATCTTCATTATATGAGATAGCTTCAGCATCGAACAAAGTATTTATCATCAAGAAATTATATAATCTAAAAATGAAAGGAGGAGTGCTATCCAATCATCTCAACGAGTTCAATACTTTAGTTACTCAGCTAATTTTGGTTGGTATCTCATTAGATTATGGAATAAAGGTGATATTATTATTATGCTCTCTTCTGAACAGCTAGGAAGGAGTTGTAATAGCTGTGAGCACTTCCGTTGCAACCAAGAGCAAACTGAAATTTCATAAAGTTGCAGCCACATTACTTAGTGAAGACATGCAAAGGAAACATCAAGAACCCTCTTCTGGTGATGCTCTAATAGCTGTGAGCACAAGCAATAGAGGTAGAAGTCGTGAGAGAGGAAGAAATAATAATAATAATGGAAGAGGTAGATCGACTCATCACTCAAAATAGAGAGGAAGAAATGCCACATGCTGGTTTTGAGGAAAATTTGGGCACACAAAGAAGCAATGTTGGAACTACAAAAGGGCTCAAAATAATGTTATCAATGTCAGCATTAATGTTGCAACTGATGGAGCTTTTGTACTTGTAGCCGGTGACATAGATTCAAGCTCGTGGGTTCTTGATTCTGATGCCTCTTTTCATGCAACTCCATGTCGGAGTGCTTTCACAAATTACCACGAAGGTATGTTTGGTAAATTTTTTCTTGGGGATAATAAAGAATGTAATATAGTCGGCAAAGGGGATATTGTATTGTTGCTGAAAAATGGAATTAATTGGCTTCTAAAAGATGTTAGGCATGTTCCTACACTTAAGCGAAATTTGATTTCAGTTGGTCAGTTATATACACAAGGTTGCAATGTTAGCTTTGATATAGCTTCTTGGAAAGTATCCAAAGGTCAATTAATTTTTGCTAAAGGGTAGAAAACTAGAAGTTTGTACATATTAGAGTGTAATGGTGAAGTGGGAGCAACCATGGCAGTTGTGGATAGCAATGCCAAACTTTGGCATAAGAGGTTCGGTCATATGATAAAAACAAGTCTAGAAGTCATGCTTCGAAGAGACCAACTTCGGGGTCTAAAATCGATTGATTTGGAATTATGTGAGCATTGCCTTTATGAAAAACAAAACCACACCAGCTTTGTAAGGATGGGTCATGAGAAGAAATCATCTCCATTAGAGCTCATTCATTCTGCTGTTTTCGGTCCTACGGAGGTAACTTCTATTGGTGGTGCTAACTATTTTGTCACATTTCTTGATGATTGCACTCGCAAAGTTTGGGTTTACATGATAAATAAGAAATTGGAAGTATTTTCAAAATTTAAAAGCTTTAAGGCTATGGTGGAAAATCAAATTGGAAGGAAAATAAAATGTCTACTAACGGATAGTGGTGGTGATTTTTGCTCTTCAAAGTTTGACCAATTTTGTGTAGATCATGGTATTCAGAGGATTAAAATAGTCCCTTATACACCTAAAGAAAATGGCGTAGCTAAGAGATTGAATTGAACTATTCTGGAAAGAGCTCGGTGTATGTTGTCTAATGCTGGTTTGGGGAAGGAATTTTGAGCAGAGCCATGTAATACAACGGTTTATCTAATCAACCAAGCTCCTTCATCACGTTTGGATTTTGACATTCCAGAATTGAGGTGGGCTGGTAAGAGAATTTCTTTTTCTCACTTGCGTGTTTTTGGGTGTGACACATATGCTCACATTAATAAGGAGCAGAGAACGAAATTGGATTTTAAATCCAAGACATGCATATTTTTGGGGTATGGTGAGGATCAATTTGGCTTTCGTCTCTAGGATTCAATCACTAAGAAAGTGATACGGAGTTGGGATGTTGTATTCAATAAAAAGTCATTCTCTGGTTTACAATATCAAATTTCTTCTTCTGATAATTTTATTCAATATGATTTGTCTGATAATGGAATTCATAGGCAGAATGTACCTTAGGTCACATTTCACCCATCAACATTCATCCCCTCCAGCACTACACAGCATAATCAATCCACAACTTCCTTGTGTTTCCCAATACCACAACAGCCCCTTATGTCTCCTATACCACTTGTGGTTAGCACACAACCACTATTTTCCAATTACCCTACATTTATATCTTTTCCCATGTAGCCTAGCTCTTCAATCAGCTATAACGCAGCAGAGAAGGAGGTTTTATTTCCCACCCCTGTTGCTATGTGGGATGCTGCATTACCCATGCAACCTCTCCCACACTCCTATGCACTTGACTCCCTGCCACAGATAGAAAGCACATAGCTCGTTCCCCTTGCTGCATTCTCCCCGCATGACCACTCTCTACCACACATGCAGCAGGCTCCAACATCCTCTCTACCATGCGCTTAGTCCACATATCATCCTACGCATGATATTCACACCTAGCGTGAGAAGCATATAATGCCGCCACCAAACCCTGCACTAACTCCAAATCAAGGAGCACAGTCAATTCTCATTCCACCAGCGACTAAGAATAGTTGGGAGGAAGGGTTTCCTCCACATGAGGCATTCCATTACCAAAACAACACAATGTTAGTCAACCACCTGTCACTCAAAATACAAAGGTTGCAGATACAGAGGATTTTGCTATTAATACTAATCAAACTATCCAATTGAGGAGATCTACCAGAGAGAAAAAGAGTCCAAGGAAATTCGATGATTGAGCTATTATTTTCGTTGTGCTCTGATCAAGAAAAGCCACAAACTTTTAAACAAGCATGTATTGATGTCAATTCTGTGTTCTGGATGGATGCCATGAAAGATGAAATGGATTCTCTACATAGAAATCAAACCTAGGATTTGGTTGCTCTTCCGCCAAACTGTAAAGCATTGAAAAATAAATGGGTCTATCATATAAAAGAGGAAGATGGAGGACGAAAGCGATACAGCGCCAGATTGGTAGTGAAGGGATTCGCTTAGCAGAAGGGTTTGGACTTCAATGAGATTTTTTCTCCAGTGGTTAAAATGTAGACCATTCATTTGGTACTTGGCATGGTAGCAGCATGGGACCTTGAGCTTGAGCAACTCAATGTCAAAACAGTGTTTTTACATGGGGACATTGTTGAAGAATTATATATAGAACAGCCGGAAGGCTTTGTAAAACAAGGGCAGGAGCATTTAATTTGCAGGTTAAAGAGGAGCCTATATGGGCTAAAGCAAGCCCCACATCAATGGTATTTAAAGTTTGATAACTTCATGACTCCGCAAGGTTTTACTCGCTATGAATTAGACCCATGTGTCTACTTCAAAAGGCTTCCGACTAGTGAGTTTGTGATCTTTCTATTATATGTTGATGATAAGTTGACTGCTGGTAACAATATGAGAGTCATTCATGAGCTGAAGACACATTTGTCTCTTCATTTTTCCATGAAAGATCTAGGGACAGCGAAGAGGATTCTTGGGATGGATATAATTCGAGATAGACATAAGAGAGATAAAGTTATCTCAAGAAAAATACATCCTCAAAGTTTTAGAGAAATTTAATATGACAAATGCAAAATTGGTTGCCACTCCATTGGTTGATCATTTTCGATTATCTTCAAAAATGTGTCCTTCTACTCAGGAAGAAAAACATGAGATGGTAGGTATTCCTTATTCTTCAGTAGTAGGAAGTTTAATGTGCGCCATGGTTAGCACACATCCGGATATTTCTCATGCAATGGGATTTGTGAGTGGTTTTATGAGTAATCTAGGTAAAACTCATTAGCAAGTAGTTCAATGGACTCTTTAGTATTTGAGAGGCACTTCCTCTCATATTTTATGTTTTAACAGTAAGGCCCCTTATATTTGCAGATCTACTGATTCTGATATGGCTGTAGATTTAGATACAAGGAGGTCAACAACATGCTATGTGTTTACTTTTGTCGGGGTAGTGATTAGCTGGACTTCTTAGAAGCAACAAGTGGTTTCTCTTTCCTCCACCAAGGCCGAATACATTGCTCTCACTGAGGGAGCTAAAGAGCTGATATGGTTACAACAATTGTTTAGAGAGTTGGGATTTAAACAATCCACACTTACTCTATACTTTGATAGCAACAACGCCATTCATTTGGCAAAAAATTCAGCTTTCCACAGTCACACAAAGCATATTGAAACTAGATTTCATTTCATCCGTCATGCTCTTGAAGAAGGAAGATTGTAGTTAGAAAAGATTGATACAAAGGTCAATCCGGCTAATGTGTTCACCAAGGTTGTACCACGAGAGAAGTTTGAATTCTGTAGAACTTCTCTTGGCATTGTGATGACATAGCCATAAGTGCCAAGTGGGGGATATCTCTAAGCAGCTCACCTTGTAGCATTGTTTGGACTTCAAGTGGGAGATTGTAACGGCTACGGCAGTCTATGAAGCCCACATATTCACCTGTTGTTGTAACCGTTAAACTCTCTGACTTCCGCATGATGCTATGAAAATGCTTGACAATGCAATGTAAAAGGGATATGAGCTGAGAGCTGTTGTATGATTGTAACAGACTGTATTTTAATAACAGATATCTGCCCTACTTGAAAAGTGGATGTAATCCAGAATAGTTGGATGAACCACTATAATTTATGTGTCTCTGTGTCTGTGTGTTCTTAATATTTTATCTCTATTTTATGTTTTAATTATTTTTAGTCTGCAATTTACTTTCAACATAAATATCAACATCAAGGGCTTCAAAATGGACGTTGAGGCCGCTGTTGCGTGCTTAGTACTCATTCACTTCTTCAAAACTTACATTGACAAGACACGAAAGCCAGGTAAACCGCGGTTCAGGCCCGATGAATACGAGCATGGAGGGGTAGTTCTACAATGCCACGCTGTGCTCGTGCAACGGCAGTTGGAGAAGATGAGGAAAGAGAATGGTGATGCTCGGTTTCCCGATTGTACTCGTCATGAGGAGATTCAGAAGTTTTGCGAAAAGTGTGCAGAGGATTTCTTGGAGATTGCAGAGGGTGTGAAGAATGGTATGCATGGAATGCCAGAGGATTTGGGTCTAGCGGATGCTGTCATGAAGTATGTTTCTCAGGCATGGAAGGCTTCTGATATGTACCTGCCTGACAGAATTCCTGCTGAGAAATAGAGTATGTCGTGTGTTGCGAAGAGGAAGTTTGATAACTTGGAGGGGATTGTGGGAGTGAGGGAATGTGATCGGGTGGGGGTGATTGAGCTGGAGTGCTCATGTGAGGATCATTCGGAGCCTGTGAAGTTGAGGTGGGAGGTCAGACCATATCCTGATGCGTGCCTTTGCCATGGTGTTTATTATAGACTGCTTCGAGTGTCTTGAAACTTCTGTGGCCATGTGCTTATTCGTTTCCTTATTATAGTGATGAATGTACGAAAGATTTTAATGACAGTCTATGAGATCAAATGGTCTAGGACATGAAGAATTGAAAGCTTATGTTCTTTTCATGTTGGATTTGTATTATAGATTTGATTAAAAAGTAGCAGTCGTGGTAATCTTTGATTTTACAAATAGCTGTGAACAATGAAACTTCTTGAGAAAATGAGTTTTGTCACCCTGTCCCTTGAAATTTCTATAAATTTGTTTTATTATAGCAATCAATGAATGAAAGAATGATTTTAATGACAGTTCATGAGATCAACGGCCTAAGAGTTCTTAAGTTCCACCCCAACTGTAATTTGACAGGCGGAAATTTTAAGCTATAATTTATGGTTAAAACAAAGAAACAATAAGAATTTTGTGTTAAAATATATCGGTATGGTAATATTTTGAATCACTTTACATTTCCATCAATTAACAACATAAGACGTAGTATTGTAATTCAATGATGATAATTTCCTTGCAAGACAGGTAATGCTGCCTAGTTTTGTCAAAACTGTAAAATGTGAACTGATAAGGACATGATCTGGGTGACTGAAGAATTTAAAATTATTTAAAAGGAAGCATCACCCACAATACCAAAAAAAGCTGTTACCAATTACAGGATGCCCATTGTTATGAGGCTACATTTCTAATGCATAGATAATAATGAAAAGAACCACATTTAAATAAATGCCTATACTAGCCCAAAGATGTGTTCCAACATGGCCAAAATTAGTCTCATTTCTACTTAAAGGTGCATTAATATTTGGTCAGAATTCACTTCTTTAATTTAGCAAGTTAAGTTTAACATAGTCTTTATATATATAATTCAGTTCCATAAAAAGAAACGACAAGGATGACAATATAGATATCTAAAACTATATAATTCAACTGTTACTGTTGTTCCTTACCGTAGCTGTTTTGGTTGGTGGAGTTGGTAACTGTGTTAACTCCAGACTGCTCCGTATTGCTCTTCAAGTTGCTTCCCACCTATTTTAGAATTTTCGAACAACCCTAAACAACTTGTTTTTGTAATGTTTTATATAGCATAATGGATATATGGTTTTGAGTGCTCTGTTATGCTCTGTTTTCAAATGCTTTGTTTGTTGTTTTAGCGTACTGTTTTATGCTCTTTGTTTTTATGCTCTGTTTCACATTGTGTTTCTTTTCCTCTGCCATATTTGACACAGTATCTGAGCAGCTAGATCAGATTCAACAGGAGGGAAGCTATAAAAACTTTCAGCTGGCTCAGATTCAAGTGTTGGGAAGCTTAGAACAGAACCAAGGAAAAGTCTACAGAGCTTGTCATTTGTGAAGGAGCCACATAGATTCAAACCCAAAACACTTGCTCTTTGGGAGATTCGAAAAGCACAAAGTTGCTCATAAGGAAGCTGCAAAAGAGAAGAAAGCCATTGTTGATACCCAGCAGTTGAAGTTAAACTCCTTGGTAAAAACTTTCATTTGAGTTGAATATCTCTTCAATATTTGAAATATTTGAGAATTGCAAAGTATTTAAAAGGGAGAACACTTTTATTGAAAGTTTTTTTTAAATCATGGCTTCTTCTAGCAACACACCATAGACTCCCATTCTTTTTGGCAAAAATTATGAATTCTAGTCCTTAAGAATGAAGTCATTTCTGCAAGCCCAGGAATGTTGGGATACTGTTGAAAATGGCTACACAGAGCCCACTCCAGCAGACTTAGCTACTATGACTAATGCTTAGAGAAATATAGCTACTGAGTTGAGAAAGAAAGAGAACAGGGCAAAATGTTGGCTTCAAAACTCAGTTGATGATTCCATTTTCTCTAAAATCATAGGTGCTACAACATCAAAAGAAGCTTGGGATATTCTCAAATCTGCATATGAGGGTAATGACAAAGTCAAGACAGTCAAGCTCCTAGCCTTGCGAACACAGTTTGAAACATTGGAAATGTCTAACTCAGAAAATGTTGATCAGTTTATGACCAGAGTCATGGGCATTGTAAATCAGATCAGATCTAATGGTGAAACCATTGAAGATCAAAAGATTGTTGAAAAAGTCCTTAGAAGCCTACCAAAGAAATTTGAAATGGTTGTCACAGCTATTTTGGAGTCCAAAGATCTCACTACTTTTTTAGTAGTTGAGCTAACTAGATCACTTTTGTCACATGAGACTAGACTGAATCTAGAAGAAGAGTCTTTGGAACAAGCTTTCAAGACTCAAGCCTCTTTCAGCAGAGGTAGAGGCAGAGGCAACCGAGGGAGAAACAATAGAGGTAGACAATATCAATATGGAGAAGAAAGATCAGCACAAGATCAATCAAGGTAGTTTAGAAACTTTCAGAACTAGGCACAAAGAGGCAGAAATTGGACTGATAAATCTAGAATCCAATGCTTCTACTACAAGAAATTTGGACACTACAAATCAGAATGCAGAAAGAAACAGTCAAACCAAAACAATGGTAGAGCGCATGTCTCCAACAATGAAGGTGAATCTTCTGAAACAATGTTTCTTTCCTACCATAGTTCTAAAGATAGTCATACCAAAGACCTTTGGTTGCTAGACAGTGGTTGCAGCAATCATATGACAGGTAACAAAGATTTAATTTCTTGCATTGATACTTCTACAAATTCTGAAATTACTCTTGGTGATAACTTTCGAGTAAAAGCTCAAGGGAAAGGAATTGTTCCTATTCTTACTAAACAAAATCAGCAAAAAGAGATACATGATGTCTTTTATGTTCCAAATCTAAAACATAATCTCCTAAGTGTAGGTCAATTGATGGAACATGGCTATGAAATAATTTTTAAAGGTACAACTTGTTGTATTTTTTATAAACCTCCTAGTAGAAGACTTATTGCAAAGATTGAAAGAACCAAAAATAGAATGTTTCCCATAAATCTTAGGAGTGCCATTCTGTCACAGTCATTTGCCCACAATGTCTCAAGCATGGATGAGACACAATTATGGCATTCTAGGTTTGGTCATCTTCCTTTTAAAAGTCTTAGTCTTCTTCAAAAGCAATTTATGGTCAAAGGCCTTCCTGCTTTTAAATCACTTGACAGTCAATGTGAGAGTTGTATTCTTGGAAAACATAAGAGAGATAGCTTTCCATCTTCCTCCAATAGAGCACAAGAACACTTAGAGCTTGTCCACACAGATCTTTGCGGACCAATGCAAACTCAATCCTTTCGTGGTAGCTTTTATTTTCTGACCTTCATTGATGACTTTAGTAGGAAAATCAAGATTTATTTTCTCAAGAACAAGTCAGATACTTTTTCAAAGTTTAAACAATTCAAAGCTGAAGCAAAAAAACAAAGTGGTAAATATATAAAAGTGCTCAAATCAGATAGAGGACGAGAATACAGTTCAAAAGATTTCACAGATTTTTGCAAACAACATGGCATTGTTATGCAAACCACAACAAGATATACTCCACAACAAAATGGAGTTTCTGAAAGGAAAAATCAGACCATCATGAATATGGCTAGATGCATGCTCAAAGAAAAGAATTTGTCAAATGATTATTGGGCTGAAGCTGTTGCTACTGTTGTCTATATTTTAAATAAATCTCCTACAACTAGTGTTCAAGGAAAAGTGCCACAAGAGGCTTGGTCTAGTACAAAGTTGAATGTATCTCATTTTAAAATTTTTGGTTGCATTGCATTTGCACACATTCCAGAGGAGCTGAGACAAAAACTTGACAATAGGAGTGAAAAATGCATCTTTGTTGGCTATAGTGAACAATCAAAAGCCTATAGACTCTACAATCCTATCACCAAGAAATTTTTGGTGAGTAGAGATGTCAAGTTCCTTGAGAATAAATCTTGGTGTGATCAAGAAAATAAAACTTTGAATGGTCCAAATCCATTACAGTTGTTTGATGAACCCTCAGATCAGCAAGTTCATCCACCAAGGCTACCAAGATTGCAGGTACAAGGTCAGCAACAACACATTGGAAATGGTAATTCTTCCAGCACTAATTCATCTTCATCTATAGACAATCAAAGAACTAGAAGCATAAGGGAAATATATGAACAAGAAAATGCAATTGAACAAAATCTTTTTGCCTCTCTTTCATATGAAGAAGCAGTAAAAGAGGAACATTGGGTTGATGCAATGAATCAGGAAATTGATGCCATAGAAAAGAACAAAACTTGGGATCTTGTTGATCTACCAAGTGACAAAACTAGCATTGGTGTGAAGTGGATATACAAGACAAAGTTGAATGACAAAGGAAAGATAGAAAAATATAAAGCAAGACTGGTTGCCAAGGGTTTTTCTCAGCAACTTGGCATAGACTATGGAGAAACTTTTGCTCCAATAGCAAGATTGGACACAGTCAGAACTATTTTGGCTATTGCTGCTCAAAATAAATGGAAAGTTTTCCAAATGGACGTCAAATCTGCATTCTTAAATGGCATATTGGAAGAAGAGATATATGTAGATCAGCCACCTGGGTTTGAAATCAAAGGGCAAGAGCATAAAGTATATAAGTTGAAGAAAGCATTGTATGGCTTAAAACAAGCCCCAAGAGCCTGGTACAGTTGGATTGACTCTTACTTCATCAACAGTGGATTCATTAGGAGCAATCATGAGCCAACTCTTTATACAAAAATAGATCATGAAGGTAAAATTCTCTTTGTTTGTCTTTATGTTGATGACTTGCTCTATATAGGAAATTTGACGTTAAATGAATTCAAAGATACCATGAAAAAGGAGTATGATATGACTGATCTTGGAATCATGAAATATTTTTTGGGAATTGAAATCAATCAATCTGCTCAAGGTATTTTTGTTTGTCAACGAAAGTATGCTTTAGAAATGTTGAAAAAATTTAGAATGGGCAATTGCAAACTAGTAGTCACGCCCATTGCACAAGGAACAAAGTTGAGCAAACAAGATGATGGACCACCAGTTGATTCTACATTGTATAAGAGGCTAGTTGGCAGTCTTTTGTACCTCACAGCAACTAGACCAGACATAATGTTTGTTGTAAGCTTTGTATCCAGATTCATGGAATCTCCAAAAGAATCACACTGGAAGGTAGTAAAAATAATTATGAGATATGTTGCAGGGACAATCAACTGTGGATTATGGTACACTCAAATTGAAGATGCTTCACTCTCAGGCTACACAGATAGTGATTATGCTAGCAGCATAGATGATAGGAAAAGCACATCATGCTATGCTTTTCACTTGGGAACAAATATTATCTCATGGGGATCCAAAAAACAACCTATAGTCTCAATATCTTCAACAGAGGCAGAGTATGTGGCTGCAACTATAGCAGCTTGTCAAGTAGTATGGCTAAGAAGGATACTAAATGATCTTGCACATGTTGAAAAGGGGCCAACTTCTATTCTCTGTGATAACAGTTATGCTATTGCCTTATCAAGAAATCATGTCTTCCACAACAAAAGCAAGCACATTGATACTCGCTTTCACTTCATTCGAGAGCTTGTCCAAAATGGAGAAATTTCTCTTATCTTTTGTAGATCACGAGATTAGCTTGCAGACATATTTACAAAACCATTGGGAAAAAATGTTTTTGAATTTCAAAGAAAACTCTTAGGAATTGTTAGTGCTGATGATTGTAACAGTTGACATTAGGAGGGAGTGTTAGATATAATTCAACTGTTACTGTTGTTCCTTACCGTAGCTATTTTGGTTGGTGGAGTTGGTAACTGCATTAACTCCAAACTGCTCCGTATTGCTCTTCAAGTTGCTTCCTGCCTATTCTAGAATTTTTGAACAACCCTAAACAACTTGTTTTTGTAATATTTTATATAGCATAATGGATATATGGTTTTGAGCACTCTGCTATGCTCTGTTTTCAAATGTTTTGTTTGTTGTTTTAGCATACTATTTTATGCTCTCTATTTTTATGCTCTGTTTCACATTGTGTTTCTTTTCCTCTACCATATTTGACATTGCCTAACAGAAAGATTTAAGCACTCCTTTTGGTGTTGAGGCTTAAATTATGTTTCAAAGATCACAAAATAACGACTCAAACACATGAAGAGAAGCAAACATGGCTATTGTTCTACTAGATGGAAAATAATCATTTACTAATGAGCCGCATAACATGGCTACTGTTCTTTGCAAATTTTCACAGTGGCTCTGCTAAGTTCAGCTAAAATTATCCTCCTACTTTTTAAATTTTTTTTACCTTCCAAATCAAAACAAAAAAGAACTATCTCCCCCATCTTTTTCCTCTCAAAAGAAGAACTGGTATTTTCCTTTTTTATTGACCATTATGGACTTTTCTAACTATTTTCTTATCCATCCCTTGCCTTTTGTAACAATATTTTTAGGTTTCTATATTTTTTTTCTTTCAACACAATAATGTAGTTGCAAGAATAGGATATTCAAATTGATAGCTATATTCTTATTTATGACATTATTTTATTTTATTTATTTAATAATTTTTTTAAATATCTTCTAACCATAATAATTTATAATATGAGATAAACAATCACAAGAATGGTGATTTATCCATTTATATTTGATGATGAAGAGTAAATTCCTTTATTGAATAATTTCATTACTCCTAATTAATACCACTAATTTCACAAAGATAAAGTTAGAAATAAAACACATTACTGTAGTTTTGAATGAAATTCATTCACATGGTCATATGGAGGTTAAGGTCAGAGACAAAACTCATTAAGTCTAACATGAGATGCAACTAAGTGGTGTGTGTAGGCCAGATTATCCAAACCAACATTGTTGAGGATATAGCCTCCTCTACTTCAACCACACCCCCACCTTTGTCTTGCAACCAATCAGTCACACTCGAGACCATGTCAATAGGTCAACATCAAATTATATCATAATCAATGAAATATCATCAAATACCATCACAAAGTACATGATAATCTATCACATTTACATGTAATAATAAGTTAAAACAATGTATCATGTCATTTAAGATCATCACAGAATATAACTACATCAGTACGACATCATAATACAACTAGATTAGAATGCATAATTAAAGCATAATATCATCATCATCATCATGTATCAAATCAAACATGGTAAGAAGGAATGAAAAATAATATAGTCACATAGTTCAACAACATATTGACTAAAATTCTAAGTCAAGGAACATATCAAATTAAAGTTTGGCTCATTAAGACTAACACACATAGTCACTACTTGAGGTCCACCAAGCAAGTTGACAGATTCAAAGAGTCACATAAGTCCTACAAAAATGGAGTCTCACAAGGTGGGTTGTGACATCCCTCCCCACTAGAGAAAGACATCGTCTCGATGTCACAAGAACACACATGAGAATGATCACATCACACACATAAATATATGCATAGTAGTGAAAGCATAAACCATCCATGAAAATGGATGAGAGAAGGCTACACTAATGCTACCTCTAGATCCTGAACTAACCCACTGTTGGCCTTTCCTATCTCTAGAAGCCAAATGATGAGGATATTTGGCAGTGAAATGATCACCTCTCCACATAATGAAACCATCTCAAGGTCCCTATTTTTCCTTAGGTTTGTCCCTTATATTTCCATTCTTTTTATTACCCCTATTTTCATTCTGAGATTTGCAGTTGGAATTCCTTCCAGAATTCCCTTGACACACCTCTCTCATAATCTAATACTAGGAATGTCCATCAATTCCACATTTATTATCCTAAATTTTCATTTTGAATTGTGGAGAGTTATTAGGTCTCAGAGTGGACATCTACTACAATTTCTATCATTTCCTAAGTGCAAGATCCATCATCTTTGTTTCATAAATCTCAACTTCATAACTTATCTCAGGATGCACCCTTGCAATGAACTTGCAAGTCTTGAATCACTCATCATGTTGGTACTATAGAACATATTTCACCAAGTAAAAGAATTTTTCATGATATTCAGTAACTATCATGACCCCCTGTATTAATTTCTAAAATTCTACCACCTTTGTGTCAAAGAAAAATTATAGTAGCCACCTCTGGTGAAATAACTGCAAGATATCTCTCATCACTATAATTTCTTTTCCTCCATGACATTGTCCCACCAAGTGGCAGCTTCATCTCTCAGCTAGAAAGTAGCCCACATAGCCCTAGATTGACCATAGAAATTCTAGAAATGAGAATACCTTTCCATAAAAATAATCCATACCTCAACATCATCACCAAGTGTCTTACCACTGAAAGTTGGAGGTGTGACCTTTTTGAGGTCTTTATTGAGCTCTTCTGCTATTTTTCCCCTATTACTGGCTATCTCTATAGCCCTCTAACTTTATTTGAGCCTCAAATCTTTAGTCTTCTTCCCTCCTCCTATGCTCTTCATCAATATGGTTCTCATTCCACCTACCTTTCATATCATTCTCAGGTGATTTATAGGCTCACCTTATTTTTGTAAGAGGTTTCCTTGATGAGTCAAGAGGGCTAAGATCTGATCTAGTTTGATTAGGCTCATCAATCAGGCAATTACTAGATTCAACCTTATTGTTATTTCGAGCTTGCATGGTGTTCAATTAGTTCCTACACCAACAAAAATTACGTAACATAGCAAATAGTAGACCAAGGCCCTAGACTTTAAACATAGCTCTGATACCACATGTAAAGACTGCATTTTTCTTAGCATACCACATAAGAATAGAGCGTGGAATATAGAAAGTCAATTTAACACAAGGTATAATCAACCAAGTAATTTCATCTCATAAATAAATAAATTACACATGATTTCGACCTACATGTTGAAATAATAAATGTATAGATATAATTTTAAATTAACAAAGTCTTGACCATACTGTCGATCACCAAATTATATCACATGACTACAATAAATATGATCAATTACATCAAGGAAGTCAACCTAAATATCGAGATTCATTACATCATGAGAAATACAATATACTTAAAATCATATACATCAAGTGTCATACATCAAGAGAAATAAAAGATGTCAACCTGCACAATGAACATCAAACACAATATAGATCAAGGAGTACATCAAATAAGTACAAGACCATGAAGGTCGAATCATTTACATGAACAAATATGTCATCATACATCGGGCTATATGTACATGTCCATGTCTTCTTAGTCATCAGACAATGTCCATCTTCTATCATGAGATGAGAGTGTGGCTCATGAACTTTTTCCATCCAACCACGGAGTGGGTAGGCCCCTTGGGGTTCTTCCTAACACGAAGAATGCGCCAACCCTACCCGAGAAGCCTAGCAACCTGAAATTGGTGGATTGGATGGATCTGGTGTAGCTGTGAACATAGCTGCAAGCACATATGCCTAATGTAGAACTAACACAAATGTGGCAGGGAGATGATACGTAACCATGCATAGAAGAGAACATATGCAATAACTATCTTTGTCCAAACCATTTTAAACTAGAATTCTAATAGTACGTAGGAAAAAATGTACATTTTTTTATAAGCTACCCTTTCCTGATAATCCCCATTCAGCACCCTTCCATTTCACTATTTTTCTCACAAAAATAAAAATAAACCAGCACCTTTAAATGTAAAACGAAATTTTAGGAGGAACCCACAAATATTTTTATTATGACATAATCACCTAAACTCTAAATCTATTATATGACCATTTTGTTGTGCAATTTAATTCAATTAGCGGCTTCACAAACTGTAATTTAACTGGCCCTCCATCTTTCTCTAAGCTTGACCAATTAATTTGAGCATCTGGAGTGAATTTGTTTTGTTAAATTGTTCTTTTTAGTTTTTATTTATGTAATAGAGATTTCCTAAACCTGGACGATTTATGATTTACTAAAAACCATAGAATAAAATGAAACTAGAAAACAATCTATTGGTTAACTCATAAACATAAAAAAAAATTGGCATCCATTTTTAAACATACAATACCAAGATTGTTCAACGAGAAAAGTTGTAGAAGAGATTTATTGATAAATTGACAAGAGTACGAACTATATAAAGAGGTCTTAAATTACAAGTTACACTTTTCTCCCTCTCCAATTTGATATAATCCTAAAATTGCCACCAAAGTCTAATGTGGATATACCCGCTGCCAGCATAGTATTCAACTCACTTCACAATATATTAACTCCCTTCACTATGATCGCAATCACCTACAGAGAAAACTGATTTAACTGACATCTTAACCAAATCAAATTATTAAGAAAAATCCACTAGTGTGATTCCTAGTGTAGTTTTAGCTGATAGGAAAATCAAAAGGTAAATCACTTCTGCAGCCATGGCATATTTGACTTTTTAAAAAAATAGTTAAAAAAAAAAAAGATCATATTTGGCAGGCATGGGATATTTGACTTTAAAATTCTCCCATTCCTGAGTCCTTACAATAACAATGAACGTAACATAATAAAATCCAAACGGAACTTGCATTACATGTAAAACAAGTTTATTAAAAAAGAATTTAAAAATATAAGCATTAGTGGATTGAGGCCTTGATAATATTAAAATAGTGAAAGGGTGAGTAATATCCATTCAATATAAGCACGAATACATCATAAAACTCAATAATGAAGGAGTTTGACGCCTAGGCATACCTCAACGGTCCCTCTATTGATTTGCTAGCAAATTTCAATAAAAAAAACACACATTTTTAGCTTTGGAATTACAAGCTGAAACCCAATGCAATGTATATGTAGTTTGAAGGCTCTAAACAATTCAAAACTATAGACTTCACATATTTGTTTTTTACTTCAGTGGTTAAAGATAAACATCTTATAACAAACAATTCATGGACTTGGATCTGAGCAGCATTGAAATGCAATTGATAATAATTCACATTTAAACTGATTTGTGGAAGTCGTCCTCCTATATAGAGAACATGCTCTACAAACATTATATTCCATGTTTCTATATTTTATTGAGGAAAGATTTATATCAAACAACTTACCTACCTTCTGTGTGATTCACATTTTACAGAGTCAAGGAGAGGTTTTGTTTTGGGGTTGTTTAATAGCTAAATGATTTAGGTTTAACAACATTCTCTGAATCTAATATTGATTAAGTGGTATTTAGAATTATATTATACTTAATATTTTAGGAGCCATTAAAATTATTAATTGTAAATGTCTTTTTACAAATTTATTTATTTTTGTCCAAAAATATTAAACACTTGATTTTTTCAGTATGAATGAATAAAATTGTGTATATTTAAATCTTACTTTTATGACTTGTAAAATTATAACAATAATGTACATAGTTTTAAGTAGTAGGATTGTTTTGTTTTTTTATTATTTAGATTGTATTTTCTAATTTACATGTAGAGTGAGTGAGTTAGATACATAAATGGAGATTTTTTAAAAGAACATGAAAATGTAGAACTTTTGAAGATTTATTTATGCTTGAATAGATTAGTATCATTGAATTAAAATTCTAGTTCTAATATCTTAGTTGTTTACTCAAAGTAAAGGAAATATTAGACTTATTGTTTCGATATGAATTTCTTATATACATTAAAATTTTGATTATTAAGATAATTGGAAAGATTATCATGTTTTAATTTTATTCGACTTTGTTATTGGACTTGATCAATCCAATGACTTTGTACAAATATAATTATTTTTTACTTTCATGAACAAAGGATATTCATGTAGCCCGTAAGACATGAATATCATGTTGGAACGTATGTTGAGAATATAGATTTAGTGTTATAAATTATGAGTGACCATATAAAGTCTTGTGTGATCACATGCTTTTATAAAAATCAATAAGTTGCATTGCTGGATAACAAGTTAAATTTAAAATGATATGTGATGTTGTCTATAAACTTATGTAGCCACCAGAATCAAAAAATCCTAATTAAGAATTATGTGTAAGTGTAGATCATGTTATTGATTGTAAGAATATATCTATTGAGTCTACTCGTGAATTTAAAATTGAATCTAAGTTAACAAATAAAAAACATGTGGAAACTCCATGTGCTCCTAAGAACAGTAGATAAATTATAGGGGGAGAATTGTTATGGAACTTTTTCCCATGAAATGATAATATAATAAAATAACATAAAATAAATATTGTTATACTAATGAAAGGGTGTAACTTTTGTAATGAACCTTTGGGTATTATTATTAAAAACCACAAAAATAAAATAGAGAGGGGACATAAAATAAATACAAAAAGAAAGTACAAGAACAATAAGACTTTAGAAAGGCATACGAGATGACAAAGGGCACATGAGAGGGCATAGTTAAGTTCTCTAGATGAGCATTTGGAATTAGAGAAGGGGCACACAATGTGTGTCCAACTCAGGGTATGGCGTACACCTAGAAGTGTCCTAGCCAAGGCTATGTTTTTAAGTTTTATGTAAGAACTGTGTCCTCTTGGAGTGCTTGCCTATAAAAGACTAGAACCTGTAACTAATCCTCTATCTACCAATCCTCTTCATATCAATCCTCTTGTTATGAACAACATCCTCTCATTTATTTACAGATATGTATTATTCCATTTTTATTATAGTTATTAATTATTTTTTATTGAGATTAATAAGATTATTTTATTTAATCACTAGTACATTAATTGTTTTTGATAAAGAAAAGCAGCAAGAGGGTGCTGGCCCATGGAACAAAGGACTAGGAGCACATTAATAGCACATTAATGGCACTAGTCTAAGAGTAGATAATCAACAGAAAAATATTGTCCAGTCTGCCTCTGTCAAAGACAAACTTAAAGATCATCTTGGGACAAGCCCCCACAAAAGCTGCAAGCTTTAACCAAAAACAAAAACAAAGGACCAGAGTGAGCCCTTTAAAATTTTCAGCAATCACCTGATCATAGGAAGAAAAGAAACAGAAAGAGAGAGACACTTTCATCACCATAAAACCAAAGAAGCAAGCTCAGGCCGCAAATAGCCTATCCATCTTTCTTTGTCAAAAATAAAGGTCCATAAATTACAACACCTCTAGCCCAGACCAATGCTATCAAAGATATTCCAACCCGCTACAAACTCCTTGTCCACCTCAATAGGAAAAGGGTCGACTTCTATAGGAGTAGAGAGGAAAAATATCAAAATAATAAGGCTAGAGTTGTACCATCTCCTTCCATTAGTACAACCACAAGAGATAGCCCAGAAAAACTCCACCTCAATAGGAGTCTCCTCCACGTCAAAGTACATGAACACAATCTCCACCTCCATAGGAGACTGCTCCACCTCCAAAGAAGGCTTCCACCACTCCTTCGCAAGAAGAACACCCCCACTCAACAACTCTTTTATCTAGCAGCGAGCCACCTCAAAAGGTTGACCTTCCATCGAAAAAGGAGCTTCCACCTCAATAGGAAGTAGAATGGAAGATTGAAGAAGGAGAGTAACCTTCAGCAGCCGCTAAACCCTTAAGCAAAAGCCCACCACAACAAGGGGCTGCACCATAGAGTGGAGAGGGAGGAAACCCAAACCATAAAAACTGAGCATGGGAGGAGAAAAAAAGCATCTACGACTGGTCCATCTCCCATCACGAGCAGTGGCAAGGCCCACAAAACTCAGAGCAACACCAAAAGAGCCAACACCACTCTCCCGCACCATAGAGGGGATCTGCAAAACCCAGAGAGTGGCCGCCAGGTGAGAGCCCCAAAAGAGGAACCAACACAGCCGCCCACCAAAGCTGGGCATCAGAGGAAACAAAGAGCTTCTCCACACAAAAGCAAGGAGAGGCAGGATATGCCTCAAGAAGCAATGCCACAGAGTACATTAATTGTTAGAATGATAACTATAATTATTTATAATTGATATTAATAAGATTCTTTTATTTAATCACTAGTACATTAATTTTTAGAATGATTTTAGAATAACTGAGAGGGGGCGGGTGAATTAGTTATCCTCTAGTCCAGATGTACTAATTCAATTTTCTATCCCTTCAACAAACTTAGATCTAATCAACAATTTACTCGATCTCTATAAAATATATCAGTAACATAAATCTTGCAATCCACTATCTAAAAGTAATCAACTTACAGAATATAAAACTATCAACAACATTCACACAAGTATAACACTAGGATTTAATGTGAAAACCCAATTTGGAAAAAACTGCCAGTAACATGCTACTAATTTTTCACTCTTCTAAAGTGAGCTATGTGAGAACCCAACCCTATTAAAGGTTTACAACACATACTATTAGGTGTGACCCTGTAAAGGATTTAATCACCCTGTTAAAAGTGGCTTGGTTAGAGGGCTTAAGAACATTCCAATAGAATGTCACCTTGATTAAAGGGTTTACAAAAATGACTGTTAGGTCAACCTTGATTAAAGGATTTTGACTGATATAATGGTGAGAAAGTAACAGTAGGTTCTGATTTGAAATATACAACTCACTTTACAAATACAGATCCAGTGCACTCATATGTTGATTTACTGACTAACCTTCATTTCCATATCCATCTCTGATCTGCTCAAAATTGTCTTCAAGCAATCACCACAACTTTGTTAAGCTCTTCTCAGCTTCACCTTAGCCTTCTACTTAGATTCATTAGTCCATAACATCAACCTCTTCCTCACTCTCTATAACCTCATAATTAGGTCATCTTTATACCTCCTTGATGAGGTAGATTAATCTTTTTCTGCTTAATCTCTTCCGTAGATCTTAGGTTTTGGTCAGATTCATCAAATCCTTCCATCATTTTATTCTCATTTTCCTTCTAGATACATCTTCAAACTTCTCCTTGAATCCATAAGAAAATGGTTTACCATTCATTAAATGATCCATATCATTCATTAATAATGTCAACACGTTTTACATATCCCAAGAATTCAACTATGTCATCTGGGATTCTCAATTCTTTCACAAACTATAAATTACTGACAGCCAATCAATACTGTGTTCATCTCCTCGATCATTACTGGATATCTCAGTCATCTCTAAAACTTTCCTTCTCAGCAAATATTATCTTTTCTCGCTTAATTATTTGTTGTTCGACAATTCTTGATGCTCAGTCAACACTAAATTTTCTCGGCTTATGCTGGGGCTCAGTCGACACTAGCATCACTCGGCTTAAACTAAATTTCCTCACTTTTTCTCAATTAAAGTCTATGCCTCCATTCTTTCTTCTTCACTTAGTGTTAAAGATAAACAACACATTACCTTGTCAATGTGCCAACTAATCAAGTACCCATTGAAGTATCACATAACTCAACCTTTCCTTAGGTCCTCCTGTTATCTCCTCTTTTCAAATCCACTTCATCAATCAAAAGATATGGTACTCTACTAGATATCAATTATCTTACTAGTTAAGGTTTGACGTCAATGACAATATAACAATTGTTTCAATTATAGTTTCAAACATTAATATGTATGAATAATCATTGATTACTATGGTTGTGACATAAATTTTCTATTGAAGGAATATACATTTTACATATGCCAAATCACATGTAGGATATGATATCACCTTAAGGTATCCTACATGCGATTTGGCATTTTCACCTTAAGGTATTTTAATATGTTTATCTAATAAGGTGAAAAGGTTTTTAGTATTTTTACATTTGCAATCTAGTTGTGAGGGTAGTACAAATTAATTTTTCAACTCTATTTAGGGTTTGTTTTTATTTTTAAAAATAAAGCCTTATTTTTGTTCTGTTAGAAAATATTTATAAACATTAAGGTGGCTATTTTGTAAAAACAATGTGCTTACCTTATGTGAAGTTTTTTAAATATTATTATAAATTTAGGGTAAATGCTTTTTTTAAGGGTGAATTATAAAAATCTCTACCCTAATGTTTTTTAAATATTTTTATGTTGTGATTTATATTGCATTATGTTTATAAAATGAATATATTTTAATATTAATGCATTATGTCTTATTTTGAACATAGAAGTAAGATTCTAAACATAATGTCATAATTTATAAATGTTTTAAGTATTGTCCTATTAATAAAATTTCTTGTGTTTTGATAATTAGTGTGGGCAACTTAAGACTAATATTAAATTTTTATGCTCCACTTTATTTATTAAAATACATTTATAGATTTTGGCATGAGTTTATTAATAAATGAATAGTAGTGGTTTTTATAAAACCTAATACACTATAATGATTTTATTATTAGGTTTAAGATAAACTAATAATGAGTATTTTTGTGTGTGCAGGAAATATCAATATTATTATATATGGAACACCAAAGATTACTAAATAAATTTGTACGGGAAATATTTTTAAACAACCATTGTTATGGTTTATTATATGTATTTTTAGGGTAGTTGATATAATTAGGTCTTTTGAAAGGGCATGTCCTTTCATAGGGAACCATTGGGACTCGTATTTATTATCAATTACTTGTATGCAAAAGGAGACAATTCTATCATGGCAAAAAAGGGCTACTGTTCACAAATTAGAATTTAATGTCCCAAGGTCTTATGCATAGATATCTGATAAGTGCTTATACCCTATTGATTATATAGTCTTGTATGTTCAATCAATTTTCTAGATTACTCTCTAACCAGGGTATCCTAATATGCTTTTTATTTTATGCATTTGTTTATAATCAATTCATACAAGTTGAATAATGGTAGCATGGTCTGGGAACCTGTTATTGTTTCCTTTGGGCTCTTAAGTTGAGTTAAAAATCTTAGGACCTATTGTATAAATTGTTGTAAATTTTGTTTTCAAATAAAATCTTGTAGGTTGATGGTCTCATTCTGTAGAAATAAGTTATCTTAAAACTATCTCCAGTTACATATAATATTGAATGTCGACTCTATTTTCAATTTGGCATTAGGCACTGGTCTATTCGTTTATTTGATTTTGTCATTTATTTCCTTCTATGAAGTATATATCTAATCTACTATCTTCTTAATCAAATAGTAAATTAGGTTTAGCATTAATTCATAGCATTAGTCTAAATATCTAGCTATCTGATAATTAGGATATTAGGTTTTCTTTCTTCCAAGGATTAGTAACCCCTTTGGAAGAATTTCTATTGTTTATGCATTGTGCAGTCAGACAACGTATTCAATTTAGGCCTACCAGCCTTGGTTCAATCGAACTAGAATTGCAGAGGCATCTATTGTGCTTGTCAGTTGGTCTCAAAATAGTCCAGCATTTTCGAGCACCAACAGGCTCAAAAGGGTGTAAGCTCAAAGATGTAATTGAGAAGAAATGTACTAGTATAAAATAGAAATTATCTAAGCATATTGGTGAGACAAGAGAATTCTTAATGGAAATGTCTCATATTTATCGATATTGTCTTATGTGGCCTGCTACTATTGAAAATTTCATAAGTAGGAATGTGTCTATTTAATTTGAGTTAAATGAGATTGGTAAGAGATTGGTAAAATATTTGATTTGACTATTGAGAATCAAAGTTAGTGAATTGTGGGTTGAGTTATTGTATGTTCAGAGGCAAAGAGATGATACATGGTAAGAAATTTTTGATTGGTGAAGGAATTGGTTGAGGTTAAGTTAGATCATCTCTCAAGAATTTTTTTGATATAGAGAATTATGAATGCTAGTACTGGTCTCTAGACTAGTCATCATCATTAGATCTATAGGTTCAACATGATAGCCTGTGTGCCAAGATAAGTTCTATTATGGATGCTTCAAAGAGGAATCTTCCAATTATAAAAGAAAGGTACACAAAAAAAATTCTTGTGAAGATTGTTATTTTAATTTGAAATGCAAAATTATGTTCTCTTGGGGTATTGGGTTATGGTCAAATAAGTGATGATAATTTTTCTAACACTATTCACTTTTTTGAAGTGGATAGCTTACATCGATGTTCGACAATTTCTAGAAGTTTATCCTCGACTATATATGTAACATGCCCAGATAGTTCTCGGGTGAAACTTTTCCATTGTTGAAAAAAAGGGGGAGAGAAATTGAATAGAAAAATTGAGCTGAAAAATATAATTACTTAACTTAGGGGGAGTTTTTTATTTTTGAATGTTTTGACTATTTTGGAGTTTTTCTCTTTATGTTGTTTTCCATCAATGCCAAAGGGGGATATTATTGAGATGCTTTTGTTGGCATTTTTGTTATTGATGTTGAAGGCTATCTACCATTTGTGTTTCGGATGATGTATATACTTAATCTATTCTATGATGTATATTATAGTAATGAATTATGCATATGGATGTCCTTGCTCTGGTAATGGCGATATATCTTTTTGGTACATCTATAGTATTCATTGAATGCAAAAATGTGAAGATTCGATGGATATCATTCGCTATTGTATTCAAAGTTCTTTCCATGTATCTCTATCATTTAGACATTCATGTAGTATATCACAATATTTTTTTATAATAATTTTATTAAGTTTTGGATAGGTCCTATCTTGTGCTATCCTTGTGTTGGTGCTGATTTTTTGTAGATAAAGACATGGTCTTGGTTGTGGCTTTCCCTTCAACCCAAAAATATCTTTATGTTTCAGTGTTTATGCTATGTTGCATTCTTATCTTATGAGAAGGCTATCATATATGAAGTTCTCATATGTGTGACCTATCTTTTAGGTCTTATGCTAGCATGTTGAGCTATATTAAAATATATTTTTGTATTTTTATAGGCTAACATATATATTTAGTTCTACAAAATGTTAAAGGTGATATGATGTGGACATGGTTATGTGAATGAATAATCAGTGGTAAGGCATGTGAATTAGATTAAGAAGTGTGAAGGATAGTTATGAAGGTAGAGGAAAGCTTGTAATCCCTAACTTGATTAGCTAAAATCAACTGCTATAATTTACTATTAATGGGAACTCTCTCATGCATATGTAGATGCAACATCACCAGTTCACATTTTATCTGTAAGAAATTTTTGTAATCAGTCATTTTTTATCAAGGTAGTTAGCCCAACTTGCACTGAACCTTACTTGTGGTTAGAAAATTGACATTGAGCTTTTGTAAAAATCACCTTAACCAATGTTATATTTATGAGAATCAGTTTCTCTATGATTTTTCCCATCTTGAGTTTCCATGTTAATTATGGTGTTATGGTGTTTATTGTTTGTGTACTTTGATGTCCTTTTTTTCTTTAATTATTTGAATGAATTAAATTTCTATTGGATTAATTAAGTTTGAGAAAAGTGTTTTCGAATAATTGATTCATCCCCCCTCTTAGGTATTCATCTTGTTCAACATAGATAAATTAGTGGGAAAAATGGAAAGGAAAGGAGAAGGCTAGAAAGTAGGTGTAAGCTAAATTAGTGGGTGGGGCATAAATCAAGGAAATGGAGGGAAATTAGGAGGAGGGAATGTTTGAATTTTGAAATTCATTAATTCCCACATTTGAAAAAAAAAGGACAATTAATTAACTTTTGAAATTAATTGATTGGGGGAAAATTCAAAGGGGGATAAATAAATTATATTTATTTATCATGACATGGGACATAGGAATAGGGGATAAATTATTGGTTATTTATCCCTATAAGGATGAATTTGATTAATTGACAAGATTTAAATGACCAATGATGAAAATGACATGATTGGACATGGTCAAAAGGTCAAATAAATTAGGATATGATGTAAATTAGGGATGAGTATTAGTAATTAATTTTAAAAAATCATTTTTTAATAATCAATGAGGAATGACACAATGTCAACATATAATAAAGATCATATGCAATACATAAAAGATATGTTAAAAAGGGGGGTCATAAGATTGGACCATTTTTTAGTGTCTACATTTTGCCCCTCTTTGAGACAATGTGATTTTGAGTGTTTTCAAAGAAAAAATCATGCCCTGTTGGAGAAACAAAATGGAGGTAGGACATGAACCCTCAAAAACTTGGGCAGAAATTGGCAAGAGGATAAATTTTTGAAAATTATCTCTAGGAAAGACAGAAGAAATTTTAGTAGAAAGTATAAATTAGATGAAGAGGAGTTAATAATGATGAAATCTTTCTTTCGCAAGTGCAATTTATCATTAGAGAGATTTATTTAATATGAAAAATGGATGCATCACACCATGAAATAGAAAGTTAAGGAGATAATGTGGTCACTTCTGGTAAAAATAAACACATTGCAGACAAGGAATGTTTCCATCCATCCCAAAGCAGTGGACATACTTGCCCAGAAACTTCATGAAGAACACTCCACAAATAAAATACAAAAACAAAAATAAATAGCCATGAATCATCCCAATCACTCTCATCACTCAATGATATCCTTGAGTAGCATAGGAATATGGCCTAAGCTAAATCAATAAAAGATAAGACTCACTAAACCAAGCAATTCATGAACTATTTTGATCTTGTTGCCAAAGTTAATAATTTGTTTGATTGATTGATGATGATGATGATGATGGGGTGAACCCACAATAGTGGGTTACACTTTTTTTCCTGAACGAACATTGAACTCGACATTTTGAAAAAAACTTTCAAATTCAGATGCATATTGTCGTTAAACTGTTTGAAATCGAAAGATTAAGTAAATTAGAGTCTTTTAGGATTTTGTATCTAGATTCTAAATATATATTTTATTTTATTATTGAATTGATTTGAATAGTTTTTTCTTTCTCCCAAAAAAATTGGTATGTTGTTGAGAACGTCATTTTCAAATAGTTACATTATTTTCATAGAGCATAACTTTTTTTCTAAAATAGATATCAATATGCTTCTTTAAAATTTAGTTTTGTAACATCCATATAGAGGGCATGAAATTGGTTTGATTATTTTATCATGATTATTGCATATTTTATTAACATTTGAAGATAACTAAATTGTAATTTTATTGACAAAATGGTCAACGCTCCCCTTGGAATTCGTGACATGGCTTACCCACCTCCTGTGTCTTCTATAAGTCTAGTGGTTATATCGAGGGCATTAATAGGTCAATCTTTTGGTGTAACTGAAAGCACTACTTGTAATAAATTTTGACATACCTTGACTACATAGCTTATAACTTGTCGTGTATTTGTCCAATTTCATTTTTTATTTTTTTTTATAAAAAGAGAACTTCAATACCTAGGGCATAGATATTTTTAGAATTTATTTTATCTCATTTACTATTTTTCCATAAGCGTCAAACATAGAGGTAGACATATGGTGAAATATCTATGTTTAGTAAAACTAAAAATACAAAGTCATAATAAACTTAATATATATTAACAGTATAATCATTGGAAATTTTTTTCTCAGTACTACCTTACCACATAGATAGCTTTGTCAAATGGATTTATTTGATCTACCAAAAGATAAAGTTGAAGTTATTTTTTGTCATCATTTTAATAGGTGCGAAGGAGACTCCATTGTAGGTATGAATGAGGAGTATAGATGTGATATCAATGTTTTTTTTTATATAAGAGGCTTTGAGCTAACCATTTATAATTAATTCCTTCAAATGGAACCTCTCAAGGCTTAAATCATCATATTTTATTAAAAATGTGTTATTTTAAATCAGCATGTCTAAAAAAGTGTAACCCACTATTGTGGGATCACCCAATGATGATGATGATGATGTCTAGTTTCAAGAATAAAGTACCTTTACTAAGACACATTGTCTGGTTTCGAGCATAGAACACCATATATAAGAATAAATGGTGATTGATGGAGTGATAATGATGATATTGATTGAATGATTGTTTAATTGAAAATATAAATGATCGAACAAAGTCAATAATTCTTATCATTGACTTGATTGGAAAAGATTGTCTATGGATACATGATTTTGTTAAACACCTTCTTTATCAATCTTTAGTCTACATCTACTTTGAAATATGTCTTACGCAAGAGGAATGATTTAATAGAAAAAAAAATGATTATGTACATGTTTATTATTGAATTTATACTTTTTTTTAGAATTTTATTTAATATTTGATTTTTCACACTATCTCTAGGATGTTTTACAATTTTAAAGATTTATTTGTAGACCTTTTACTATTTTTAGAGGTTTTTCAGGATCATATTTGATTTTTAGGGATTATTTTAGGATCATATATATTTTTTATGAATTTTTTCAAGATTGTACCTTTTTTTAACATTTTTGGGGATCGTATTTGATTTTAATCTATTTGTTTCATGACATAAATAGTTTTTTTTTAAAGACATTTTTTTTTAAAAAAAGAATTTTTTTAGGATATTATTCAATTTTTTTTAATTTTTAAAAGATATTATTCAATTTTTAATTTTTTTAGGACATTAATATTTTCTTGAGCTTGAGATGTATTGAATTCCTCCTTTATCTAGAAAGGTAGGGACATTGTGGATTGATGGATGAATTGGTAGATGGATGAAGGCCAAAGATCACTTAGTACATCTTGAAGCTATTTGGATGCCAAGGACTATCCATGGAATGCAATAACATTTTTTTACCAAGATAAGTGAATGGGCATGACAAGATAGGATAATGATATGACATAGTGATTGGCATGCAATGCATAGGAATGGACATGTAAAAATGTTCTTTGGAAAACATGTTTTTTATTCTATGTCCTTATTTTATATCAAGACCAAGAGAGGGATTTAGATAGGAAAATAATAGAACATGAATAGGGCAAGCAAGATCAAGAATGGATAAGGGGAAGGGATATGAATTAAAGGTTATGATAAGATAGGTGATATGGATTAAAGGTTACAATAAGATAGCTCATATAGACTAAAGAGATGGCGCTAAGATAAGGGATATGGACTAAAGAGATGTGGAAAACGTAAAGAAGATAGGACATGTGATGCTTCTAGGGAGATCCCTAGTCTGGTCAAGATCAAAGA
Source organism: Chamaecyparis obtusa (assembly GCA_027943335.1). Taxonomy (NCBI): domain Eukaryota; kingdom Viridiplantae; phylum Streptophyta; class Pinopsida; order Cupressales; family Cupressaceae; genus Chamaecyparis; species Chamaecyparis obtusa. The sequence goes on from BSBK01003399.1 coordinate 214,591, forward strand.
TTATAAAGGGAATAGGAAGGCTAATAGTATAAGGGATATAAGGGACATAGCATAATGGAGGAAATTATAGGGGTATCAATAGGATAATGGATAGGGAAACATGGATGAAATCCACCCCCAAGTATGGAACACAAGAAGATCATAAATCACACATGATGTGTGTTTGACAGGATTTCATCACGGTACTTGTCCAAAGAACTTTATTTTCAGGTTTTCACTATTGGACAAATTATTTCTCTTTACTTTGTTTTGTGTTGTCAATATGCATATAAATGCTAGGTTTTCATCAAGATAATAATTTTTCTAACTTTTTATTTACTTTTCTTTTTTGAAATTTTTTTATTTTTTTGGAAATAATGGACACATGATAGGGAATTAGCAAATGACTCAAGTATTATGTTCTTTGGATATTTCTCTTGAAGGAAATGTAATAATGGACTATAGCTATTGATGGTATGCTCAAAGGTTTTGGTAAGGTAATGATAAAGAGAGACAAAATGGATGATTAGATGAAGTGGGATAAAGATTTAGGCAAAGGATTGGATAGGTTGGATGAAAGGATGGAAAATATATGTTAAGTAATGAAGGGAATGTAAGAAGACTTGGTTTTGAGTGGACAAAAATATAGGAAAGAACAAGATTGACTCACACCTTGTGGGATGATGGAGTGTTGGATAAAAAGGAGATTTTGGATTTTATAGAGGAATGGATATGAATTTTGGGATATAAGAACCCAAAATGGATTTTAATTTTTCATTATTTTGTGGATCCTTGGAGTGCATTGCTTCTACAAGGGATTTAGGAGCCCATATGGCTTTTGACTTATTTTTGCTAAATTGGCATTTGTGGCCTTTTTGACATTAATTTTTCTATTTGGATATTTGTTTTTACATTTAAATTAGATTAAAAATGTTGATCCTTGATTGAATGTGGATTTCTTGACTTGTCGATATTATGCTTGGCATATGATTTTCTTGGAAAAGGAATGGGATTCATGGATAGATATATATGATATGAAGGTATTTTAGATGGATGGAAGGTTCTCAAAGATGTGTTCCTTTATTGACCTACATTTGGGAAAGGGTATGTAGGTTGTGAACTAGTGAGTGGAGGAATAGATGTACCTAAGATGGATGGAAAGGGTGAAGGGGAAGGCATATGTTTGGATTTTGATTTGGTAGGGATACCAATGCCTTTAGAAGGAGCTATGTAACTGAGGTCGTGACCACTAGAATTTTCTTTGGAATGGAAGGGTTTCAATATACATTGTTTATGGAGATCTAACCCTTTGACTTGATAACATTTTCTTGCTTTGACTAGTGGGATACTTTCTATATGATGAAGGTCCATTTTGAGGTGGATACAATATGGAAGAAATAATAGGATCGTGAAGTGGACTAGACTGGATAAAAGTTAAGGAACTTGTTTGACATGTATGAGGTTCATGAACAACTTGCACACATGTGCTAGGATCATGAGGGGAAGCATGAGGAATAATGGGATCTTGGTATTGAATAGAAGCAATGACAAGATCATTTGGTAGGATAGGATCTTGTGGAGAACATGTAGGATTAGAAAATGGAAATGAAGGTGAAGGGATAATTTGATATTGATTTGGAAAGGGATCACTATCTAGTCCATTTTAAGGGTGTTTTGATCTTGAATTTGGATGGAATCATTAGGAAGAGTAGAAGGGAGGTCATGATATTCCTTATAAAGTGGAAGGTCAATGGGACTTGGAATGACATTTTTCTCTTGAGATGGAAATGGATCATGCTGAATAGGAGGGACATGAATGGTGAGATCATCATGAGACTCAAGAAAAATGGGATCTTGGTCAACAATTGGATGGGAATGGTTATCATTGGGATCTTGATCTTGATTTATTTTAAGACTTGTTTCTTAATTCTTTGGATCATCTGCTTGATATGCGGTATGATTTTGAATATGCATGGAAAATTTTGGAAAGTGATCAATCCTTTGGCATGAAGGAGATGGACTTTTCATTAGACTTTCTAAAATGGCTTTGATTGGAAATGAAACACGTCATGGAATTGGCTTTAAGATTTCTAAATTAGGAATAGAATTTGCATCAAGAAATGAATTAGCTTGGATATATATTGTGGATAGAGCTTGTGGGTAAACATGAAAGGGGTCATTTGATGGAGATGGTGGAAATTCATCTTATGAAATTTGAAGGGATAATGGTGTTGTGGGAGGCATGGAAGATACTTGAGATACAATTTTTTCATGTGAGGCAGATGTGTCATTGATCAATTTCTTTGGAATGGGAAATTACTAGATATGGATAAGCGATTTTGATTACGCTCCTCAATAATTTCATATGCATGAACCAGTTTTTAAACCAAATTATTGAAAGCTTTAGATTGGAATTTTTGTTGCTTGGGTGATCTTTTTGGCGATAACACATCGGTATTTTCATGTTGTAAAGCATTTTTTGATTGAAAATGTGTTATAATAGGTTGCTCATTAATTATGCTTGAATGATGTTCAAAGGATGTGAATAAGGTGAAAATGTGGTTCACCTTATTGGATAGGATTTGGAAATGTAGTGTGATGGAACATATTGTGAACATATAAAGAAACGCAAATACTAACCTCAAAAATATCACAAATTTGGAAAATGATAATTTTTTATGTCTGTGTGCTATTTCAGGCAATTTTGCAACCTGTTTATGACTAGAAGTGCCGAGACCAAGAAAACCCAAAAAAATTTTATCTTTCTGATAGTAGGTAGTCCTTGACCCCGATAAAAGGTCAAAGACTACTTCAAAATTTTGATAGTCATCTTTAACTTTGTTCACAGATCTTATAAGTTTTTTGAAAAGGGTATCCAGATCTAAGCTCCAATCTGCAATCATGTACCTGTACTTGGAAGAAAGAGGGGTTTTGTTGTTTGGATGAGGGGTTTGTCTTGGTCAAACCCCGGTTTGGAATCAACCTTAATAATGAAATTGAAATGGAGAATGCTAGCAAGTAGTAGAAGTAGATCTAATAATGAAGCTATGCAATTCAATAGATATGGAATTGTATTTCAAATGTAAACAAGTATGTTGATATGAAAGATTGAACATAACATGAACAAATGTAAATCAAAACCATGAATGTAAATCCAAAACCTCCATGATTGTATGCTTGGAATCCACCTTGAGGGAAGAATGAATGGATCTAGAAGATGAACAAAGGATCTTGAAGGAAGATCACACCATCATGATGGCTAGATCTAGGGTTTGAATGATGAATCTTGCATGCTTGAACCAAATCCCTTCAATGGCTTGAATGCTTGAATCCTTGATCTTCAATGGAGAACTTGAATGGAGAAGAGGAATTGAATGGATGCTTGCTTGATCTTGAAAATTTCCTTGAGAGCTATTGATGAATAATGGATGGAAACTTGATTGCACTTGAGAGATTACTCGATAATGGATGCTTGATTTCCAAAAAGTGATGTGGAAGTGGATGTGAAAATGAGAGAGGAAGGCCTCCTTTTATAGTGATCTAGGGCACAAACCTCTAGAGAAGGCTGACATTGGAGAATTAAATCCCAATTAACCTTAACCCCTAGAAATGAACCCACATTAAATGCAATTTAAGTATTTACAATTCCAAAACCCGAAATGCATGACTCGAAAGCAGGAAAAGAAATATTTCCAAAACCCGACATCCAGAAATCATGGGATCTTGAAATTTGAACCCTTGGTCAAGGACGAGGTAGACCCCACCTTAAGTCAGGATCGAGGTTATCCCTAACCTAGATTAGGGTCTAGGTCATCTTTGACCCTCAAGTTCATCTTTGACCTTGAGGTCAAAAACCTCAGGACCTCAATCCAGAGTGCTAGGAAATGTAGAAAGATAGTGAAAACGGGTAGAGAGAGAAGCAGAACAGGGGGAGAAAGCCAGATCTATGCAAAGACCTGATCAAGGTGCTTGACATGACCCCAAACCACTCACTCGAAGGGCTAAACACTCTTAACATGGAAGTGCTTCCATTTTAAGATGATACATTAAGCCCCTACTTTAGCAAGAGTATGTATTCAATGCAAACTCTTGGTAAAGGAGAAGAAAGAAGAGATCCAAGTGGATTCACAATGAGATAAAATAACACTCAACTAAGGATAGAATCCACTAGGCTAAGGATTCTAACTCAGCATACATTCACGAGGGTGCGAAAACAAAAAAGGAAAAATACACAAAAGAGGGGTTAGTACTAAAACAAACCCAAATCAACTAGCACAAGAAACTTTGCTAAGAAAAATTTCTCATACCAATATCATATTTGGAAAGCTATCATAAAAGCATAAATGATTACATAAGAAAGACAAGAGAAACACTACAAATAACATAGCTTCATGATCATATCCTACTAGCATGAAAGTGAAAAGAGAGAAAGGGAAAAGAGTGATTACCTTGCCTAGTAAGATGTCCACCTTACCGTGAATCACCAAGGGAGGGAGAGCCAAATAGGTGGGCAAACCTGATAGTTCACCCATAAACTGTGCTTGTAACTATAATGCGTCTTCTGACGGCTTCTGGAATATCCATAGATCCACCTTCTTGTATCACTATGAATATGAAATGTGTGTCTCCTCAGGATTTAGCAACTTATGTGTGTGACCTTTGTAAGATTTAGCATATAAATGTGTGTCTTTTCAAGATTTAGCAACTTATGTGTGTTACCTTCCAAGATTTAGCATATTGAAAATTTTGAAAAATACGTGTCTCCTTAGGATTTAGCAACTTATGTGTGTTACCTTCCAAGATTTAGCATGTAAAAATAAAAAACTATAATACAAGGGAGACCCTATATATTCCCCCCTCCTTATTGTGGCAGTCTACTAGACAGGATAAGGAAGAGGAAGAGGATACCTACTTCACAATGCAAGGGGATATCATGTTTAACAACAATGTATACCATATTCTTAGTGAGGGATATTGACCCCTACATCCAAGAGCATAGACAATCGTGAAAAGAATATGTCACTCATGGAAAAAGGATCCTCAAAGAAAGAGATCTTATCAACAAGACCCCCACCAAAGAGGAGTTCTTTAGATAAAATATCATCTTTCAACAGTGGGAACAAAGATTCAATCATCAAGTCCCCTACAAAGAAGAGGAAGAGGAATCTTTGGAATGAAGGAAACAACTCTAACACCAAAGCAAGAGTAAGAGTTTATAAAGAACATAATTTGCAACATAGAGAAGAAGTGATGACCTAGGACAACAACTTCTCATATAAAAAGGTTATCCATAGTCAAAACATTTGTCAATATGATGAAATAATATTGCAATATAAACAAAGACCACTAAGCTAAGGAAAGTAGCTCCCTAGACAAAGAGAGAGAAGAAAGAACCTTGCCCCCCAGAGATAGAGACAAGGGGTATCTTTGTAAAACAAATGTTTTAGAAAATATATCTTGCATAAGATCCATGGATGATTATAAGCATAATGCAAAACCATAGAAAGATAGGAGAGAAAGAATACCAATTAATCTCAAGGCACAATATATGCTAAAATCCTAATGGATCCTAGGAGACTATATGAAAATACACCTCTTGCCCCCCAGTCATGAGAGAAGAGGGGAAGAAAATCTATATTATATCAGAAGAAGGGGAATCCCCTATATCAAAATTATGAAGGAATTGTAAAACTACACGAGAGTGAGATATAATTCCTAAAGAAGCTCTTTCTCTAACATATAACTTGAAATGTTTACAATCAGAAAGTAAATGTGTATTGCTATAATGAAAAAGGGTCCATTTATATTTGTATAAAGCATCTATCAGCATAGGTCTAAAGATTTCTTTCTTGGAATTCATTAACTCAACATATACCTTCTTAGCCACTTCTTGATGAGCATTATGGTTATCTAAGATAGGTGTGGGGAGAAGAATGTGAAGAGGAGGATGATGATTAACATCACCTACCTTGACTTGAGATTTTGAACAACCAACACCATACATATCAGGTTTAGGGGGTATATAAACTAGAAACCTAATACCATGCCCATTAACTCCAAGTCCTAAACTTTTATAACCTTTTTTAGTCACCATATTATATCTAGTAGTGTACATATTATGTAAAGATTCTACAGGAGGTGATTGTTTATCATGTTCATGAGTAAAGGTTGTATAAGGTGGAAAAATAGGTTTTGAATAAGTTTCTTTACCCTTTCCTTTAATATCACCATGAATCAGAGGAGAAGGTAAATCAAAGAAGTCTTGCACATCTACATCCTAAACTATAGCTTGAATCCCATCATAAGTACAGGAAGAACTAGGGATAGCAGATGGAGAATAAGGTATTGAATTAGGAATAGGAAGATTAGGAATCAGATTAGGATTGATAGGACTGGGAAGATTAGGAGATGGTGTATCATCTACCAAATTCTTCACATAATCCAAAAGAGTAATAAGACTACCACATGAATCCTTAATGAAAGTTTTGAATGTAGGAAAAGTAGTATCAGTCAACTTCACAAAAGCATAGGCATGAGAAAAATGAAGGATTATCAATGTAATGAAGTGAATGATACTATCATAAACATCATAGGTATGGTAAAGAGATACTAAAAGAAGGGTAATAAATAACATGACCACACACCAAAGCATCTTAAGAATCTTCATAGTAAATGAAAAATGCAAGAATTTTTTTTGTATTTTATTGAATATATAGATTTTTTTGTATGTTTGAAAATGCAAGAGTGGAAAATAAACCTAATCTTAATGTAAGAAGAGATTAAATCTAACACAATAGGGCATCTAAATCCACAAAAGAAAAGAGGGTAAGTATGTCGCGTTCACCAAAATGAATAAGCTAAAAATGTGGTTCATCCTATTGGATGGGATTTGGAAATGTAGTGTGATGGAACATATTGTGAACATATAAAGAAATGCAAATACTAACCTCAAAAATAGGGCAAATCTGGAAAATGCTAATTTCTGATGTCTGTGTGTTGTTTCAGGCAATTTTGCAACCTATTTCGGACTAGAAATGTCGAGACGAAGAAAACCCAAAAAAATGTTATCTTTCTGATGATGGGTAGTCTTTGACCCCGATAAAAGGTCAAAGTCTACTTCAGAATTTTGAAGGTCATCTTTAACTTTGTTTGCAGATCTCGAAAGTTTGTCGAAAAGGGTATCCAGATCTAAGCTCCAATCCGTAGTTCTGTACTTGTACCTACAAGAAAGAGGGGTTTTGTTGCTTGGATGAGGGGTTTGCCTTAGTCAAACCCTGGTTTGGAATCAACCTTAATAATGAAATTGAAATGGAGAATGCTAGCAAGTAGTAGAAGTAGATCTAACAATGAAGCTATATAATTCAATAGATATGCAATTGTATTTCAAATGTAAACAAGTATGTTGATATGAAAGCTTGAACATAACATTAAAAAATGTAAATCAAAACCATGAATGTAAATCCAAAACCTCCATGATTGTATGCTCAGAATCCACCATGAAGGAAGAATGGATTGATCTAGAAGATGAACAAAGGATCGTGAAGGAAGATCACACCATCATGATGGCTAGATCTAGGGTTTGAATGATGAATCTTGCATGCTTGAACCAAATCCCATCAATGGCTTGAATGCTTGAATCCTTGATCTTCAATGGAGAACTTGAATGGAGAAGAGGACTTGAATGGATGCTTGCTTGATATTGAAAATCTCCTTGAGAGCTCTTGATGAATAATTGATGGAAACTTGATTGCACTTGAGAGATTACTTGATAATGGATGCTTGATTGCCAAAAAGTGATGTGGAAGTGGATGTGAAAATGAGAGAGGAAGGCCTCCTTTTATAGTGATCTAGGGCACAAACCTCTAGAGAAGGCCGACATTGGAGAATTAAATCCAAATTAACCTTAACCCCTAGAAATGGACCCACATTAAATTCAATTTAAGGATTTACCATTTTGAAACCCGAAATGGCCGACCCAGAAGCAGGAAAAGAAATATTTCTGAAACCCGACATCTGGAAATCATGGGACCTTGAAATTTGAACCCTAGGACAAGGACGAGGTAGACCCCGCCCTGGGTCAAGGTTGAGGTCATCCTTGACCTAGGTCAGGTTCTAGGTCATCTTTGACCCTTAAGGTCATCTTTTTTACCTTGAGGTCAAAAACCTCAGGACCTCAATCCAAAGTGCTAGGAAATGCAAAAAGATAGTGAAAATAGGTAGCGAGAGAGAAGTAGAACAGGGGGAGAAAGCCAGATCCATGCAAAGACCTGATCAAGGTGCTTGACATGAGCCCAGACCACTCACTCGGAGGGCTAAATGCTCTTAAAATGGAAGTGCTTACATTTTAAGATGATACAAGATGGAATGCTTGAACTTGTGTTTATTTGAGAAAACCTTGGTTGTGAATTTTAGGGTATAAAAAGATGTTCATCAACATGCAATCTGATTAGTGACAAAATTATTTTGGGTATAAAAAGATGTTCATCAACATGCAATCTGATTAGTGACAAAATTATTTTTTACCTTGGCATTGATTAAATCATTTTCACAATTAGCACAAAGGGTTGTGTTATTGCTTGAGTGAGACTTGATTGCATTGGAATGAAGACTAGTTCAAAATTGGGTGGTGAACCTAATTGAATTATGTTGCACTCTAGTTAGAAGGTTTGATTTGGGACCTGGTTAAATGAACTTTGATTGAATAAAGATTGATTTGGAATTTGGTTTAATGTATCTTGATTTAGGACTTGGTTTAATGATGATTGAGTTTGGATTTGGTTGAATTGGATTTGATTGAATGAACTTGATTGAATAAAGATTGATTTGGAATTTGATTGAATGTATCTTGGTTTTGGACTTGGTTTAATGATGATTGAGTTTGGATTTGGTTGAATTGGATTTGATTGAATGAGATTGAATTGAAATTTGTGTTTGCTAGTTGAAATTGGTTTGTCATGTTTATTTGTGAGATGAAATTCGATATGTTAGATTTTGAAATAAGATTTTGTATGTTAACTTGTGCAATGTTTTTATTTGGTCCTCAAAGTATGTTGGACATCTGGGTTATACTCTTTTCAATTTTTTTTACTTTTTGGTTTAAAATCTCTATCTCTTGGGCCAATATTTCCTTTGGTGGTGAAGAAATAGGGATGACATTTGTTGGGACAATATTGTAAAGTTGATCAAAGTCTTGGGACATCCATAAATTGGATTGACATGATTAGTTTTTTTATTGAAATGGCATAGTCTCACAAGAGTAGGAAGGTTTATGTTGAAGTGATGTTTCGATTGGAGGGTCACCTTCTCTATGATACCAGTAACACCAAGTCACCATGTTGTCTTTGGACTTTGATCAAGGGTTCTTGGTGATGAAATTGAATTGATGCTTTAATTTTTTCCCTTGTAGAAGCTTAGGATCTTGTTTCAACCATGAAAAATATGAAAGAAAAATGCAACTAAAAGGTGCTAAAAAGCAACATATATTTTTGGGATTTTTGAAATTTTGATATTATGTAACTTAGGGATGACAAAACAACCTATGTTTTTGGGATTCACAATACAATTCAAAGATGATAATGCAATAGATGCAAACTAAGGAATATGAAGTGTAAACCATTTTTTTGGAATATAAAATGCTTTCTTTTGCTCACATTTTTATTACCTTAAGATCAGATTTCATACATAGCAATTAATTGGTCATGAAGGAATATGTTCCTTATTTCCCCTACCAAAAGAATTGGAAAAAACTATGATAAAACAAGGAGGCATGGAGAATAAGGGATCTAATAATGAATTGGAAAAAACTATGATAAAACAAGGAAGCATGGCAGAATAAAGGATCCAATAATGAATACATTGAACTTATCAAATAAAAAAGTTCATATAGTCAATTAAATTTGAGAAAACTAATTTTTAAAATTTATTTTGTTGAAAATTTACAATTTTGTGAAATATTAAAATATAATATTATTAAAAAAATTAATGAAATTTGATTAGGGGAAATTATTAAAAACTGCTTGTTGTCTATGATTACAAAAGCCTAAATCTCCACTATACAAGTACAAATCCAAGTACAACTAAAAAATCTTCATCCAAACAATTTAGAAGTATATATATCCGTAGATATGCATCAGTTTAGTGAAGCGATAGAGCTTGTAGGAGCTGAAACGCTACGTCCCACTCCACATTACTGAATTTAATGTGGATTGCATTGATTGATGAAGCATGTAACATTACTCACTTTCATCTGATCTCCACAACTTCACCATGGACAACTTCTCCAGCAACGACGATGAAATTCCGCCATCCGAAAACGAAATGAATTTCAGTGACGATGATTCATTCGACATGCAACAAGTCATCAATGACCTCGAACAAGATGTCGACCATTCGTCTTCCCACGATAATCCCAAAACATCACAACAACCAGAAGCAGAATCTGCATTGGCATCTGCAGAAAGAGAAAATGAACCTACAAATGCTGGAGAGAAAAAGAAGAAGACTTCAAGACGAGGGCGCCGGCGTCGGGGAACCGAAATGCAGCAGCCGGCGGTCGAGTCAGAAGCGAAGAAGCTCTCTAAAGAAATTGCAGCCCATTGCAGATCATATTTCTACGGCGTGCGCCGGAAATACAATCACAAGACCGGCAAATTCGCACCTTTCTTCGCCGAGGTGCGAAAGCCCGACGAAGTAAAGTCGGTTTCAGACTACCCAACTGTGAATATCAACATAAAGGGCTTCAAAATGGACGTTGAGGCCGTTGTTGCGTGCTCAGTACTCATTCAGTACATCTTCAAAACTTACGTTGACAAGACACGAAAGCCAGGTAAACCGCGGTTCAGGCCCGGTGAATACGAGCATGGAGGGGTGGTACTACAATGCCACGATGTGCTCGTGCAACGGCAATTGGAGAAGATGAGGAAAGAGAATGGCGATGCTCGGTTTCCCGATTGTACTCGTCATGAGGAGATTCAGAAGTTTTGCAAAAAGTGCGCGGAGGATTTCTTGGAGATTGCGGAGGGTGTGAGAATGGTGTGCATGGAATGCCGGAGGATTTGGGTCTGGCGGATGCTGTCATGAAGTATGTTTCTAAGGCATGGAGGGCATCTGAGATGTACCCGCCTGACAGGATTCCTGCCGAGAAACAGAGTATGCCTTGTGTTGCGAAGAGGAAGTTTGATAACTTGGAGGGGATTGTGGGAGTGAGGGAATGTGATCGTGTGGGGGTGATTGAGCTGGAGTGCTCATGTGAGGATCATCCGGAGGCTGTGAAGTTGAGATGGGAGGTCGGACCGTATCCTGATGCGTGCCTCTGCCATGGTGTTTATTATAGACTGCTTCGAGTGTCTTGAAACTTCTGTGGCCATGTGCTTATTTGTTTCCTTATAGCAATGAACAAACAAAAGATTGATTGATTTTAATGATAACCTATGAGATCATATAGTCTAAAGGGACAAAAATCAAAGTAATAGGTTATCTTCAATCTTGAGTAGAAAGCTAGGAGTCTTGCTAGTCCTTGCTTTCTCGAATAATGAACAATGAAAATGCATGAGAAATGAGTTTGACCATTGATTTATTATTATTATTATTATTATAATGGCAACAAAATTGTTTGTAAATATTTAGAATGTATGAGAGATTTTAATGATAGTCTATAAGATCAAACGGTGTAGGACGTCAAGAATTGTAGCCTTCAAATTTTCTTCATTCAAATTTCTTTTCATGTTGAATTTGTATTATAAATCTTGATTAAGAAGTAGTCGTCACAATAATCTAATCTTTTCTTTTCAAATAATGAACAAAGAAACTATTTGAGAAAATAAGTTATCACCCCATGTCTTGAAAACTTCTATCAACTTATAATTATTTGTTTTCATATAACAATTAATGAAAGAAAAACTAATTATAATGAGAGTTTATGATATCAATGATCTAAGTGTTCATTATTTGTCACCCTATTTCTTGAAAACTTCTATAAATCTATAATTAATGGTCAATGGTCAGAATTGAATTCATGAGATCAATGGTCACTGTATCTCTTGAAAACTTCTATAAACCTATAATTATTTATTTTCTTGTAGCAATGAATGAAAGAAATAATGATTTTAATTAGAGATCATGAGATCAATGGTATAGGAGTTCAAGAATTGAAGGTTTTAAGTTATTCTCAATGATAGCAATGAATGATTGATTTTTACGAGAATCTATGTGATTAATGGTCTAAGAGGTCAATAATTGCATCCTTAAGTTATCTTCAGTCAATTTTTTTCAATGTTGGATTTTCTATTATGGATCTTAATTAGGAAATAACATGCTTTCTTATCCTTGTGTGCTCAAATAGTAAATAATGAAACTACTTAGTAATAAATTTTGGTCACCTTTTCTCTTAAAACTTCTATAGGCTTGTAGTTATTTGTTTCCTTATTGCAATGAACAAACAAAAGATTAATTAATTTTAATGATAGCCTATGTGATCACATAGACTAAAAGGAAAAAAATCAAAGTCTTATGTTATCTTCGATCAAATTCTTTTAGATGTTGGATAGATTCTATCTTGAGTATGAAACTAGGAGTCTTGTCAATTATTGCTTTCTCAAATAGTGACCAATGAAATTGCATGAGAATTGAGCTTGACCATTGAATCTGTTATTTACATATGAAGATTAGTATGGTTATGGTTTTAAATTTTATTTTCTATGGGTTTGTATGTTTCCATGTTTATATAGCTGGTCTATTTTTTGTTTTTGTTTTTGTTTTATTAGAAAAATAATGGGTCAGTAAGTGAGGAGATGATCTAGTGATTGAGCATCCTAACTTCACACTTTTCAAAATCTTATGTGGAAATTCCAAATCGCTTCCAATTATTTACAATAATTTACTTGGCAAGTCCCTTGCATGTAAGGTCAAGGTTTTAAGGCCACATAATCAAATATGATCCTACAAATAGTATGCTTTGTGTTGATGTATTTAAAAAGGTTATTCTAATAATTATGTATGAAGTCATGCTATATTGATGCACTGATGTAGGATCACATAGTTTATTTCTTTTTAGATATAAAGATTACATTTCGTTATGTTGGCAAGTGGTTAGCACATGCACACATATGTACATGTATGCACATGCACATATATAGAATATTATTGTTTATGATAACACTTATCAATTTTATGGTTGCACATATTAGATATGATAGGTATGTTTGAATGTACAGTTGTTGAATGGAAAAATGCCTAAGTCCATAGACTGTTCTAGTAACCTAGTCTGATAGAAAATCTTAGCGAGCTTCATAGAAGTTGTATTAAGGCTTGCAATCTTAATGACATACTTGTATGACACCAATGAACACATGTGTGAGGTTGCATGTGTCATTATTGAAGGATCGAAGAGATATGTTCAATTGATTGGATGTGAAGTGTCAGTAAACAAAGCATAACATGTTAGCGATCATTGAGGCCGACTTTGTGAACATTTGAAAAGTTATTTTTGGATGCTATCTTGGATTTGAGGTCAAATAAGGATGTTAATGAAGTGTGCAGTTGTGCTTGAACTAATATGATGTTTTAGCTAGAGTAATGTCGACTAGCTTTGGTAATTATACTTCTAACATCCCATATAAGTATACAAACACTTTTGTATAAGTGTACGAGGATTACAAGATGGTAATGGATGGATTTTAGATGTGAATTGAGAAGACATCTAAAAGGAAGAGAAGAAATCAAGAAGAAGGAGGACAAGAGGAGTTCTTCCAGGAATACTTTGTTAACTCTTTGTAGTCAGGACAACAGATTTTTTGTAATTATTGTTGCACCTATTGTACACCCCTAACAAGGTTTGTTTTCCTTTAATAGGGCTAGGACCTTGAACAGGGTTGATTCCTCAATAGGGATCTTATTGTATACACCCCCTAACATGGATCTGCCTATATTGTATTAATCAGCTTCTAACAAGGCTAGAACTCTTAACAGGGTTTCAAGATTCATAGTGCAGAATTTTGTAGGTGCCATCCACACTGGGGTTTTCCCTTAACAGGTTTTCCTTGAAAATAAATATGGTGTTATAAGTTCTTCTATGTTTATCTTTTTTGCATGATTTTTCATCTTTTGTTATATCTTTATTTATTTCTTAAGGAAGATAAAGAAATTTAAAAACTCAATAAAGTACGGTAATACTGATTCACCCCCCTCTCAGTGTTACCAAATTCCAACAATTGGTATCAGATCATCGGGCCCTTGAAGGAAAAGCTTAACAACTTTGGGGAGATCAAGATGGATTTAGAAAACTTAAAGAAGAATTATGAAATGGCTTTGGAAGATGTGGACATTGCTAATGCAAATAGAGTGGATCTAAAGTACAAGCTAAGGAAGGCAAATGACTTTATCAAGAAGTTAAAACAAAAACTTGAATAGGAAAGAAAATTGAGAGATGATCTCATGGAAGCACAAACTGAAGAGTTATCATGTTAAGATCAGATTGAGCAGTTGAAGCATGAAAAGGATTCCTTTAAGGATGAATTGGAGATCACAAAACTAAACCTAATGAAAGAACTTGATGTTAAAAAAGAAGTAAATGAAAATTTACAAAATGAACTATCAAATACAAGGGATAGGATGCAAACTTTGGAGAGAAAGCTGAGTGCATTAAAGAGAAAGTAAGACAAGGTAGAAAGATATTGCATCACCATTACTGGTGAACTTGATCAAACTAAAGGTCACATAGAGAAACTTCATGAGAGAAGATAGAGATTGGATGAACAAATTGACATGCAGAAGCCTATTGGAGACAAGACATGAGTAGGATTTAATGAAAATCTTGATCAAAGGAAAGATAGATTTGTTGTGAACCTTGACTCACCGAAAAAGTTAGAATCTGAGGTTGTGATAGTAAAACCTGAGATACCTCCTTGTAAGGAGAATGACAAGGATTGCAACCATGAAGATCAATCAAAGAAGCAAAATGAAAAAGGTATTCCTAAGCCCAAGTTTACTGGTTTTTATTTTAATTTCTACTTGTATGGACACAAGATAAGAGAATGTAGAAAACTAGATATGAGATCTAGTGGACCCACATACATGATCACTTGGATGATTTTCTTAAGAAGCAAAGAGTGAAAAGTTTGAATGAGGCAAATATGCAAAAAAGGTGAAAGTAATAAAAATGTTGAGCTTAGACAACCTGAGGATAAGGAAAAGAGTAAAGAAAATAATATTGTGCAAGATAATGTTTATAATCCCAATATGGATAAAGCTAACAAGATAGATGAAAAAGTTAAGAAACCTATTACCAGACCTAGAAAGATTGTGTGTTAAAAATGTAACAACTTTGGTCATATTGCTAAATATTGTAAGTAGCAAATTGATTACAGTCAATTGAAACCTAAGAAAAAGGTGATATATTTTAAGTGTAACAATGATGGACATGTAGTGAAGTATTGTAGATATAAAGGACCAGTGAAGAATTCCTTCAGACCATTCGCAAAGGAAAAAGAGTTGAATAAAGAAGATAGAGAGCTAGTAGAGTTGAAAGAAGAATTTAAGGAGAAATGGGTTAAACAGAATGAACCTATGGAATCTGAGGTTAAGAAATATGAAGAGAAAAATGTGAGCACTCTCAAGATTCCTAAGAGTCTTGTTGAATCATTTCTAGGGTGCATTTCCTCACCATCTTTATGATGGGTATGCCTTAGGGGGGTCATGACATATTAACACCACTCATATACAAAGCTCCTATATGGATGAGTTAAGTTGTGTGAACTTGGAAACAACTTATATATGATGTAATGTGATCTTGGATAAGGTTGCATCAACTTTGGAGATGTCTGTAAGAATGTTTACCAGTTTGAGCCAACACTAGTTTCTTCTATCTTTATTATCAATTTTTTGGACTTGTGACAAATTTCCTATAAGGTCAATGTTGTGGTCAAATTACCTACCATTTATATGGAGATTAGAGATAATTAAAGATTCTAGAGCTGTAGTTGGAGCTTGAAGTGTTTGCAATGGTGTTCGCAAAACCCTTACAAGTTCGCACGAGCTAGATATTTATAATTGTCTCAAGAAATCTTTGCCAATTTCATAAATAGAGTAATCAGTATGGATACACCTAAGGTTTTTAATGTACTTGAAAGGAATAGGTATAAATTTAAGAGTTGTCCCTTTAAATCTACTGAAGAGGATCAAGAGGGTGCATTTTCACACACTCCAATTGGTGTTCTTCATGTTGAAGACATCAAGGCATACATACACAATAAGATTGAATCCATAGGAACCTCCAAGATTTATGATGAAATGCTAGGGTTATATAATGTAGACAAAACCTTGAGAGAAGAATGTAGGAAAGTGCACGGGTTGCCAGTGGTCAAATTCATGGAAAGATTTGAATTTGATGAATTAGACTGGATCTAGATTGTATTAAGTAGAATACATGATGAATTCATATGGATTGGTGGAACCCCAATTGAGATCACCAAGGAAATACTACATGAGATTACTGGATTACCTATGATAGGTAAAATACCTACTACTGAAAGTAACTTCAGGTTTGAAGTAGAGAAATTGACAAAGAGAAAATGGAACAAAAGAGTCGTGACTGTAAATGACATCACACAAGAAGATGTCAAGCTAGTAGCAATGATATTGGGATACAAATTCTAATATAGAAATAGACTACATAGTGTCACTAGTAAATTTTAGCTTGTTTTTCAACAAGGATTGGTCAATTTTTAGATGCCAATTGGTTGACCAAACGACCATAACCGTTGTTGAATTTTTTTCGTCGATTAGTTGACACCTAATACCATTGTTGAAATTGTGACATATGTGGAGGTTAAATAATCGACAGACCCACGATCAAACTCACCAAGACTCTTCACCTAATATATCACTTAAACTCACCAAGACTCTTCACATGACTTCCAAGTGATATATTTGGTGTTATTGACTTACATTTTCTTGGATTCACAAGATCTTGACATGAGTGGATGGCTGTGGATGGTGGGATGGTGGGTGTATTGGTCAATGTGATATGCTCGTGAAGACACAGTCTGGTGTTTATATTATTAAATTCTCTATTCAATGCAACATTAATAGGAAAATCATTCATTGATTGGTATTATAAGTTTTGATCATTCCATGTACTGATTATATTGTTTTGAAGTCTTAAAATCAAAGAATTTCATTCCTTTTATTGACTGTTCCTATACCATGCTTGGCGTGCAAACAATCTTTGTCTTGAAGAACCAATGATTTTCTAGGCTCTGTCAAATAGTTGGCAAGCAATGATGTATTCAATATTTCTAAAGTGCTTCAAAAGGATTAAACTCACCAAGACTCTTCACAAGACTTCTAAGTGATATATTTGGTGTTATTGAATTACATTTGCATGGATTAAAGGACTTCAGAATATTGACTAACATGGGGGGTGTATTGGTGCAAGGCACCTAGGCCATTCAATTTTTCTTTGGGACTTGAGTTCTATATTTTGTTTTGCTTTGTAATAAAGGATGTCTTCTAAATTCCTAGACCATCCTATGGTTTGGTTTTAGTCCTTCTTGTGTGGAGTGGTGTATGGTCGAAGAAGATAATGTAATGAACTACCAAGCAATAAACTTTTAATTCTTTACAAATAGACACTTCTCTACTCGTGAAGACACAGTCTGGTGTTTATATTATTAAACTATCTATTCAATGCAACATTGATAGGAAAATCATTCATTGATTGGTATTATAATTTTTTATCATTCGATGTACTGATTCTATTGTTTTGAAGTCTTAAAATCAAATAATTTCAGTCCTTTTATTGAATTAACAAGATCTTGTGTTATATTGAGTTGTCTCAGAAACACGATATACAAGAAACTATGAAGAATCAGAGATTTCTAAGATGAATGCAAAAGCCAAAAGGAATTTGAATTCATTGCAAACATGTTGGGGGGTTTTTTTTTCTATGTTTAGGACATGATTTTCTATCAAGGACTGAGACCACATCATTATTTTCTATCTGCAACTAAGGGCACGCAATTAACATAGGTTTTATTCTAAATTTTTAATAGTTCATAGTTAAAAAAATTTCCGTTGGCTTGCGATTAAGTTTTTAATAGCTTTTATTTTCCGCACTTTCATGATATTCAACCACTTATTCAACATTTTTTACAATGAGACCAAAAGTAGCATCAATTTTACCTTAAACTCAGTTGATGGGGAAACAAAGAACCCACCCTTAGTTGACTACTCTGTATCTCTAGAAATTGAACACCATTAGAAGTGGAAATTCATGGGCCACTTCTATTGGTGTTCATGCCACTTCTAATGGTGGTGTGAACACCACTAGAAGTGCATAGATTAGGGTTTCAAACCTGTGACAAATGAAAACAATTTGAAAAAAAAAAATTACCCTTCATTAAGAAAATGCCAAAAAAATCAAAACTCTTACCAAGGCTGCAATGAAATGGTTGAAATTGAATGCCTATTCCTCTTGATGCTTGCTCAGGTTTTAGGATAGCAATGTGGAAGAGAAGGAGATGCCAAAACTTACAGGCTAGATGCATATAGGGGTGTCCACATACAGCTTCCCTCCTTATACCGCCTCCTTTAGCACTCATTTTCTCGCGGACTATGCCAAAATGAAATAAAATGAAATGTTCCGGTAGGTGGGATATATGTATAAAATTTGAGTTTTTTTTTAACTTCTATTCCTGTGTTGGTCGGAATTATGACCACTCTATAGGGTCATAATTCCGACCAACATGGGAATAGAATTAAAAAAATTAATTTTTTCTTCTATAAACCGACCTTGGAAAATCATTTTATAACTTGGTCAGAAATGTTGGTCTAAAAAGTGGGTCAAATGTACTAGTGTGTGTCAGCCAGTTTTGTTTACATGGCATAATGGTAACTGAGGATGAAGAGTATGACCTATGCGAGGTTCTAAGACAACAATTAATGGAAAATCTTACAGGGATTTAAAGGAATAGGGCAATAGATTTTATATTTAGATCATTGGTTATGTACATATTCTTTCATGTGATGAGAAGGTTTCCTAACATGTATCTATAGAGATCTGATAGATTTTATATGTAGATGACTAGTAATTGTTATAGGAGAAGTGATGAATAGAATATGTATGTTGAAGTTGTAGGCATGATGAAACTCTTTCAAAATAAAATGCATGAAAGGTAAAGAATCACTTGGAGATTAGTTGATAAGTATAAGAATAGAATCTATTTCATGGTGGAAACTAATAGTACATGCTTTGAAGCAGTGGAACCTAGAACTTTATGGCTACCCCTATGGGCTATGAAGTTGATTACACTATTCTGAAGCTTCACATTCAACATGTCTTACAGTCCCCAAAATACCCCAATGCTCCTAAATGGGGAACATGTAAAGAAAAATACACAATAGTAAAGGAAGATCCGGTAAAGGGAAGAAGGGAGAAGAAAGTCGAGTCCCTTGTAGCATGGTAGCATGGAATAAAGAAAGAAGAAATAAAGACTATTAGAGAAAAAGTGGCATAAATTAGGGAGAAATATAGCATTCCCCCTCCTCAACCTAATATTGAGGCACCTCAAGTAGTGGAGGTTTAAGAAGTAAGTAAAAAGTAAAAAGATGACACTCCTACACCTACTAGGAGAACATCGCAGAGGTATGCTACACAAACAGCTACACAAAGGTAAACACCTCCTAGAGCTAGACCAAAGGCCATGGCTAGTGGACCAAGGAGGAAGAGGAAAACATTTGATAATCCTCCATCCTTGCATGGGAAGGATGAACAACAAAAGATTGCAAAAGAACAAGAACAAAAAGAGGAAATTCAAGTAATGGATACAGAAAATACTAGGGAACAATATATGAAGGAAAAAGAAGATGAAAAATATAGTAAACTTCAAGAGGCCAACCTAAGGGCACTTGAAGTAGACAAGAATAAAGTTGCAAAGGAAGAACAAAAGAAAGGCCAGGAAGCACAAAGGTATTTGTTCAAACCCTTCTTGAAAGTTCTAGAGAAGAGAGTGGTGATTGATGGAAAACTTGCCTCTATTGAAAAATATTTTGATAGATATGATGAGGAAGAGAAAAATAAGATAGAAGATATAGTTGTGGATCATATGCTCATCTTGAAAAAGAATTTGACTGAAATAGAAGCTCAAATTAGCAAGGACCTATTTGAGAGATTAGAGGAAAGAAAGAAGAGAGCCCTGGATGAAGACACCAAGATGAGATAGAATATCCTTTTATAGAATATTCCTACTATGACAGGGAGTGAGATGGTATATTGGCTTGAGAAGTTAAGGAAAAAACTAAGGACTAAAACTAGAATCATTAAGTTTATGGATCAGAAATATGAAGAGGTTGAAAAAGAAACACATGACAAGGTTGGACAGCTACTCCTTGAGGAGCGACCTGATCTTGGAAAGTCTACAAGGACCCCAACCCTAGTAATCATCTCCATTGAGCCTAAAATTGTCAAACTTGTAGAAGAAGATAAAGTTCCAAAGGAGATAGAGGTAGTTGATACTACCCTACCTGATTTTTACATTGACAATATTGGAATTTCACTAGACATAGAGAAGGATACATTTGATCCATTTCAGATAACTGAAACATTGGTCAATATTGATACAATTATAAAGAATCTTGAGCCTCCCAAGATAGCTCAAGAGAATCAGCTAAGAAGGAGCAAGAAAGGGATAAAATGCCTAAAAAAGAATAGGTAATAGAAGAAAAAGAAAAAGAAAAGGAGAAGGAATAGTAAAAGGGAGAGGAGCAGGAAAAAGGATTGATACCTATCACTCATTTTTCTACACCTAGTTTGTTGGCAAGTTAATCTTGATCACTTCCAACTAACTTAGAGGATATGGATGTAACAGATCTAATGTAGTGGCCAATACTTTCTTTTTCTAAGGCAAAGGAGCAATCTAAGAAGAAGATGGATAAGACTATAAAGACAATCAAACAAGCAACACAAGTGTTAAGTAAGTTTTTTACTACACCTCCTATAGATATTGGAGATCCTACAAATATTCTAGATAATGTTCTTAGTATTGTAGAACAAAGTTTTGATACATTAGAAGAAGCAGCTAGAATAAAAGTATTTGAAGATTTTAAGAGGTTAAGGATGAAAGATACTCTTGATGGGATCAAGAGTGATCTTAATAAATTGATTATCACTGAAAGGGCAATCAAATATTGTCTTAACGATGGACAAGACCTCCATAGACTCCGCATGACTTCGCATAAGAATGTAAAGAATATATCAGATATTATAGGTCAGGATGAAGAAGCTTTGGAAAACCTCTCTAGGGATTTTGAAAATAAGAAAATTCTAGATATAAACAAAGAATTCAACAAGATCATGGATAAAATCCATACCTTACAGTTGGAAGAGGAAAGAGTTCGGAAAAGATTCACAAAACTAAAGAACTTTTTGACTCCAAAGATCAATGTCTTGGAGAGTACTCATGAGGACCTACAACTTGGCCTCAAAATATTTCAGGAATTAATACCTACTGATGTAGAGGAAGAAGACAAGGTTGCATTTGTCTTAATGGAATGATTCAAGTAGCTGAGGTAGTAAAAGTACCTTGGTATGCTGACCTAGAAATGTTGAAAATAAATTGCAGAGATGTACTACATACAATTAAGCTATAATTTTGGTGTTGTTTTGGTCACTGATTTTGACATTTTTGGCACCCTTTTCCATTAATGTCAAAGGAGGAGAGATAGAGTGAAAAATAAAAAATTTAATGTGAGAAAGAGAGCAAGTATGTGTGTGTAAAATGTAAATACAACAAACATAAATAAAAGGAAGTTTCTCCTAAAGCCTATGTGTTGAATTCTTGTGTTACATTTTTTTCAGTATATTTCCTTTTACTTTTTTTCCTTGATAATGCACATAGTCATTTTTCACTAAGTGTTGTCATCAATGCCAAAGAGGGAGATTGTTGGCAAGTGGTCAGTATTGGAAACTACAATTGAAACAATTGTTATATTGCCATTGATGGCAAACCTTAACTAGTAAGACAGTTGCTATCTAGTAGAGTACCATATCTTTTGATTGATGAAGAGGATTTGAAAAGAGGAGATAACAAGAGGACCTAGCACGAAAGGTTGAGTTATGAGATACTACAATGGGTACTTGATTAGTTGGCACATTGACAAGGTAATGTGTTGTTTATCTTTAACACTAAGTGAAGAAGTCAGTTGATTTGAAGTTTAGGCTTAACCAAGCAAAAGAGAATAAATTTAGTTTAAACCAAGTGATGCTAGTGTTGACCGAGTGCCAGTATAAGCTGAGTAAAATTTTAGTGTTGACCAAGCATAATTAATTATCGAGTATCAAAGAATTAACCAAGCTCAAAGATATTGTATGTTGAGTAGAACAGTTTTAGCGATGACTGAGTTATTCAGTGATGACCAAGTAGAATAACATGCATCACATCTCATTACAACAAATAGAATATGATTTTTTTTACCTATTTATATGTATTCACCACTAGAATGCATCACATAATCTTCCCTTTTGTTGTGAATTAGAAACAAAATAGAGCGCATGTTTAGAACTAAATATACTCTAGCATATGTATATTGTAAAGATGGGGCATGTTTTGCCCGAAGATGGCACCATAGATGAATGTCATTTTAACCTTCAAAAATTCCAACCAATGCACAAATATACTACACCTCATAGTCTATGAAATAGAAAACAAAACTGAACAACCTTTTTTATTTCTTTGACTAGAAAAGAAATAAAATTACATAAATTAACATGATGCATGCCAATATCTAAAACATATTCACCATCCTACATAGTGATTGCAGATGCACAATAAGGTAGACTTCAAAGGGCATCCAAAAACTATATAATGTAATCAATCATAAAAAATAATTGAGTGAATCCAAAAGCACATTAACAAATTTAAGAGGATATCTAAAAAAATATAATATAATCAATCCTAAAATAAATCATTGATTTTAGAAGCTCAGTAAAATTGGATATTGTGATGCTCTTGAACTTGCAAGGAAAATGCACAATTTAATTCCTACAAAAGAAATGACAACTAGATTTAAAACAACTATTGTTTCAAAACCCAGTTTACGGATAATGTAATTCTTAGTAACTGTGCCCACCAAAATGGCACTCAAAAGGAAATCCCCAAATTTGCAAAACACAATATTTTTTTATCCAATTTTTTGTGGTTTAATAAAATTATTGATGCATATGATGAAGATCCAGCTATTGAAAATTTCACAAGAATTTGTTGTGTTTTGAGAATTTCAAAAACTATATGGTATGTCATTTTGCATGAAGATTAGCCACATCAAAATTTCCAAAACCACGACACAAAAACCATAAACCCCATAAACGAATAATACCCATGTACATGAAGATCAACCATGGGAACTTACACACATTAATGAAGATCAACCTTTGGAACTTACACACATTAATCGTATGCATGGATGCATGTGTCACAATTCAACAAGGGACGCAAGCGTCAAAGTTCCTGCCTAAAATGTAATGGTTTTGGGGGTAAGATATGGTGAAATGAGAATGTGGTTAAGGCAAAGTGAACAAATTTATCACGCTCAAGTTATGGAAGTCAAATAGTTATATTGAATGGGGCATATTGGTTTTAAGTTAAAATTTGTATCTAAATTTGGAGAAATAATTTTAGTTTGCATATTGTGTGAAAGATGCTTAGTACAAGTATGAAAATGTTGAATATGATGTGGAGCATAATCATTTTGAAGAAGAAATTCTAAATTTACAATTTATCCATAAATTGATCTGCTATAGCATTTAATTCCAACACGACATTCACCAAAGAAATATTTGTTTAGTGTTCGAGCAAAATTAATTGCTCCATTAAAGGCAATATTTTGGCACTAAAAGAGAACAATAGAAACTGAATATCTTAATTATATATTGAACATAAAATTCAAATTACACAATAGAATACAATAATTGGACTTATGAGGAGCAAAGTCCAATATGCACATATTCCTTGGAATGATGATTGTTGAGGTAGAGTAGTTTACTTTTGGCCAATTGTTGTCCTCATCAATGTTGACAAGCCTTGTGATGAATGATTCATTGATGCGAGTGACCAGTTTTGTGTGTCTGTTAATTTAAACACAGAGATGTGAGAATAAAATTATAGAGTAGAGAAGAGAATTTAAACAAATTCACAAGAGAGTTTGGAGGACAAGAACGACCAAGAGAGAATGAGAGTGTTATATGTTACTTGTTCTAATTTAAGGCCTTTTTCCTCCATTGACATCAACATAACTTTTTCATATCATTTATCTTACTAGAATGGTATAATGTTCTATTAAAAATAAAACAAAGCTATATTAAAAATGTTAATGTTAAAATTTGAAGTCTCACATTAACAATTACAAATAAACCAAACTTCAAAAATAAGAAATAAAATACAACCTATTAAAAATGTACAAAGTGAATTCTAATTTCCTTAAAATTTATAGGAAAAAGATAAATATTTATTTTGTCAATTTTTTTAATTCTATTTTATTGATAATTATAAAATATGACCTAAAAATTATTATACAATTAAATAAAAATATATATTTATATTCATCAATATTTTAATTGTATTCCATGCACAAATAAAATGGTTGTTAAAATATTTTTATATTGAATAAATATATAGATTAAAAATTATTATAAATTGAATTTTATTTGGAGTAAAATATTTAAAATTTTAAAAATATATATATAAAACTTTTAACGTTTAAATTTTAATTTAAATAACTAAGTGCAAAGTGAAAATATATAGATTCAAATATTAATAACAATAATAGTTTAAAATAATTAATAAAAAAATATATATGTTTATTTTAAAGTAGTAAATAATGAAATAAAAATAAAACTAATTGTTGAATTTGATAAAATTGACATCTAAATAAAAATTAAAAATATAAGTACAATATTAGACAATATTAAAATCAATTGAAAAATAAAATTAATATTAAAAAGTTAAAAATTATTTAAAATGTTATTTTTTATTAAGTAAAACAGGTTTTACAGGGATCCTGAAACCCACAACAGTGTTAGATTGTTAAATATAAGCATGAAAGCAAAACAAAGTAAATCAGTGTAGAATACCAAGGAACAGGCCACTATAGGGCCGAACAAGAAAAAATAAAGAAACAGTCAAAACAAGGCAAAAAAGAAAAGCATTGGATCAAGTTATGCCAAGCTCCTGAGCATGACAGTCGCATTGCTTTCAAGGGCCTCCATCAGTTGAACAGTGTCTTTCACGTTCTAAACTTGGGGGTCAATTTTCTCCCTATTTTCCTGATTCTAGCCATGGTTCTTTTTCCTGGTCCTTCAGTGGGCTCCTTCTCTTTCTTCCTAGTCCTTTGATTAGCCATGGTTTCCATTTTTTCTTCCATTTTTTTGATTAGCACCTTCAAGTTCTCATTGGACATTTTGAGGATATTAAAATTTTGCTCGGCTATTCCCTTTAGGGTTTTTTCAAGGCTTATCATTTTGGTTTCCAAGTGCTGCACCCTAGTTTCCAGGCTTATCTTTCTCTCTATGGTGTGTTCCTTGTTGTCCGAGCTCTAAATTTTTTCTTTGAGGTCCTCAATCTTGTGGTAGAGCCATTTGAAAGATCTAAACTGATCCAGCATGTTGTTCTTGGTGTTGTTGAGGAAATCCATATCCATTTCCCTGGCCTTATCACTTACAACAACCAGTGTTGGGTCTATCAACTCTTCCTTGTGGACTTTTCCTTCATTATCCTCTAGAATCTATGGGTAAACAGCCTCCCTTATTATTCCCATTCGCATAGTGTTGATGTTGAAATTTCTCCAAACCTTTTTGCCTTTCCCGGTATCATGACTGTTATACTCCCCCCCAAAATCATCTTCAGTATCTTCTATCCTTATAGGTGACTGGTTAGTAACCTACTCATCATTAAGGTCCTTGATAACAAGGTCGTGATTCTTCATATTGGTGCCAATAGGGGATTGAGGAGGGGTTTTTTCCTCACTTATAGTAAGATCAACAGACAAGCATCCCAAGAATTCCTACATTGGTTTGGGAATTTCCTCTTTGACCTGTTCCTAGATTTCTATAGCTTTCATTTTGGGATTATCCTTGTCATCTTCCGTATCCATTTCTTCCTCCTTGTCATTTTACTCTTCCTTCAAGTGAACCTCCTTCATTGTCCCACTTTTTTGAGGATTTTTTCAATTTTGACAGCTTTTAGGGGTCGCTTCTTGGAAGGGGATCCCTTCTTCCATTTCTTATTTTCTAATTCCTCACTGTCATCCAAAAGTTTTCCCACACAAGTGCCCAAAGGAATGTAATTCGACCCAGAGTCCTCAGTATTAGCTTTGCAATCTTCAATTTCCTTGCCCAAGATTTGGGCTTTAAAGAATTCATAGATCAACAGAAGAAATCCTTCATGTAGGCTAGGGTTAGCAATTTTCTTATCTCTAAAACCATTGATATTCTTGTTTATAGAAGAAAGAGATAAAAAGGAATGGAAATCTTAATACCATGCCTAAAATGGTTCAGCAAAATGAAATGATAGGTGCGGATTCTATCAAACCTGGTATCTAGGGTGACATACAAGATTAGGGCCTTTAGAACATACTGCCAAAGCATCTTCAAGCTCCCAAGAAGGTAGTAGGTGCCCGACTTAACAATGGCTTCCATCTCCTTGTCATCCCTCGCAAACTTTTTGACAGCAATGTTAGATAATTTTTGGTCTCTGTAGAATTTATTTTTGACTATGGGAATGTCAGTGACCATTGATATAACCTCCTCTATGACAGTAAATGACTTTCCCTCTATCTCCACCATACCTTCATTCCAGGTTTTGACAAAGATTTTAGTGATATCCTTCCTGCAACCATGTAGTCTTTCAATAAAAGTTTTGATATCCCCTTTCTATAAAGCATTCCAGACTTCCGTTCACTTCTTCCATTTCTCATTGTCACACTTTGGCTCCCTTCTAAGCCTTTCCCCAACCATGGATTTCATGTATGCTCTAGTTTTCCTCTGGTTTTGCTGAAAAAAGATGCTTGTCTTCTTTCTAACCTCCTTATCTGAGGGCTTTCTAAAAGTTGGCTTTTTGAAATGATTACAAAATTTGGGAAAGAGGGCCCTAAAAGCATGAGGAGGAAACACATTATTATTATTCATGCAATTCCTCCCTAGCTTGACATGAGTGAAATAACTTCTCTGAACAAGCCCTTTGCAATAATAATTATCTTTAATTATTACATCGGTACTTTGGAGATCATCTCCATCCAGAGAATCGAACTCTTCTTGATGGAAAGAATTGGCATGGGTCCAAATGATGTAACCTTCCTTGCTAGCAGCCAAAAAGGCTATCTAGTTAGCATCCTAGTTGGCGACAATGGTGAACGTGTGATTAGTAAATTCAGCCTCAGAAAGAATGGTCCGCATAGCAAAAAAAGTGATGACTAAGTCGAGACCATAGCCACATCTGCAACCCAGGCCTAGGGTGAACTAGTCATTGTTGCCTTGTTGAGTTTCAAACATGGCTATCGCAATGTTTTTTATTACTACAGAGAATATTTGTGAGATGTACCTCAACTGGGTTCCAACTAGCTTAACCTTTTGAGTTAAGGTACCCTGGTGAGAAGAGTAGAGAGATCTTCGAAAAACAATCTGCTTGTGTGAGCTAATGAGTTCACTGAGGTCCTTTGGAGTTCCTATCATTTCTTACTGGGGGTGTAGGCAGCCTGGATGGTTTTTTGGGTTCCATCTGCGATATTCCTACTAGCTTCCTCTTACCTAAAATGTTGTTGCTAATGTAATTGATGTTCATTTATTTTCTGATTATTAATCTAAATTATACACCCAACACATTTTTTCCTTTTTATCCTTCTTCATATGGAGCATGATATCATTATAGATTGTTAAATTATCTAATCAAGAATATTTAGGAAATTAGGAGGAGCTCTTTCAACTTATAGCCATAGACTAAATGATTAAATTATTGATGTAATTTGAATACATAAATTTGTGATTTTTTGTGAAATTTTGATTTTTTTACTAATTGTAACCAATAGAAAATAAGAAAAATGATATTTTTAATCATTTAAATTAAAAATGAATAACAAATTATAAGAAAAAAAATTTAAAAAAATTCTTTGTTATAATTGATTGAACAATTGAAAAGATTGGATTCACTAAATGCATTAATATAGAACTAATATATTTGTGAAGATTAATATTTCTATTTTCAAACCAAAAATGTCAATGCAATGGTACACAAATTATTAATTAACATTGGTCCTTCTGCTCACTTCAGCATGCAATATTTGAATCAAGCACGAAAAGTTGTCTACTTTATCTAAAAAATACAATCTACAACATAAGAATTTTCCTACCACTTAATACATTATTCTAGTATAGAATATTGTAAAATTAAAATTCAAAAATAAAGTAAAATCCCATCAATATTCAAATAGATAACCAGGTAATATTTTAAATGTCAAATTTTCCCATAGAGTATTGTTTCTTTCAAATGAAAATAATGTAAACTAATAAATAAAATTCTTGAGCCACTTCTATATAGATCATACACCTTGACTATGCTTCCACATTTGCAAAACAATAAGCATGACTTAATTATGCCTTCACTTTTGCTGGCAAAACATCTATGTCCTATCTGTGTGCCCACACTTTTGCATACAATCTACAGTAGCTCAATCATGTGCCTTGTGACATGTTGTCCACTTGTCATTTATTCAAATACTAGGTATTAGTTGATATGTTTTAAGAAGTAGCAACCTATTGATCATATCATGAAAAAGAAAGAGACAAATATTTATTAGTCTAAAAATATATATGCCTGAAATGAATCAGTGTTTTTCTTCCTTCTCAACTCTTTAGTTATGGACATTGAGTTGTTTACAAATGTTCTAATATCATGACATATAGTACAAGAATGAGTTCCCATCTGGTTGTTTGAGTGCACATTGATTATAGACCTCCTACATTGATTCCATAATATGGAACCTAAGTTCTATTCCTATTTGTATTTGAAAAATAAATGTGCTTCATTTTGTAGAATTATTGTATAGTTTAGAAATTTTGAGACATTTTAAAAATAAAGAATGGCTATCTTCAATCTTTCAAGGGAAAACTCCATGTGGAAGACAAAAATCTTTATATTGCAAGTTTTTAAAGATTTTTGCTTCTCCGCAGTGAACAATCTCAATGCTTCATCTAGCAACAAACAAATAAGTTATGCAAATATGAAAATAGTTACAAGCAATGTAGTAGATACTTAGATAGGTCCTACATAATAGTTTGGCCTTCAATTTTTGGTTTGATTCAACACCCCAAATTTACAGATGTCCTACCTGAAACATGACAATATAATTCATCAAGGCTTTTATCTGCATCATATGCACATGCAAAATACTTTACTCCATTCTAATCAAGGTATCTCATTATAAGACTAAGGTCCATTGCAAAACAAATGCTTATATTGTCTTAGGTCATTCAATTCAGTGTGATTTATTAATCATGTGTAATTTTGTGGAACTCGGCATTCAGGACTATACTCCAAACTAGTCACTTCCCAGTTCATAAAAGGGGTGATTATGAAAATATTGGTATTCTAGAAGGGGTGGTTTCATCCTCACAATAGAAATATGAATGTGAATTCAAAATTTTGATGTCTTCAAATTTTCATTGAAGACTCTTCCTATATGTACAAATAGGGCCCTTTGCATCTATTTGAGGATATGAAGAGGTAAGATTTGATCATTGGAGGCTTGGCGTAGCAATCCAAACTTCCCCTTTGAAGCCACAAAACATGAGAAAGTTAGAGTGTAGCATTGAGGAGGAATTTCCAAGCATAGCACATAGCTTAAGAGATTGAATACGCAGTTCCTAATGCCTATTTTAACTCTTAACTCAAAGGAATTCCACTATCATTTGGATGTGTAGACACCTAAAAATCCTTTAGAAAATAAAAGTATTTTTATTTTTCAAAAAACCCCTGATGACATCATCATTTGTTAATTCATTATTTATTTGATTAATTTATTTATTTTTATGCCATTAATTCCTCCTATTTTAATTAAACATCTTTAATTTCAATAATCCCTCCCCAAATCATTTAAAACAAGTTTGAGTGATTTTCCCCTATTTATTCATTATTAATTGATAAATTGACCAAAAATCCTTTAAATAAATAAGATATTTATTTAAATCCTAAAACCTTGGAAATCTTCTAGAAATCCCTAACCTCTTCTAGAATTTGCTAATCTTACCCTAAACCTAATTAAAGGGTGATTCCTACCCTTTTTAGCCTAAACCCTCAACCTTTGACTTTGGGTCAAAACCCCTCATAAATGAGCCTTACATACTCATAAATACTTCTTACATCCTCATTAATGACTCTTACAATCCATTAATGAGACCCATGTCTCTTCTTCCACTCTTATCCCCTAGCACACATCCCTAGTATTGTCCACACATGTGTGAGCAACCTTAACCAAGGTTAAACATCCTTACCTAACCCCAACCTTACCCCAAACCTTACCTCTGACCCTAACTCTCCTTCCTAACCCAAGCCCTTAGGAAAATCCTATAAATAGTCTCTCTTCCAAGAGAAAATCAATTAGTTATCTTTCATCTTTATGCATTGTTATCATGCTTAAATATATCTATACTTAGCATAGCATTTAGCATATATGTTAGATTAACTCTAATTTGTGCTTTGTAAATCATCCTGGAATAGCTTAATGGATTAATCTTAGTTCATATTTCAAGCTTTTCTAATAATTTAGCATCATATCATCTCTCATTTGGATAAAATCAATCTAGCTTAAGCATCCTTGCATCAATCCTCATCTTAGCATCATTAGGATCCTTGAGGCCTTAGGGAAAAAATAGGTGTTCTATACCTGGTTTTGTGCCACTGTGGGGTTCTCATGGTCCCTAATCTATCAAAATCCCCCCTAATCATCATTAGGGATATGCTCCATGTGTTTTGAGAGTACACCTACATCCCTAAAGCGAGATAAAATCAAATAGTACTTAGGTGCATTTGTTTTAGCTCCATCTGAGGTGGCTTGGTTTATGTTTATGTTTTGAACTGATATAATGCTAAATTAAAATCTAACATTTTCCTTGTTTAAGCTTGTTCTGAACAGATAACAGATAAACCATAGCCCACAGGATGAAAACTCAATTAGCATAGTATTAGATAAATCCTAAAAATATTTTGACTAATAACTTATAAGCATGATCTCGTAGTTGATTAGACATTAGGTTTGCTTCAAACAATTACCAATATAAGGTGCTTGAATTTGCAGTCTAATTGGATCCATCGTGTTTGACCCAAGCTTCCTTTTATATGTGTTTTTTCCAGATTTATTTTGAACTCGTTTGTTATGGAATTTCAGAAGTAAAAATATTTTAATAGAAGAAGTTACGAATTCTATCTACATATGGAGCTTGAATTTTCCATCTTTCTCACCAATTATCTTGATGGAGAGATGGGCCCTGAAAATATCCATATAAAAAAAATTGTAGTTTTTTTGTTGTCATAGAATTTCTTGGTGAGCTATTGAGGCCTACAAAATCTTAAAGTATGTAAAAGAAAAAAAAATACCTAATAAAAATAATGCTTCCCTAGCTCTAGTCCTTGCATGAAAACATCAAAAATGTAACCCAGATCCCTCCATGCCAAACTACAATTAGCAGGCCCAACACATGTCAGACTGAAGCAGGGGTTCTTGCACTTCACAGTAGTGTTAGATGTTAAAAAGGGAGGTGAGTTTTTTAGTTCAACAAAGAAATCATTTGCACTCAAGAAAAAGTTCTACTAAAAAATCTTCTGAGTTGAGCTTAACATTTCTCATCTGAAAAAAAACTAAATTTCTCTCCAAGTCAGCTCCTGTACAAAAGCTCTTCAAGCAAAAGGGAATAAATGGATAATTGCAAGAAAAGAATAGATTAACTCAATAAATTATAACCTTTATGTTTATCTTTTTTATGCCAAAGGACTTTTTTATGTTGCTAAAGTACCACAAAAAAAAATCCTCATAAAATGTTAAAATATCAAGTTCTACATTGTATAGTTCAACAATAATATAACCTAGCCCTAAAACTAGATAAATTATGTTTAAAGGCTAGTATTAAAACCATATTTACAATGCATAAAATTAGTTTATTTATTTATTTACTTGGTAGAGAATTAAGATTGAAAATTCCCATTGGTAAAATAAATGTCTCTTATAGCATATGAACAAGGTTATATTGCAACCAATAGCTGTTTATCAAGTCCATGTTAATTTCTTAAAACTTGAGCAAAAAAATTTTGAATACGTTGGATGTCAATTTGAGCTGATAAGGTTTCTCTTACATAGTTCACTAGGGAATTAACAACACTTTATTAAGATCCTAAATTGTTTGAGCCCACATTCTATATGGAAGTCTGATGCTTCTTATCTAAGATGTGGTGGCAGATTGTAACAAAACATGCAGTTGCACATACATATCTTTTTCTGTAGGGTTTGTAATTATTTTACTATTTCAAAGACAAGTGTTCTACATGTCAGTAATATGTGGGAGAAAAAAATGTAAACAACTATCATTTTCAATAAGCAACATAGTATGAAGTTAGAAAAATAGAACAAAGTCTTGCAGGCCAAGTTAAGCTATTCGCTATCGAATGTATGTTGCTAGTGTTTTTTGCATTTTATTTTGAGATTGTTTTATTGTGAATGGATGAAGCCAGTTGAGCACAAGGTGTTTCTGGTGGTTTAAAGCATGAAGTCCCTCTTCCTTTCCACCATTCTTCTATGTCATTGCACTATCCTAGGTTTTCTCCACTTCCTCAGCACAACATTTTTTTTCTTCAAATTTCTTTATGCTTGTTTATGGACCCATTCCTTCATAGCTCGTGCCCAAATTTAGAAATAAAGTACATAAAATTTTAGGAACCCAATAGATATCTGATATGAAAAGATACTTGGGTAGAACCCAACAGAGGGAACACAAGTCTCCTCCCATGATGATTTATCCCTACAAAATGGAACCCAAACAATTTGAACCACATAGTTTCGACAAGAACAAGATCTGTATGGGGTTAATGTTTTCTCATAGACAATATAAAAAATTGTGCTCCTGATGTTGTATTTCTGTAATCGTCATACTAGCATGATTATTTTATTTAACAAATTTCATTACAATTGCATAGTTTAAATAATTTATTCCTTGAATATTATAAATCTTAAATTATCTGTAACCAAATCTTTCACAGATTTTTACCGACATCTTTAAAAAAATCTCATGCAAGATCTTAATCGGAAAATGGCTAAAATTTTGATATGAGATATTAAACAATAAAATTTCATCTAATTTATAGAATTTGGATATTTACAAAGAAATGATTTTATAGGTTACTGTCATTCCAACTCCATTTTGTTGTTGCCCATCTCTCCCGTCTTGCACAATATTACCACTCACCGTTGTGAACTATTACCCCAGGCATGGGAATTGCTTTTTTGTAACTTCATTACACAGGCTTCATGGAAAATTCTCTAGCTCGTTGCCCCTCACCAGCAGGCCTAGTATTAAGAACATGTCTGCTATGGCAGTAATTTTTTTGTTTTTTGTTACTTTTTTTTTTATTGATTAGTTTTTCACCAAGAATTTGAAAAAAAATGTGTTTCCAGTGTATCTTAACCAGGAATTCTACGTATTAGACCCCAACACTAATGCATTAACATTTGTTGTTTATTTTTAAGATGACATTAGAATCTCGTTGGTCAGTAGATAGAAATATTGATTGTTAGAAAGATTCTATCCAGTGTTTGTTCGCAAATCCTAAGCTCGTTCCATTAGTCAATTTTATTTTATGGTTCTTTTAATGAGTATTTTAGGGTGTATTAAAGTGTCATTTCTTTAAAAGTTTGTATCCAGTTCTTATCTAAAACCCTCAGATATATTATTTTATAATTTTATAAATTTTACAATGGACTATGATGGGTAATCCTTTAGAAACAAATTTACAACAGATTTTAGTCGGAAGCCCTCTTCCAATTTATGGAAAGCGGAGGCTTTAGAGATTTTTTATTCATTATTATCACTTGAAGATGCATATTTCGTAGCATTGGATATGTCATACCCATAGTCAAGATGGCACATTTTATCCAATATTATCATTAAAATTGATCACAAAATTCCTCCAAAAATTGTAAATAAGTTAGTAACCTTGGTAGAAGATAAGAGATCATAGATTTTGTTATTTCCTTTTGTTGAGCTTCATATACGCTACCTAGATTTCTATTAAATAAACATTTACAATTTTAAAAATCTAAGTGAAAAAGCGATAAGAAATTTAAGACTTTCCTTTCTTGAGCTTCATATTGACTACCTAGGCTCATGTGATATCACAGGGAGTTCTTTTTGTTTTCTCTGTCATTTCAAAAATATCATTTCAAAGGGAGTCAT
This sequence comes from Chamaecyparis obtusa, assembly GCA_027943335.1. NCBI lineage: Eukaryota > Viridiplantae > Streptophyta > Pinopsida > Cupressales > Cupressaceae > Chamaecyparis > Chamaecyparis obtusa. The sequence goes on from BSBK01003399.1 coordinate 249,047, forward strand.
TTTTTATCTTTTCAAAAAGACAATGTTTTAGTATTAGTTTTTTGAAGAAGTATAGAGCCATCACATTTCAAAACACACAAAAATCAGTGCGATTTGTGGGTTTTTTTCTTCACAAAAATGGAACTCAAAAGAAAGGTTAGTTACCAAATAAGTCTGTAAGAAACTTCAACAAAGCCTTCAAAATCTCCAAGGAAACCCTGATAAGTCCCTTTCCCATGACATTGCAGCTTCAAGTTGAAAATCAAAATGCAAAAAAATTATAATGAAATCCTAGTCAATCAGCGAAAAAAAGACTTTTACCAAAGCATCCAGGAGGTAAAATCGTGGAGCTTCCATTACTATTGGATCCTGAAATAAACCTATGGCTCAGATTCATTTTGGCATAGCAAGTTTTGTATTTTTTCAAGCAAAAATGATTTTTCAGGTTACTCAAACCAATAAAAATTTAGAAAAATCATGATTTTAAATTATTATAAATAAATATTAATAAACAACTATTATACTAGTGTCAAATAAAATTTAATCATTCATTTTGATTGATTGGTTGACTTTTCAAATTAAAAAATTGCCCCTAAACGATTGCATTAGTTTACCTACCGTAGGTAGGAACTAATAATGAAACCAAGGGATTCTTTTCACCAAGGGAGTGTTTCAATCATATCATCTAAATGGGTAAAAGTCAATTCAATAGAAACTGCTAATGCTAAAGAAAAATACTAATGTCGAGGTCCCATTTAGCCATCATGTCACCCATTGAAAATCAGTTTCATTCTTGTGGGTACTGCTGAAGTGAGTATGTTTGTCATGCTTGTCCCAGGAAAAGAATCTAACCCAATTCGATGTTAGATTTTTTATTTTTTATTAACCAGAGGGAAACATTAATAAATGCATTTTACACACATGTCACATGGAGAAACTTTGGTGCCATGCAGAATTCAAGCAATACATGTAGTACCTCTCCCATAGTCTGATTTTCTATATGTTATAGTTATTTTAGGATGATGAATTATATGTTAGGAAATCATTGATGCTTATGATTTTACTAACCCCATACTTGCATGTGTATGGTTGATGTGTTTGTTTTATATTTATGTTTGACGTACATGATGTGGTTGAGGGACGGAGTCGTAGTTACTTGCTTGTGAGATCCACATGATCGGTCGATCCCACATTTGTCTGTTATATATTTATATATGTATGTACATGTGGGTTTTGTATGCAAGTTTGCAGGTACCGGGCATTGACTTCCCTGAATTGTCAGGATGAGCATGCCCTATCGTAATATCTAAAATGGTAAAAGAGGAGAGATAACACATGTCCAAAACCCTAACCTAAGCCTATGTGTCCTAGGATTGGACAAGTATCAGTTTGTCTACCTTACTCAAATTTGTCTAGTTAACATAGATTCGTGGACCACCTTCTTTGAGCATGTTGGTTGTATGTTGTTTGGTCTCAGTTGATTGATTTCATGAATGAGTGATTTTTTATGATTTATTGATTAAAGATTATAGTTGAAATTTAATGCTAGTTATAATTATATGTTTATTTAGGAAAATGAATTAAAATTTAATTATTTAAATAGTTGAATTTAATTAATTATTTTAATTTAAATCAGAGTTAAATGTGCTTTTATGCTTTATTAAATGATTAATTATTTAATTGCATGGTCAATTGTGCTTTAACTATTTAATCTATTTAATATAAATTTTAATCAATTACATGTGCATTAGTAAATGTTGAAAAGAAAATTGTTTTCAAAAAGATAACAACTTGTTTCAAAAATTCAAGTTGAGTCATGCATATAGAATTATTTTTAATTATTAAATTAGAAATTTCTTTCAATTTTTTATTGGAGTTGATTTAGGAGTTAACTGCTGAGTTATCTTTAGAGTTTGCATGAAAGGGGGAATTGAATCTCTATTAGGAAAATTGCATTCATTTTTAGAGATTAGACAGGTTTTGGAGCAATTTTGGAGAGAGCTTGGATTTTGGCATCTTGAGATTTTGGGTAATTTGGAATTGAATGATATTTGTTGAAAGCTTGTTTGTGCATCTAGATCTTGTGTATACTTTCTTTGTGGACTCAGATCTGCAAGTTGAATCAATTCTAGGAAGAATTGTAGTGTCTACAATTTCTCAAGGGCTTATATTCAGTATCTACATTAGATCTAAGGTAGGGTATGAGAATCCTCTCTGTAATCTTTGTTTGGCAATTTTAATGATTTCTTATGCCTGGTTAATTTCATTTTCTTAGTAGATCCATTTTTCTATTTCTATGATTTTGGGTATTAGAGAACCCTTAGATCTGTCATTTGTTGATTTTATTCATACTTGACACAGCAAGGTTATGCTGGCAAAATTTTATTAGAAAATTTTCTATAAATCTTCTAGAAAATGAAAAAAATAACCCTAGACTATAGTTAGACTATTATGTTTGGTTAAATAAATTTTATTGTGAAAGAAAACCAATTTTAGTAGAAAAAAATCAATTCTGGTAAAAATAATACTCTCTATTAAAAATACAGTAAGAATTAAAAAATACTTAGCCAAAAAGAAAACTCCAGAAAAGACAAAACATATATACTAAAAGTCAAATGCATGACTTTAGTTAATGTGTTGCTTTTTAAAAAAATGCTTATCATTTGTTTTCCTTAATTTCATAAATTAATTTTTTAAAAATATATATAAAAATAAACTTTTAAGGAAAATTTGCTTTTGAAAAAGTTTTTTAAAAAAAAATTATTGAGGGAGGGAGGTGAGGCCCATCCCCTCACCTCACCTCCCCTCTCGACAGTACCGAGGCTGCCGGCAGAAGGTCAGACTGCCGATGGCAAACTAGGTATTGCCTAGGCTATCGATGACAAGCTAGACTACCGTACGATCAGCCCTGTCGATGCAGCATGGGGTGGGGCACAGGCCATGGGTCCCCCCCACCTCCACATACCTTTGATTAAAGGCTTCTTTTTTAATTTAAATTTTATTTTAAAAATTTGTATTTAATTTTAATAAATATGTTAAAATAAATATGTCTTAATTTAATTTGTTGTAATTTGGATTTTTAATTGTAAAAAGAAATTAGTTTTTTTTCTTTAAATTAAATTAAATTTTCTTGTTAAGATTTGGACTTATTAAATAATTTTAATAATATGAATTAAGTTTTAGTTAGCCTAATAAATTAATACGTATATATTAATTTATTTTTTTATTTATTTTTATGCTAATGATTTATTAATTTCATGATTATTTATATAATGTTGTGTGTATTAAAATATATATATTTACATTAGAATATGTGTATTTTCACATATATAAAAATAAACTTTTAAGGAAAATTTGCTTTTGAAAAAGTTTTTTTTTTTTAATTATTGAGGGAGGGAGGCAAGGCCCATCCCCTCACCTCACCTCCCCTCTCGGCAGCACCGAGCCTGCCGATGGCAGATCAGACTGCTGACAGCAGACTAGGTACTGCCTAGGCAGTCAGCGGTAGGCTAGACTACCGCACTATCAACCCTGTCGATGCAGCATGGGGTGGGGCGTTGGTCATGGGTGCCCCCTTCCACATACCTTTGATTAAAGGTTTCTTTTTCAATTTATGTTGAATTTTAATAAATATGTTAAAATAAATATGTGTTAATTTAATTTGTTGTAATTTAGATTTTTTATTGCAAAAAGAAATTAGTTTTTTTTCTTTAAATTAAATTAAATTTTCTTGTTAAGATTTGGACTTATTAAATAACTTTAATAATATGAATTAAGTTTTAGTTAGCCTAATAAATTAATATGTATATATTAATTTATTTATTTTTATGCTAATGAATTTATTAATTTCATGATTATTTATATAATGTTTTTGATTAAGTAAAACGGGTTTTATAGGGATCCTGAAACCCACAACAATGTAAGATTATAACAGATAAGCATGAAATAAAAATAGAGTAAAATAGTTTAGAGTACCAAGGAACAAGCCACTATAGGGTTGAACAAGAAAAATCAAAGAAACAGTCAAAACAAGGCAAAAAATAAAGGCACCAGAACATGTTATGCCAAGCTCTTGAGCATGATAGCCGCGTTGCTTTTGAGGGCCTCCATTAGTTGAATAGTGTCTTTCATGTTCTGAACTTGGGGTCCTTGGGGGTCGATTTTCTCCCTGTTTTTCCTGATTCTTTCCCTGGTTCTTTTCCCTGGTCCTTCAATGGGCTCCTTATGTTTCTCCCTAGTCCTCTGATCAGTCGTGGTTTCCATTTTATCTTCCATTTTTTTATTAGCAAATTCAAGTTCTCGTTGGACATTTTGAAGATATTGAATTTTTTCTCGGCTATTCCCTTTAGGGTTTTTTCAAGGCTTATCATTTTGGATTCCATGTGCTAGACCCTGGTTTCTAGACTTAGCTTTCTCTCTGTGGTGTGTCCCTTATTGTCTGAGCTCTAGATTTTTTCTTTGAGGTCCTCAATCTCGTGGTAGAGCCAATTGAAAGATCTAAACTGATCTAGCATGTTGTTCTTGGTGTTGTTGAGGAAGTCCATATCCATTTCCTTGGCTTTATCACTTAGAACAACTAGTGCTGGGTTAATCAACTCTTCCTTGTGGACTTTTCCTTCATTATCCTCCAAAATTTGTGGGTAAACGGCCTCCCTAATTATTCCCATTTGCATAGTGTTGATGTTGAAATTTATCTAGACCTTTTTGCCTTTCCCGGTATCCTAATTGTTATATTCCCCCCATAGGCATCTTTAGTATCATCTATCCTTATAGGTGACTAGTTAGTACCATGCTTGTCATTAAGGTCTTCGGTAATAGGGTCATGATTCTTGATATTGGTGCCAGTAGGGGACTGAAGAGGAGGGGTTTTTTCCTAACTTATAGTAAGATCAACTGATAGGCGACCCGAGAAGTCCTGCATTAGTATGGGAATTTCCTCTTTGACTTGTTCCTGCATGTCTGCAACTTCCATTTTGGGATTACCCTCATCATCTTCCGTATCCATTTCTTCCTCCTTGTCATTGTACTCTTCCTCTAAGTGAACCTCCTTCCTATCCTGCTTTTTTGAGGGTTTTCTAATTTTGATAGCTTTCAGGGGTCGCTTCTTCGAAGGGGATTCCTTGTTCTGTTACTTATTTTTGACTTCCTCACTGTCATCTGAAAGTTTGCCCACAAAAGTTCCTGAAGGAACATAATCTGACCCAAAGTCCTCGCTATTAGCTTTTCTATCTTCAATTTCATTGCCCAGGATTTGGGCTTTAAAGAATTCATAGATCAACAGAAGCAATCCTTCATGCAGGGCAGGGTTCACAATTTTCTTATCTCTAAAACCATTTATATTCTTGTTTATAGAAGAGAAGAGGTAAAAAGGAATGGAAATCTTAGTACAATGCCTAAAATGGTTCAGAAAAATGAAATGATAGGTGCAGATTCTATCAAACCTGGTATCCAGGGTGACATACAGGATGAGGGCCTTCAGAACATACTGCCAAAGCATCTTCAAGCTCCCAGGAAGGTAGTAGGTGCCCAACTTAACTATGGCTTTCGTCTCCTTGTCATCCCTCACAAAATTTTTGACGGCAATGTCAGATAATTTTTGGTCTCTATAGAATTTATTTTCGACGATGGGAATGTCGATGACCATTGATATAACCTCATCTATGACAGTAAATTTCTTTCCCTCTATGTCCATCATCCCTTCATTCAGGGTTTTGACAAAGATTTTAGTGATATCCTTCCTGCAACCATGGAGTCTTTCAATAAAAGTTGTGATATCCCCTTTCTGTAATGCATTCCAGACTTTCATTTGCTTCTTCTATTTCTCACAGTCACACTCTAACTCCCTTCTAAGCCTTTCCCCAACCATGTCTTTCATGTATGCTCTGGTTTTCCTCTTTTTTAGCTGAAAAATGCTACTTTCCTTCTTTATAACTTTCTTATCTGAGGGCTTTCTAAAATTAGGCTTTTTGAAATGATTACAAAATTTGGGGAAGAGAGCCCTAAAAGTGTGAAGAAGCGATGCGTTATTATTATTCATGCAATTCCTCCCCAGCTCGACATGAGTGAAATAACTCCTCTAAACAAGCCCTTTGCAATAATAATTATTTGTAATCATTGCATCGGTACTTTGAAGATCGTCTCCATCCAGAGAATCCAACTCTACTTGATGGAAAGTATCAGCATGGGTCCAAATGATGTAAGCTTCCTTGCTAGTGGCCAGAAAGGCAATCCAATCAGCAGCCCAGTTGGCAACAGTGGTGAACACGTGATGAGTAAAGTCAGCCTTAGAAAGAATGGTCTGCGTAGCAACAAAAGTGATGACTAAGCCGAGACCATAGCCAGGTTTGCAACCCTGGCCTTGGGCGAACCAGTCATTATTGCCCCATTGAGTTTCAAACATGGCTATCGCATCATTTTTTATTGCTATAGAGAATATTTGTGAGATGTGCCTCAACTAGGTTCCAATAAGCTTAACCTTCTAAGTTAAGGTGCCTTGCTGAGAAGAGTTGTGAGGTCTTCGAAAAACAATCTTCTTGTGTGAGCTAATGAGCTCACTAGGGTCCTTTGGAGTTGCTATCATTTCTTATTGGGGGTGCAGGCAGACTGGATGGTTTTCTAGGTTCCATCAATGATATTCCTACTGGCTTCCTCTTGCCTAATTTGACTAGCTTTCTATCTGCCTGGGGATTTGATTTTAGCCTTGACGTCTGCTCTGTTTCTGCTCCTAGTAGCTGTAGGAGAAACTAGAGAGGGGTCTTTGCTTTTGGTTCTCTTTTTACTTTGAACCTTTGACCAGCCCTCTTTTTCATCTTTGTATTTGGCAAAGAGCTCCTCCATCTTGGTGAGTTTCCTTAGAGAGATAGTGCCCAGAAGAAAGTCCATTTGTTGGACTTTGTTTGAATCCTGTGTCTCTGGGCAAAGGCAAGAAACTAGGGGACCACTAGGTATGACCCTAGCTAGGCTTGAAAAACATTCTTCCAATGGGGATTCAAGGGAGTCTGAGACAAAGGAGATAAAGATAGAACCTAGGCACGAGTCACCTCCTTTCCCCATACCATTATCTCTGGTTTCAGTCATGGATTCATGTTGAATGTTGACTACCAAGTCGATGCCTTCTGACTGGGGAGACACCTCTCTGAGTGCAAAGCTTTCTTGGCTTGACTTGGTATTTTCCTTTTGTTCCCCTTCATGAGGATTTTGCTTATCTTTTGGTGAGTCAAGAATCTCTAGAGTGTCCTCTAGTTTGTCCTTTTTTTTCCACACTCTGTGAGTCTTGACATCTGAGTCAGAATGTGGATTGGCTATCTCCCTTGGGAGGCTAACCTTTTCAGTGGGTTTACCTGACTTGATCTTTTTAACACTTATAGCCTTCCTTTCTTTTTCTAGATTAATGCGCACTAGACACAGTCTGGCTTTATGTCCCACTTTCTTACAATGGAAGCAAGCAAAAGGGACACTTTCATAGTCCAACTTTTGCAAATGCTTTCCTAGTTTGGATTGGAGCACGATAATTTCCAGCATGTCTTGGCCCTCTTCCACCCCTATGCAGATCTTGGCATAGGTGACGTAGCTTTTGGCAACATTCATTGGATCTATCAAGAGCAGGGTACCAAAGGATCTGGCTATACCATTGAAGACATCTTCAACCCAGAATTCCAAAGGGAGTTCTGGGAGCCTTACCCACACTGGGGCTTGGACGAAGAAAGTATCATTGAGATCAAGCTTCAGAGTCCATTTTTGCAACACCACAGTAGCCTTGCCTATTGACCAAGTACCTGCACAAAGGATTTTTTCTAAGTCTTCTTTACAAGAAAACTCAAAGTACAGAAAGCCCTTTGCCATAGCTGTGACAAGGACTTGCCCCTTTAGCTCCCATTTCTTTTTTGTAAAGATTCTCACAATATCTATATTAGGTCTAGACCCCACAAATTTTCCAACAAGAGTATGGTCCATTGAGGCGATATTGTGATCCACCAACTCATCAGGAATCTCAATGATGAGTGTATATTAAAATATACACTCATCATTAGAACATGTATATATTTACATTAGAACATGTATTTTCACATATATAAAAATAAACTTTTAAGGAAAATTTACTTTTGAAAAAGTTTTTTTTTTAAAATTTATTGAGGGAGGGAGGCGGAGCCCATCTCCTCACATCACCTCCCCTCTCGGCAGCACTAAAGTTGTCGGCAGTAGGTCAGACTGCCGATGATAGACTAGGTACAGTGCCTAGGTTGTCGGCGGTAGGCTAGACTGTCGCACAGTCAACCCTACCGGTGTAGCATGGGGCGGGGCACAGGCCGTGGGTCCCTCCCCCCACCATAACTTTTATTAAAGGTTTCTTTTTTAATTTAAATTTTGTTTTTTTTAATTTATATTTAATTTTAATAAATATGTTAAAATAAATGTGTTAATTTAATTTGTTGTAATTTAGATTTTTTATTGTAAAAAGAAATTATTTTTTTCTTTAAATTAAATTAAATTTTCTTATTAAGATTTGGTCTTATTAAATAATTTTAATAATATGAATTAAGTTTTAGTTAGCCTAATAAATTAATATGTATATATTAATTTATTTATTTTTATGCTAATGAATTTATTACTTTCATGATTATTTATCTAATGTTGTGTATATATATATATATATATATATATATATATATATATATATATATATATATATATATATATATATATATATTTGCATTAGAACATGTATTTTCACGTAAAATATGTTTAAATTTTGGATGGACAATTATTGAGAATTGAAGTGCATATATTGTAATTGGGCATTTTTGTTTCTCAACTTGATACTGTTAGAGACTTTAGAAAACTTTTCGATATTAGTAATGTTCTTTTTTTTATTGAATTATGGATCTGTTTCTTTAAGTGAATGAATGATTTAGTTTATGGATGATGTAAATGTTATTTATTTGTCCTCAAGTATCTTCTTTTGCTTGTATGTGTTATGGGGCATTAGAAGGCCTAGGGAAAATAAAGAGGCTGGGGTGTGATTTCTACGGTCAAGTTTTCTATTCATGTTATTGCGTGTGTGAATTGTGCTTTATCACCCTAATTGATCATGGGTTATGCACAAAGATGGGGGACCAAAAAGGTGCCACTTTACTTTTTGGTCCCACATCGACCATAGTGCGTATGCACTAAAGCATGTGCGCCTAATAGGGTGCACGCGCTATGGCTTTGGTTGTCCAAGCATTAGGCTTGGGAAATCTAAACCATAGCGTGTGCACCCTATAGCATGCACGCACTTTTTATAAACACTATTTAGTGTTTTTTGCGGTTGGGAAAGCTCATTTCACTTTCCACAAACCCGTGTTTGCAGCAAAGAAAGCCTTCCCAAGCACATACGCAGTATTGTTTGGGCTTGTTGAATCCATATTTTTCATTCATTCATCCATCAATTTGTATACAAAATGGCTCCACAATGTCGTCAAGCTCGATCCGGAAGAAGAGGTAAGTGTTTTTACAGCCCATGCCTCATATTTGTATTGAAAATTAAGTTTTGTTAAAATTTGTTTTCTTAGATTTTATGCATGTAATTAAGATTTTAAAATTTAGTTTTTTAAATTTCCAGGAAGAAATAATCTCCCTCAACCAAACCCTCCACCAAACCCTTCGTCTCCTCATGAAGAAATGAATGAAGAAACAAATGAAGAAAATAACAAAGAAAATGAACCTCAATTGCCTCCACCAATCAAGAAACCTCCTCCTAGAACACAAGAAAATTTGATGAACCAAATTGAAAGAGGGAAAAAAGAATTAGAATCTTTAATTAAGAGGTTAAAATATTCTATTGGTACAAATCCTAGAAGGGAAAGACTTGCGAACTCATTGGAAGCAATCTTGACCCACGTAAGCTTGGTTAGTGGGAAAATTAATTTATGGCAGGATAAAAAAGAAGAACAAAAACAATATTATGCAAATAAATTATCTTATGCAAACATAAAAAAGAAAAAAATTACAAAAGATGACATCTGCAAACTCTTTAAAAAACCAGGGGACACAGATACTCTTAGAACTACAACAAGGAGGTTCCCAATTCATTGGTGCTTAAATGAAGACATTAAAAAAAACTTTTGGGAGAGATGGTGGATGGTCTTTGATTCGCCTCTATGTAACAATCATGAGGTTCCTATATATTTCTTAAGGAAACTCTATTGCAAGTTTGTACTCAAGGAGGTGCCAAATTATTTTGACTATCTAGATTCTCAGGGTAGAGAAGGGGGGTCATCATTTGATAGAGCGGGGGCACATCGTGACCCTAACGCACCTAGGGTTCCTATTGGAAAGCCACAGGTGGATCATGTTACTATTCCTTCCGTTGTGAAGGAACATGTAGAGGTGGACACACTAGGTACAATTAGTACTCTAACAGAGACTCTCATTCAGTGTGCTACTCCTTTAGTTGAGGGTGACCATGGTCAATCTTCAAGGGGGCATATTTTTCAGTCATGTGGATCCTTGTGCACATTTGGTACTGCCGAGAGAGAGGAAGAGGATTTTGGACTGATGAATGATGATTTTCTAAATATGACATTTGGCATTGACACACAGGTAAATATTTCCAAGTTCATTAAATTGTTTTGATCATATTTCATTTATAAAAGAATAACTAATTAATTTAGTATCTATTGATTATGATCAACTTTTAGGGCAAGAGTGTCAATGGCAGTGGCAGTCGCAATGATCCTCCTGTGCCCTTCTACACATCGTCATCAATTCCACAAGTATGTATCGAATAAAACATTTTATTTAATATATTTGATTATTATATAATTATATGAATAATTGTATCATAACTTATTGTGCATGTGCATTAGACGTTCACTAGTGGACCATCGACATTCACAACAGATAGCGAAGGGCATCGTGCCACTTTCCTTGAGGTATCTTTATTTGCATGTTAATTTGATTTACATGATTATATTTAATTAATAAATGAATGAATAACTAAATTAATAAACAAATTATGATCAAAATCTAGAGGCACGATGATCACATTCTTTCACCTAGCTTTATGATGTCATCATTGAGTCCATAGGTATATATGTAATAATGCATTATAATTAACATGTTAGTAGTACATTCTTATATGAATGGTTATCTTATAATTTTCCATGTACATGTGCACTAGTTGAATGTTGGACCTTCGACATCGACACCGCACACTGAAGGACATGGTGGAACCTTCACGGAGGTATCATTTAATCATTAGTAGGGTTGTAAAAAATATATGTAATCTTGTTAACTGCGTAATACTTTTTTTGTTTCATTTTTGGTTATTGACATCAGAGACTCCTCCTTCTGTTCGTGATACTTTGGATCATGGATTAGCTGTAGCAGTAGCTAGTTCTGAAGCACTGACTGAGGTATGAAAGAGATCACTTAATTTTAATTGTTATTTTAATAGTTTGTATTGAATTTTATAATGATATTCATGTATGTATTTTAATTATTATTTTGATCATTATTGTAGGGACTTATTACTCCAGATCGTCAGCATGCTCCTTTGGTGGATGTACACAGTGACTATTTTCTAGCGGTAAGCGAATATTCTATTTTATGTCATTGTATAATTCAATTTTGATGTATATTAGTTATTGATGCTTAAATTTTTTTTATCAACTCGAGCTACAGAAGAGTCTAGATAGGAGGATGAGTGAGTGCACTTGAAAGACTACAGCATCCACTGCATCTCCATCGACATGACAATCGAAGACATCTCAGGATTTGTTTTCTTCCCCTAGCGGGAAAGGACTAGATTAGGGATATAGATTGTATGCCTATATGACATTAGTGGACATATTTTTTGTATATTGTATAAGTGATACGTTGTACATCCATTTGGCTTTGAGGAAGCTAGTTAACTATATTGAATATATTCAATGTATGACATTATTGGACATATATATTTGGCTTCATGCCCTAAGCATATATATTTTTATGTTTTAGGTATGCAATTCATGTGTTTGGTGTATTGATGTATACTAATTTATGTTTATGTGGATGTCTTATGCTTTGTAAATTTCTCATGTCTTATAGTTATGCTTGTATGTTTATTGATGTATATTGTTACTGTCACCCTAAGGAGACTAACTTAACAAAATTCACTATCACCCTAAGGAGACTAACTCAACTCGAGGATTATACAAAAAACTTGGAATCCACTCAAGGAATTAACCTCACTCAAGGATCTAGTTGAGTTCTCTGACTTTTTAAGTCACTCCCACAGCCATACTACTCAAATTCACTTCCTTGTTTCCTTGTTCCAATGTCTTCTAGCATCAACTCTATCCTAGGCCACCTAGTGCCTCCACCACACCAAAACTCAAACCAGACTTCACACCCTGATCCTAACACCTTAGATCATCTCAAAATGCTATATTTTCCATGTTAAAACTTCTCATTCAATGCAATCAACTCATCTTTCACCCTTCCTCTTCTATAGCCCTTCTAGGCCTCCCTAGTAGCCCTTCCAACAGTGAAATTAGAAATTTACTCGCAAACTCCCCAAAAAACCTAGCAATTTTTTTACATTTTCTAGTACCCTTTTTGGATTTACTAAATTGATATCAATCTCATACTTTAACTCTTTGACTGGTGAAGACTTCCTTCACCCCCTAACCCTTCAACTAGGCCTAATTAGCCTCACCTAACAAAGCAACTCCTAGAACCACTCACTTCCAAGACTCCACAACCCCAAATAGTCTTGATAAAGGATAAAAGATAACCAATTTTCAACTTAGTTTTCCCATACTCACCCATCTACACTCCCATTCAATAAACCCTCTGTATTTGGGCTAAAAACCAAGAGTTTTGTAGAAAATAACATTCCCTGCAACACCCAACCTCAACACCGGTCGCAACACCTTATAATACATCCCAAAGGACCTTCACATCCATCATCTACCCTCTCTAATCATCGGGTCACTTCCAGCCATGACTAGTGCTTACCTTCAACTCCTTTTACTGTTATTTCACCAAGCCTATCTCTGTCTCTTCTCACCTTCTATTCAACTTCCCTGCATTCAAAGAAATATCTAATACATACAATACATCAATAGAAATCTCCCATAAAACCATAGTTAACATAGAGGTGGGAGTACCTTACATATTATGGAGGATTCAAACCTTTAATTTACTGACTGTCCTACAAATGCCAATCACCATCCTCAATAACAATCAATTCCTTGACTGTAATAATAACAAAAGTAATGAGATGAATGTAGAAATGTATAAATATAATATAAGGCAATATTTATAAGTCATAACCTATCCAAGATCACATGGAATCAAACATTTATATTCATTGGTGTGTTCCCTGTTCCACGGGATAGTCACAATATAAAGACATGACTTTGAACAGGTGAGGCAACATATGGCAAGGTTGTTGTCTATTGACCCCAATACCAAGCCTATTTTGATTTGTGGGTACCCTAATGTTGGCAAGAGTTCTTTTATTAATAAGATTACTAGGGTATATGTTGATGTGCAACCTTATGCTTTTACTACTAAGTCTCTGTTTGTCAGGCATACTGATTATAAGTACTTGAGGTATCAGGTTATTGATACCCCTGGTATTTTGGACCACCCCTTGGAGGATAGGAACACCATCGAGATGCTCAGTGTTACTGCCTTGGCTCATTTGAACATAGTTTTTTTTGTTTTTCCTTGATGTTTTGGGGTCGTGTGGTTATAGTATTGTGGGGTCTCTTAGTTGTTGACTGTGCCCCTGTACTAGTCACTATCAATACACCAGTTAAATCCTTGGTGTTGTTAGTGATGAAGGTAATGAAAAGATATTATAGCCAAGTCAAAAAAAATGCAAATAAATGTTCCTACATCAAACTAAACAAGGATCACATTCAGATCAAGTACAATAGTTCACTATTGTTGACTGTACCCGTAGGCCAGTAGAATACCAATGTGCAGAGAAATTTTGATTTTATTGATTCAAGCTAATACATACTCGATCTATTTCAGATCAACAACATTCTTGCCCTATCCACTCACGTGGGTCCCTTCCAAATAGACTCTAATCTTCCAAACGACTAATTGGAACCTACAAACTAACTTCTAACAATCCCCTAACTGACTAATTGTTAATGACAAACACTAGAATTAGCTATCAAGTTGACAACAAAAGTTGTCAACTCGACAACCCAACACCCTTTTCCCACTCTAACTATTTATAAAAGGTTTAGAGACAACCTTTACAAACCAAACTAACTTAGACTTCCTAGTAACCCCTACTAACTCCAATTAAGCCCTATTTGGCTTATATTGCCAATATAGGCAATTTACAAGATTGTTCACATTTAATGCTTTTAACACTATGTAAAGGCTCTAATGGCCTTAGTACATATTTATAGACCCTTATAGGTTATTTCCATCAACCCCTAACCTAGGATCAATACATAACCATTCCTAGTGACCCCTAGGTACCTTTTAGGCTTATCAATGCCATTAAGGCTTACATTTAAGATTGGGTTACAATATGATCAATACATGATCAAATTTCAAAATGGCCCACAAGCCCTTTTGCATCTAAATACATATTTGCATGCATCCTCCTGCTCACCCCAGAGTGGTCCGCGGCGTTTGAATGACTGTATGTGCCCAACAAAGTTGTAAATAGCATTTAGCCAGCCATTTAGAGCTCTTGGAACAGATGGTTTGATGCTTATATGACCGACGGTTTAAAAGATACACAATGTTGGTTGTTTGAACTGAGGAACATTGTGAGTTATGACATCGATCGAGAATGTGTTGCCAAATTTAAACAAAATTGAATCTCTAAAAACTGAGACAGGCTATTGTAGGCCCTGGCAACACAGTCTCGTAGCACTTGACATCTCAATGCTACCTCACACGAGCTCCAAGATATGACCCTGTAAAGATCACTAATTTCATGTTGAAGGGACCTTGAGGGACACTTCATCCCAAAGTCATCAACATCGTTTGAATGACTGTGTGTGGCAAACGAGGTTGCTACTACTGTTTACCCGACCATTCAGAGCTATTAGAATAGACGATTCTATGCTACGACTGACGGTTTGAAATATACGCAATGTTGGCCGTTTGAACTGAGGAACACTGTGAGATTTGACATCGACCGAGAATGTGTTGCCAAATTTAAATAAAATTTAATCTCTAAAAACCAAGACATGTTATTGTAGGCCCCGGTAACATGGTCCCATAGCACTTGATGGCTCGACGCTACCTCGCACGAGCTTTGAGATATGACCCCATAAAGAGTGTTGATTTCATGCTGAAGGGACCTTGAGGGACACTTCAGCCCAAAGTCGTCAGCGGTGTTTGAATGACTATGTGTGGAAAATGAGGTTTCCCCTAGCATTTACTCAGTCATTCAGAGCTGTTGGAATAGTCAGTTTGATGCTACGACAATTTGAAAGATACGCAATGTTGGGCATTTGAACTGAGGAACACTTTGAGTTTTGACATTAACCGAAAATGTGTTGCCAAATTTAAACAAACTTCAATTTCTGTAAACTGAGATAGGTTATTGTAGGCCCCGACAACATAGTCCCATAGCACCTGATGGCTTGATGCTACCTCGTAAGAGCTCCAAGATATGACCCCGTAAAGATCATTGATTTCATGTTGAAGGGACCTTGAGCAAGAGGCTGCATTTGAATGACTGTGTTGGAAAACAAGGTTGCCCCAAGCATTTACCTAGCCATTCGAAGCTGTTGGAATAGTCGGTTCAATGCTACGATCGATGGTTTGAAAGATACACAATGTTGGTTATTTGAACTAAGGAACACTTTGAGTTCTAACATCGACCGAGAATGTGTTGCCAAATTTAAATGAACTTGAATCTCTAAAAAATGAGACAAGTTATTGTAGGCCCCAGCAACATGGTCTTGTAGCACCTAATGGCTTGATGCTACCTCACATGATCTCTGAGATATGATCTCATAAAGATCATCGATTTCATGTTGAAGGGACCTTGAGGGACATTTCAGCCCAGAGTCATCGGCGGTGTTCGAATGACTATGTGGAAAATGAGGTTGCCCCTAGCATTTACCTAGTCATTCAGAGCTATTGGAATAGTCAGTTCGATGCTACAACTGACGGTTTGAAAGATACAAAATGTTGGCCATTTGAACTGAGGAACACTTTAAGTTCTGACATTGACCACAAATGTGTTGCCAAATTTAAATGAACTTGAATCTCTAAAAACTGAGATAGGTTATTGTAGGCCCCAGAAAAAGGGTCTCATAGCACCTGATAGCTCAATGCTACCTCTCACGAGCTTTGAGATATGACCCTATAAAGATCACCAATTTCATGCTGAAGGGACATTGAGGGAAACTTCGGCCTGGAGTCATCGGCGGCATTCAAATGACTATGTGTGGAAAATCAGATTGCCCCTAGCATTTACCCAGCCATTCAGAGTTGTTGATAATGTCAGTTTGATCCTATGACCAATGGTTTGAAAGATACGCAATGTTGGTCGTTTGAACTGAGGAACACTTTAAGTTCTGACATCGACAGAGAATGTGTTGCCAAATTTAAACAAACTTGAATGTCTAAAAATTGAGACAAGTTATTGTAGGCCCCGATAACACAGTCCCATAGCACTTGATGGCTCGATGCTACCTCACACGAACTCTAAGATATGACCCCTTAAAGATCGATGATTTCATGTTGAAGGGACCTTGAGGAACACTTCAGCCCGGCATCACCGATGGCATTGGAATGAATGTGTGTGGTAAATGAGGTTGGCCCTAGTGTTTACCCGACCATTTAGAGCTGTTGAAACAGTCGGTTCGATGCTATGACCGATGGTTTGAAAGATACGCAATGTTGGCCATTTGAACTGAGCAACACTTTGAGTTCTGACATCGACCAAGAATGTGTTGCCAAATTTAGATGAACTCGAATATCTAGAAACTGAGATAGTTTATTGTAGACCCTGCCAACACAGTCCAATAGCACCGTCAGCTCGATGCTACCTCACATGAGATTCAAGATATGACCCTGTAAAGATCGATGATTTCATGTTGAAGGGACCTTGAGGGACACTTTGGCTTGAAGTTATCGGTGACGTTTGAATGATAGTGTGTGTCAAATGAGGTTTCCACTAGCATTTACCCGGCCATTCAGAGCTATTGGAATAGATGATTCAATGCTACGACCAACGGTTTGAAAGATATGCAATGTTGGCCATTTAAACTAAGGAACACTGTGAGATTTGACATCGACCGAGAATGTGTTACCAAATTTAAATGAACTTGAATCTATGAAATTCAAGAGAGGTTATTATAGGCCCCGATAACATAGTCTTGTAGCACCTAACGGGTCGATGCTACCTCACATGAGCTCTGAGATATGACCTTGTAAAGATCATTGATTTTAGGCTGAAGGGACCTTGAGGGACACTTCAACCCAGAGTTGTCGGTGATGTTCAAATGACTGTGTGTGGAAAATGAGGTTGCCCCTAGCATTTACTCGACCATTTGGAGATGTTGAAATAGTCAGTTCGATGCTACGACTGACGGCTTGAAAGATACACAATGTTGGTCGTTTGAACTGAGGAACACTTTGAGTTTTGACATCGACCGAGAATGTGTTGTCAAATTTAAACGAACTTGAATCTCTAAAAATTGAGACAGGTTACACTAAACCCTGACAATATGGTCCCATAGCACTTGACAGCTCGATGCTACCTCACACGAGCTCTGAGATATGACCTCGTAAAGATCACTAATTTCATGTTGAAAGGACCTTGAGGGACACTTAGGCTCAGAGTCGTCGGCTGCGTTTGAATGACTCTATGGAAAACAAGGTTGTCCCTAGCATTTACACGGTCATTCGAAGCTGTTGGAATAGTCAGTTTGATGCTACAACCGATGGTTTGAAAGATACGTAATGTTGGTCATTTCAACTGAGGAACACATTGAGTTCTGACATAGACTGAGAATAGGTTGTCAAATTTAAACGAACTTGAATCTCTAAAAATTGAGATAGGTTATTGTAGACCCTGGCAACATGGTCCCATAGCACCTTACGGCTTGATGCTACCATGCACAAGCTCTAAGATATGACCCCGTAAATATTATTGATTTCATGTTTAAGGGATCTTGAGGGACACTTCGAGCCAGAGTCATCAGTGGTGTTTGAACAACTATGTGTGGAAAACAAGGTTTCCCCTAGCGTTTACCCGACCATTTGGAGCTGTTGAAATAGTCAGTTCGATGCTACGACTGACGGTTTGAAAGATACGCAATGTTGGTCATTTGAACTAAGGAACACTTTGAGTTCTAACATTGACCAAGAATGTGTTGTCAAATTTAAACGAACTTGAATCTCTGAAAACTGAGACAGGTTATTATAGGCCCTGAAAAAATGATCTAGTAGCACCTGACGGCTTGATGCTACCTTGCATGAGCTCCAAGATATGACCCCATAAAGATCACTAATTTCATGTTGAAGGGACCTTGAGGGACACTTCGGCCTGGAGTCGTCGGCAGTGTTTGAATGACTGTGTGGCAAACGAGGTTTCCCCTAGCGTTTACCCGGCCATTCAGAGTTGATGGAACAGTCTATTTGATGCTATGACTGACGATTTGAAAGATACACAATGTTGGTCATTTGAACTGAGGAACACCTTGAGTTTTGACATCAACCGAGACTGTGTTGCAAAATTTAAAAAAACTTGAATCTCTAAAAACTAAGACAAATTATTGTAGGCCCTGACCACACGGTCTTGTAGCACCTAACGGCTCGATGCTACCTCACATGAGCTCTGAGATATCACCTTGTAAAGATCATTGATTTCATGTTGAAGGGATCTTGAAGGACACTTCAGCCCAGAGTTCGACGGTGTTCAAACGACTGTGTTTGGCAAACAAGGTTTTCCCTAGCATTTACTCAGCCATTTGGAGCTGTTGGAATAGTTAGTTTGATGCTACAATAGACGGTCTAAAAGATACGCAATGTTGGTCATTTGAACTAAGGAACACTTTGAGTTCTAACATCAACCAAGAATGTGTTTCCAAATTTAAACGAACTTGAATCTCTAAAAATTGACATGTTATTGTAGGCCCCAGCAACAAGGTCCCGTACCACCTAATAGCTCGATGCTACCTTGCATGAGCTCCGAGATATGACCCCACAAAGATAGTCGATTTCATGTTGAAGGGACCTTGAGGGACACTTCACCTAGAGTCGTCAGTGGCATTCAAATGACTTTGTGTGGAAAACAAGGTTTCCCCTAGCATCTTCCCAGCCAAATGGAGCTATTGGAACAGTCGGTTTGATGCTACGACTGATGGTTTGAAAGATACGCGATGTTGGCCATTTGAACTGAGGAACACTTTGAGTTCTGACATTGACCGAGAATGTGTTTCCAAATTTAAATGAACTTGAATCTTTGAAAACCAAGATAGGCTATTGTAGGACTTGGCCACATGGTCCCGTGGCACCTAACGGCTTGATAATACCTCGCACGAGCTCCGAGATATGACCTCGTAAAGATTGTTGATTTTATGCTAAAGGAACCTTGAGGGATACTTCGGCCAGGATTCATCGGTGGTGTTTGAATGACTATGTGTAGCAAAAAAGGTTTCTCCTATTGTTTAATGGGCCATTTGGAGCTATTGGAATAGTCGATTCGATTCTACGACCGACGGTTTGAAAGATACGCAATGTTGGTCGTTTGAACTGAGGAACACTTTGAGTTCTGACATCGACTGAGAATGTGTTGCCAAATTTAAATGAACTTGAATCTTTGAAAATTGAGATAGGTTATTGTAGACCCTAGCAACATGGCTCCATAGCACCTAACGGCTTGATGCTATCTCACACGAGCTCCAAGATATGACCCCATAAAGATCATTGATTTCATGTTAAAAGAAACTTGAGGGACACTTCGGCCTGGAGTCATCGTCGGTGTTTGAATGACTGTGTGTGGAAAATGAGGTTGCCACTAGTGTTTACCTGGCCATTCAGAGCTGTTGGAATAGTCAATTTGATGCTACGACCAACGGTTTGAAAGATATGCAATGTTGGCCATTTGAACTGAGGAACACTTTGAGTTTTGACATTGACTGAGAATGTGTTGCCAAATTTAAATGAACTTGAATCTTTGAAAACCAAGATAGGTGATTGTAGGCCCTGGTAACATGGTCCTATAGCACCTGATGGATTGAGGCTACCTTGCACGAGCTCTGAGATATGGCCCCTTAAAGATCATCAATTTCATGCTGAAAGGACCTTGAGGGACACTTCACCCCGTAGTCACCGGCGGTGTTCGAATGACTATGTGTGGCAAATGAGGTTTCCCCTAGCGTTTACCTGGCCATTTAGAGCTATTGGAATAGATGGTTTGATTCTACGACCAACGGTTTGAAAGATACATAATGTTGTCCATTTGAACTGAGGAACACTTTGAGTTCTTACATCAACCAAGAATGTGTTTCCAAATTTAAAAGAACTTGAATCTCTGAAAATTGAGATAGGTTATTGTAGGCCCTGGCAACATGGTCATGTAGCACCTAACATCTCAATGCTACCTTGCACAAGCTCTGAGATATGACCCCATAAAGATCTCTGATTTCATGCTAAAGGGACCTTGAGTGACACTTTGGCCTAGAGTCATCATCGGCATTCGAATGACTGTGTGTGGAAAATGAGGTTTCCCCTAGCATTTATCCAACCATTCGGAGCTTTTGGAATAGTTGGTTCGATGCTAAAACCAACGATTTGAAAGATATGCAATGTTGGCCATTTGAACTAAGGAACACTGTGAGATTTGACATCGACTGAGAATGTGTTGCCAAATTTAAATGAACTTGAATCTTTGAAAATTAAGATAGGTTATATTAGGCCCCGGCAACATGGTCCCATAGCACCTGACAGCTTGATGCTACCTCACACGAGCTCCAAGATATGACCCCATAAAGATCATTGATTTCATGCTGAAGGTACCTTGAGGGACACTTCATCCCGGAGTCGTCGGCGGCATTCGAATGACTGTGTTTGGAAAATGAGATTTCCCTTAGCATTTACCTAGCCATTTAGAGCTTTTGGAATAGATGGTTCGATGCTACGACCGATAGTTTGAAAGATACGCAATGTTGGCCGTTTGAACTAAGGAACACTTTGAGTTCTGACATTGACCGAGAATGTGTTGCCAAATATAAACTAACATGAATCTCTAAAAACTGAGATAGGTTATTGTAGGCCTCGGCAACACAGTCTCGTAGCACTTGACATCTTGATGCTACCTTGCATGAGCTCCAAGATATGACCCTATAAAGATTGTCAATTTCATGTTGATCAAGGGACATTGAGGGACACTTCGGCTCAAAGTGCAGTCTAAGACCAGTGAATTAAAATATTTTCATAAAATGTGATTTGGATTGGTCTATGATGTAAGGATTTTTCCTTGGTTTTTGTTTATCTTTTCAAAGTAAATTACTGGTGTTCTTGATAGTGACTAGATTTGGGGTCATAGGCAGTGATTGGGAGAGCCCTTTTTTGGCACAAATCATTTTGGTGAGTGTAAATCCTTAAGAGTGGATGTTTTTATGGTGGATTGTGGATTTTGGGATCCATACTGATATGTTTGATCAACTGGTTTGATCTGGAAGAATTTTTAAGGTTCCATTTGTGTAGGCCTTAGTTGTGTGACCCTAGAAACAAGGGTTTGGTGGCTGGAAGAATGGGTAGGTGTTGAGAGCTTAAAAACTTGATTTTTTTAATTTTTAAACCTTATGAAAGACTATTTCTTGGTTAAGATGTTTGGGAGTGAATATATCTATGAGTTTCTTTGTAATGGTGATGGAATTAGGCGTAGTTGGTGACTGCTAAGGTATTGGATCTACTAGATGGTTCAAAAGAGTCTTTCTTGGGGTTTGGGTAGGATTTATAGAACCCAAAATGGTATCTAAAACAATGAAGAGTTCCTTTAGTTATTTGGAAGGATCAGGAGAAAAAGGCTGATTTGACATATTGGAGGCTCTAGGTGAACAGTCAATGAAACAACAATTTAATATGCCTAACTAGAATGTGTTTTGGATAGGGAAGTAAAGTAAATACATTTTTGTGTTTATTATTTACATTTCCATGAATTTTAATCATTATTTTATTTGCTAAGAAGGTGAAGGAATAGACTAGTGTTGGGGACAGTGACTGGGCATGGGAGTGAATGCACTTAAGGGTTGAGGTTTTTGGTGAAGGAACATAAATGTTCATGTCCATTATGGTGTGTTAGAATCATTGGATCAATCTAGAGAGGGTTGTGGAGGTCTTCTTGAATAGACCCTAGGTTTATGACTCTAGGAACTAGGGTTTTTTGGTGAGAGAGTTTGGTGAATGGTGGGGTGTCAAATTATGTAGTACAAGCACTAGAATTGAGTTTTTTGGCATGGGATGGGAAATTTTTTTATATCAACATGCGATACATTTTGGGGATTTTTTAGTATTTAAATACATCTTTGGGATGTATTTCAAAGTTCAAATAAATGGGAAGAATCGCTGTGAAAAAGATATTTCTATTTTTCATTCTGAGAAGTTCCAGAGTGATTTTGAGTCATAGAAGAAATGCCCTGATCCTTCCACAAGTGTTATTCTGACGAGTTTCAATCACTTGACAAACATAAAATTATTTATTGATTTGAAAATAAAATCAACAGAAGACGTTGAAAATGAAGTGAAAAAACCTAAGGTTTCTTCTGAATGTAAATAAAATCTTTCCCTCAATGAAAGATTGAAGTCTTTCCAAACTTGTTTCTCCCAAATTATGGGAAACTCTGAACTTACCATTTGAATAACCACAAGTTTTTATTTGCATGCAGGCCATTCTTCTGAGATTCATGAACATTTCCATCCATCTCTTACCGAAAAGGAACATCAGATGGTGAAATCTACGAAAATAAAAACTGAAGAGATGAGAAGAGGGATGCGCAGTCATAATTTTTCTAGCAGACGTCCCATTAAAGCAATGGAAAATAAAATTACGCCAGAGGCTGCTAAGTCTTTCAAATCAGAAAACCTCTTTGGCTTAGTAATTATGAGGCCATATATTGTATACTGATATTTTAGGCTTGTAAGATCCCTGGCCTCTCTATGCCTGCTTGTATTTAGAAATACTGTCTTCAAATCTTGGGTGATATTCAATAATCTCTATTATATTATAGTCTCCTATACTCTGCAAGTCTATTTGACAGGGGTTCAAGAAGCCAATCTATTATTTTCTAAAAGATATTTTGGGTTTTTGTGTTTTGTTACATGTTTTTTAATAACAGTGTTTAGATGGTTCTTAAGCTAATGTTACTTATTTTATGTGAAAATTTGTTCTGCAAAAAACACCAAACACATTTGTAGATAAACTTAAATTACCAAGAGAAAGAATAATGGTGACTCTTGTGGATGGAGATGCCTACATTTTTGAGCGGGTAGATGATAGAAAAAACAAAATTAAACTTAATGTCCATATTTTCCCCATTGTCAAAGAATATAGTCCTTAAAAGTATTTTAAAGGAGGACAAGTGCATAATAGCCTTCCATCATGTATGAATAAGAAAATACAATTCTTATGCAATGATTTTGTCACCAATTTTCCAGCAAAGGCATCTGGACCTAAAAAGAGAGAATGTGTGAAACAATGAATAGAACAGCTGCAAGGGAAGAAGGTAAAACCTAGTAAAGGAAGTAAATGTATTAATCTGGATAAACCAAAATGTAAACCTTTCATTTTAGAGAGGGAGAAGTTGGAAAGGAAATGAGATAGTGCATCCTTGAATTGAGTTGGTTCCTTAAGGCTCTTCCATGGCCTTCCAAGTATTATGTGCCTGCAAGTCATTGGCATAACATCATAAAGTTTTTTTATTAATAATGAAAAATATTTTTACAACTCAGCTCATTAGGAGCACCGGAGGAAAAAGCTAAGTAGAGAAAACCTCTGGTATTGCCCCAAAAAATAGAAGAGAAAGGTTGTCATTAAATCTTACAAACTTCCTGTTATACATACGGGGTAATGCATGAGCAATTTACAATCCACCCAATTTATAGTGCTATATAAATTTGACATTGCAATATTTTGTATCTCCATTTAGTCCAATGAACCAATTGGATTTTCCCTACTCTTGATTATCTCAAGTATTGCCTCGTGGTATGACTCATGAACCTTCCAAAGATTTTTATTATATGGTCTTCCCCCATATCCGATCAAGTGGACATTTGATGCAATGACAAGGTTTGAATAATGAAGAATCTTTCTGTGTGTCTCCCAATCCTCAAATAACCACAACATAGGGTTCTTCATAGCATACCATCTAAGCCATGTATCAATTACAACCACTGCTCCTATAGGGTATTCTAATTATTCACCATCGATAACCAAGTGATCCAATTTCTTTTTTGCCTCAACACAATGACACAAATAATAATTTGTCCCTTCTTCATTGTCTTTAGGTACAATAATAGAAAAAACATGGCCTATAATGATATAAACATAATGAGGACATTAGTTTACTGAATATTTACGATAAAGTACTAAATTTGAGATTATTTGTATGTGAAAAATTTACCTAGTTGAACTAGATCAGATAAGCAATCAAATTCAATGGATGATTCCATTTATGTTAGTTGTAGTGATTCATGGGGATGATAGGAGGCAAGTGGACTCAAAATATGTGTATACCATTCATCAATCCATTCCTTTGACTCACACCCATCTCAATCTTCATCTACACATGATGAACAAAAGCACACCATATGTCGTGTGTGTATACTCCATGAACCTGCATTACAACTTCTAAAAGAGTGTAGCTCACTCAATCCTATCAGTGTACAACAATCCTCATATGGTGCAATGTTAGTTTCATCCATCAACCAAAAAAATTACGAACCATACATTCACCTTCATTACCTAGACCCATTGTAGCATTACACCACTAGACAATACATCTCGCATCTATCAATGTTGCTTTCTCTTTGTACTTTAATTCTTCACGTGCTAAGGCTCTTTTAATACATGCACCTGCACCATCATGCTCTCCCTTTCCATGACTGGCCTCTATGAAATTCTACATATATTGAATTCCAGTAATCTTATGCATCCTACACAACCAATAAAACATCTGAGAATTCTTGAATTGTGATGCTGAATTATCTGACCATATGATATGTCGATGATATTTTATGCCCCTGTTTTCCAAATGACCATAAAATAGGTGAAAGCAACCATGTACAAACTCTATAGAATGCAAGCGATCATCACTGATATAAAAATGATACTCCCTCAATATCTTCCTATTCTCCTATGTACTGTCTGGTGAATGCATGAATGCTATATGAACAAATATAGCAACTTGTTGAGAGTTGTAATACTTTTCCTGCACCTCATTCTATGGTTGTAATGTGTAGTTATTTGCAAAGTCCACAACTGAAACAATGGTATCAAGTGGGAATGTTTCCTTGCACAACTTGAATTGCATATCCAACCATCGCACTCTATGTGTATGCCTTGCATACTCATAAATAATTTTTTTACAAAAAATATCCATAAACTGATACACTAAAATTTTTTCAATTACTAAATCACATCTTTTAGCCTCTTTTCCATCTTTTAGATTGTATGTCACGGTCTTATATTTTCCAAATTTCACTATTTCATTACCTATTGCATGCATACTCTCCATATGTTGACAAATTGGCAAATGTCACAAACCTCTGCAATCTATGCATGTACCATTCAAGCATGAGAGCTTGTAAAATTGTTGACCATCCACTCTTTCACATAAAATGGTAGATATTAATTCCCTTGAAGATCTAGGTGGGACATTTATGTTATAATCCCACAAAATATTGTTAGAGTGAAAATCTACACATATATTCTTATAAACTTCAAAATGGTTAGAAAATTCAATATGTACCCTACAACAACAAGTTGTGTGTGTGTGATTTATCTTCACATAAAAAAGTTTACACATTTCAAAATATCTCTGACAAATTTTAATTTGAGGATACCTATGAATAAATTTTGCAAAGAATTGTGTTTGAGTTGAATCCAAAAAATATTTTGGATGTGGAACACGAATTCAACTACCAATCCTCCTTCTTACAACATCTCTTTGATTAGGAGATACCCATGTGTTAGTCTTCCAAAATTCTTCAATCAAGGATTTTAAAGCTTCAACAATTGCTTTATCTTTTCACGGTAGTCTACTGGAAAATGCCCATAACTCATTGCTATTTGGATCTTCCACTCTTTGACGCCTTCCCAAGGCTCTTATTAGAGACTTTCTACTTATTTTCAATGTTTTGCTTGGCTTTCTAATGAGTCAAGATTTCTTTATTTGAGTGCTTACTGTATGGTGGAAATGTGACCACACTTCTATGAATCATTACATGAAAGGTTGCTCAACAATGAAGCCTCACAAAGTGACTCATAGCTCTCTATGCATGGAGTTGCAATGGACTTTGATAAATTTGCTCTCAGCTAGAGCTACAAACTAGTGACCTTTCTAGTCAACCACACAATGAGAGATTCATAAAATTGAAGACTAGGGCAAGAGTGCCAATATCTCCAAATTGAATCAAAGTATGCAAATGCAATGCAAACTAATATGAATATGTAAGATTAATCTATCAAAATGAAAGTACAATGCAACTATGAAAAGAAATAGCAATGGATTACAATTCCCCTAATTAAGCTATGTGAAGCTAATCTATTGCATAAAAGGAAACTAAGCTAATATGCCATGATTATACAACTAAACAAAAGAAATATGCAACTAAATGAGATGCAACAGTGAAAAGCAAGTCTTGAAAGCTTG
This sequence comes from Chamaecyparis obtusa, assembly GCA_027943335.1. Classification (NCBI taxonomy): domain Eukaryota; kingdom Viridiplantae; phylum Streptophyta; class Pinopsida; order Cupressales; family Cupressaceae; genus Chamaecyparis; species Chamaecyparis obtusa. The sequence continues at coordinate 275,866 of BSBK01003399.1, forward strand.
ATGTAGAATGTCTTCAAAGATAGCTCCAAAGTGATCTAGAAAACTTGCAGCATAACATTAGCATAAAAAAGATGGATATATGAGGAAGAGAGCTCTCCTTTTATAAGAAATGAAAAGGAATGGATCATTGAGATTAAGAGGCAAAAGACTTAATCAACGGTGGAGAAAAATGGAAGCCTGATCCTTGTGCACAAATATCCTCCAATGAGAAAATAAGAGTTGACTTTTGTGTCCATATGAGATAAAAAGTACTTTTTCCCTTTTTATAAAATAAGAATAATGCTTTATTTGTGCAACTTAGGATAAGAGAAAAAGTAGGGGCTTTTTATTTATTAAAAGGGGAGGAAATATTCCTTTTAAATAAATAAAGACTTAGGATAAAATGGTTAGCCCAAGGAATAATTGAAAATGATGAAATAAGATTTGATCAAAGAAATTGATATAATTTGAAAAATATTGATTATTGATAAAACTGATTCAGAGATAAATAAATTGAATAAATGGGGTTCAAAGTCTAGGTGACCATTTTTGGGTGCATACACTTACTATCATTGATGTAAGTACATGTTGTGTGACATTACTATCTTTCATGCATGATGTAGAACCCACACTCTCATATGCAGTCATTAGATTCTTTACAATAGATTTTTCACTTGACTCATCCATCATTCTTAGCCCAAGAATCTTCATGATGGGCCTAAATTTCAGATTTCTCATCATTTCAACAAATAGTTGACATCTTCCTGTCATGTTTAAATTCTCAAAAAATGATCTCCAAATACGATTAGTATTTTTTTGACAAGTACGATTGGGAATCTTGTTAGGCATTGCTTGCAAAATGTTAGTATCAATATCAATCAAATATTTTTTCTTTCTATAAATAATTCTAGGAGCATCAAAAACATTATGTGTGAATTGTGTATCATCTTGAGTGCCTTCAACATTAGACAATGTTGTGCCTACACCTTGGGATGTAGACAATGGTGTGCCTTCAACATGATCCAAGGGGGTACATACACCTTGGGATGTAGACAATGGTGTGCCCACGCCTTTGGAAGTAGACAATGGTGTGCCTTCAACATGATACAATGGTGTGCCTCCAACATTGGATGATGATGTCTCTTCAACTTGGAAACTCATAGATGATGTTCCCGCATCTTCATAATTCAATTATCTTGTTGCACACAAATTTCTTATTCATTGTTTTTTTATTTCCAATTTCAATTCTCTCTTACTTTGTATTAATGTTTCATGTTCCTCATCCAAAGAAAAATCTTCTTTTATGGTATCCATTTTTTTTTGTTCACGGAGTTGTCTCATTCTCTCCCTTTTCTTCTCTTTGTCTCTTTCATGCTCTTTCAGTGTTAAAGTCTTTTCTCATTTTCTTGGCATGATGATGATTTCTACATATGAATTGATTACAATTTTAAAAATATAATATAAATGTAAAATAATAAGTCAAATTATAATATAAACCTCTTACAATAGGATAAATTATAATATAAATTTATTACAATTATATCAAATTATGTATTGAACAAGTCTATATCATACCAATTATAAACCAAAACACTCTTTATTCACATTTGACATGTAACAAAATTTAAAAAAATTACTTCAATCGATAAATTTTGGTGATAATGATTGACTTTCACAGTTCAATGTTGATTTTTAAACAAAAAGATGGTGCAAATTGATAGAATATGTTTCTTTGTCACTATCAACACCATGAAAAGTGAATACTTGATGGATAACACGCAGAACTCAAATAGCATACAGAAAAAGTGGGCCTCTTTCACGAGATCTTTGACAAAGAAGACCATTTATTTTAGTCTTCCCTAGCGCAAGCACTCTATAGCGTGTGCACCCTATGCAAAACTAAAAAGTGTTATGCATACTCTTCCATAGCACGAGCACGATATAACATGTGCACCTTATAGCGTGTGCGCCCTATGTAAAATAACAAAAAGGGAGAGAGAGAGAGAGAGAGGGGGGGGAGAGAGAGAGAGAGAGAGAGAGAGAGAGAGAGAGAGAGAGAGAGAGAGAGAGAGAAGGGTAAGGGGAGAGAATAGGAGAGAGAGAGAGAAGGGAGAGAGTAGGAGAGAGAGAGGGGAGAGAGTAGGGGAGATAGAGAGAGAGAGAGAAGGGGAGAAAAAGAGAGAATGGAGAGAGACAAAGAGAGACAGAGACAGAGACAGAGACAGAGAGACAGAGATAGACAGACAAAGAGATAGAGAAAGATAGAGAGACAGACGGAGACACACACACACACACACACACACACAGTGGAGAGAGAGAGAGGGAGACTGAGAGAGAGAGAGAGAGAGAGATCTCTCCCTCTCACTCTGACTATTTCTCGTCACAATTAAAATCTATGACTTAAATAGGGTGCACGTGCTATAGGGCGCACACGCTTGGTAAGGCATCAGAATATACCAATCCTAAGGCTTAGATTTTCCTTGGAGATCCAACCCAAAGGCTTGGAGGATTCAAATAGGCCTGAGACATGGTTTCCAACAAACATACAAAAAAATGACAACTTTTTTTGTGTGCTTTTCGTCAGGTTTACTCATGGTTAAATAATGTAAAAATCAGATGGCGTGATATTCCAGATCTATCTATTAGCTATCTAAGCATATAATTTATTTTGAATTCTGATTATGTTAAGTTTTTCATCTCTAATTTCTTTTGTGCGTATGTCTATTTTTTGTAAAAAACCAACGTGTAGTATTTTGGGCATAGATTTTGGTTCGTTCATCGAATTTTGCAACAAGTTACATTTTTAGAAACTAGACTCCATACTACACACTTTAAAAAAAAATAAAAATTGATTTTTTATTAGTTTTAAATGATTTCTAGGGGGAGCACACAGAAATTTCATGTTTTCAAGATGTGTGCACTTTGTAAATTCATAAAAAATTATACATTCATAATAAAAATTAGCAAAAAAATTTGAGATAAACTAAGTGGTGTTAGCTAACTTCTCACCGGAGTGATTAAAAAAATTCAAAAAAAAGGTTAACATTTTAGGGGGAGCACACCAGACGCTATGTTAAATGTTTTTTCACAAAAAATAGGACCACTTTTTGTGCTCCCCCTTTTTGAGGGTCTTAATTTGCACTATTTTCAAAATAAATTATTAGTTTATGAACTAGATTCAAAGTATTACAACTCTAGTTCTTGTCGCATCTTAAAATTATGAGTCTAACTATTTTCAATTTCTTGTTGAAGTTCAAAGTTTGCTGATTTCAAGAAAAAAGTGGCATCTTATACCGCCTTTTTGGTCCCCCATCTTTGTGCACTTACCCTCATATGGGCTCATGTTTTACTGTTTTCGATAAATGAATATTTGTAGTCATCTCTGGATTCTTGTGTTTCATTCTAGATTTGGGACTACCCGATTGTATACTTATGTAAATCCAGAAGCGAGAATTGGATGTTTTATTTATCATGGTCATTTTCCTTGTTTACTCTATTGTATTTGATTGATTTGACCCAATCCTATGTGAAGATTGTTCTATGATTCTCTTATGTGATACCTTGTATAATTGAGTTTTGTTTTGTATTCTATATAGTGGAATATGGTGCTGACTTTATATGTCATATCCATGGGATCAGGAGTATATTCTTTTGTGAACACTTGCAAAGTGTTTTGTGATGTTATGGTTGGAGACCTGTTGCATGTTCATGTTATTTTGTGGAACAGTCCTAAGGGACATTATTATTATCTTGTGATGTTATGTGACATCTTTGAGCCTACGGTAGTTTACCTAGATATGTAGTAGGGGGTGGCTTGTAATAAGCGTCGAGTCTCACAAGTGGCTGCTAGGATCACTTATTGTAAGTATTTATAATCAAGTGATAACTTAATATAACATTGAGAGATATTAAAATGAACTTAATAAGATATGGTTCATCACCCATTCTTGAGTGCTAGTATAGACTAAGATGGAGGATAAGATGATGCTTACCGCCTTTGAGAGGTGTGTGTTTGGCATAGTTAGTAGTTTTGTCTGTATGAGAAGTCATTGATACCATGTATGTTCACTTGAGTGTCGGGATCCAGAGTGATTATCAAGATGAGACTCAAGGGTTAGACGTACATTATGACACCTTCTTATGTATAGTCTAGTTATCCTACATGTGTCGATTGCCTCTAGATTAGTGAGTTTTACCTGTTGTTATCTTTTGTACACTTGGTGTTAGAGACCTTTCAAGATCTCTTCCTTAGCTTGTTATGTTGATGTTTGTTATCCTAGTGGGATCTGTTGTTATCTCCTCAGCACGGTGGGAGTGGACCATTTAAGTTCCATGAGGTCGAGTGGTAGTGATTCTTTTACCATTTGAGATTCTGAAGTTCAAGTACCAGTCCTAGATGATCCTTGTAACAGTTGATTCTTCTTGATCTCCATTGTTGGAGTTGTGTTCTTATTCTATTTCTTCTATGTGGCCTTGTATCATTCTATCAGTTATTCAAATATATCATATTGTACTTCATTTTGGTTATTATATTACATACCCTACAACATGTGCAGTGGATGTAGGTTATTATGGATACCTTATGGTACCTAATTGTATCTATGTTATCTTTTATGTGATATTGCATTTATTTTTCATTTGTTTAAATGAGTTTTATAATTATATATAATTTAAATTAATTAATTAATGTTTACGTAATCTTCGTCAAGGAATCCTGGAGAGTAATCTATGTGAGTTGTATATTTCATTGTATTGCTTCTGCATTGTAAAACTTTGATGTTGTTATTTGTTAACACTTAAAACAAAATTTATTTTGCAAACTTAGTTGCATGTTTAGGTTAACTTGTCCCAGGTTCCCTAGCAGGGCATTACACTTGGTATTAGAGCACCGAGTTTTTACACTGGAAACTCTGGGAAGTTGTGTGCCCATTAGACATTTAAACTGTCAAAATTTGAAACCAAACATAAACATATAACTCTTTTATATATTTGAGAACCATTAGATTACAACTAAACATTTATGTCTTTATTTTCTCTTAAATGTCTTTGAGATATCACTTTGTCTATTGATTGTCATAGGTGATTTGACTGTCTATTATGTTTGGGTACCCTCTCTAATGCATCTAGGGTGAAGTACCTTTGGATGTCATGAAGTGATTACTCCCTTGAGTGTGGCTACTGTGTGTGTGAAAATTATACCTGATTTATAGACACAACACTTCAGTAAAATATTAGAGGTTAGCAAAAATGAAATCGTGCAATGAATTGAAAGCTAAACTAACCAGGGGATTTACTGCCTTCTAATAAGTGTGAATATGATGTTCTCAGATTGTTATCGAGATCAGTGACCTTGATGACACCTAAATGAAGGATTTGAATGCAAAACTGATATAAAATATGAATGCAATTAATCTATTTTTTATTTTTTTTTAGATGCAATAAGAATGATAAAAACTTGATATGAATCTATGATATGTAAAAATTGATATGATATGATATGCTAAATGATCTAACAATAATATGCAATATGAAGCTAAAATGAATGTAAAAACAAGATTGATCTCACAACAATGTTGATTCGCAAGAAGCTTTGATTCTTCCAATTTCAATTCTCCAGCGTGATTATGCAATTTTTGTGGATTTGAGAGATGAATTATGAAGAGCTGAGCCTTGTTTTTATATAAATTCAAAGCTTTGGAGGTGCATGGAAAAAGCCATAAATCACTCAAATAAACTCAACTTATTTTTTGAGTTATTTTTAAATAAAGATAATTTAATTCACAAAAATATGCAAATCATGCAAAAATAGCTTTTTAACTCAAATTAGATGTTTAGATCAATTTTAAAACTCAAAAATGATGTTGAGTTCCAAAAAGTCAATAACTTGCATTGATTTTCTGATTTGGAGTTTAACTGCTATTTGATTGTGCACAATAATTATGAATTAAATAAATAAATAAAGTGATTTATCCACAACTTAATTGATTTTTTAAATTAAATAATTGATGTATGGGTTACTCAATCATTTAATCAAACTTTATTCAAAAATAATATTATTAAATATGACAACTTGCTTTAATTAATTAAATAATAATTTAATCAATTATTCATAGGATATTGGATTTATTATCAAAATTAAATAATACAATTAATAATAGATAGAATTAAATTTAATTAAATAATTAAGTGGCAAATATTAAATCTAATTAATTAAATATGAAAATATTCAATTAATCAAACTTAGGATAAATGTGATTATCACCAAATAATCATTAAATTAAAGATAATTAAGATGATTAGAAATATTGCTAAAAATATTTCCTGATGCAGAATTTGAGATAATCAATTAGGATTCAATGATGTGCCGATGTGCCTTAGGTTAGGACTTCGATGTCGATTTCATTCGATGTATCGATATAGGAGGTTAATGAACTTATAGCCTATTTTTTGGGTATTACATTTTGCCCCTCTTTGAATTACTGTGCGAAGCGCAGTGGTTCAAAGATAGTCTGTGTACGATAAAAATATGAAACTGATTTGAAATTGATAATTGATATGAGACATAAGCTGATTGGATTTAATATGAAGATAATAGGTCCTGAATGACCAAAGATAATGTTAACTATAACAGTAATGAACCAATGAAACAAAAGTGTCAAAATAACTGATTTCAAACCTTATGATTGCAAAGAAGTGAGTGACCGGTTCCAGACTCGATTGTCTTAGAAGAACCATGTAGGTATCACATCTAAACCCTTCAGTTACCGAAGAATCAAGGAAATAACATAGTTGAACAGATAGTTACAAAAACAACTGATACAATTTACAAGATTAAGAGAATACCAGATTGATATGGATCTTGATGAATCTGATATGCCCCGAGTGATGATCGATTTGCCCTAAGCGATGAGGTCTTTTGATGAATCAACAACTAGACGTGGTTTTTGTCTTGATTACTGAGGAAAGGTATGATTCCAAATCTAGATTACAGACTTTGAATGATGTGTAATACCATGCCCCTTCGGGATTAAAATTGAAATCTGACAAGAAAAGTCAACGTTGATAGTTTAGAAGCATGTTAATTGATTTGAGAAGTGGTTAAACACGTCTGGGAATGCATTCTGCATCGTTTAGAGGTCCAAAAGACCAAGTTTGACTAGGTTTGACCATGAGTTGACCATGGTTGACCAAGTTGAAATTTTGATAGTTTGATAGAAGATAATCAATTAAGTTGAATTCTGGATTTCTGTGATGATTGAAGGTCGATTATGCAAGTAGTAGACAATATGAATGATCTCAAATTTTGATTTTGATCCCGAAAAAAAGGATTCGACTTGTTATTTCATTGGAGGAACCTTTGTGTGAGATTCAACTCTTGTTAGATTTGAAGAGACAAGTGGAGAATTGTTTAAGCATTGAAGTTCATTTAGCCATTGTGAGATCATACAAACATGCAAAAATGCAAAGAAACATGCAAAATAAAATGCAACCTAAGACCTAAGACATAGTCACTGATCATATGTCAATTTGTTATCATCATTGAACTTTTAGGTAACCAGATAAATCAATACAATGTCCACTAGTTATGAAACCATAGACATATGAATATCGATTTGTATGTGCAAGAATCAATACAACACCCATTGGCTAGGCAACCATGGACATATGAATATTGATTTTGTTTTCGGAATGTCGGATTAGATATAAGCACCAAGGCACAAGCGCCAAGATCACCTGAGTATCATGTCCATTTTGATATAGCAATTTGCATTTAACATACACATCAAACAGTCAAGAGATCATTCTAAATCCAATGTGAATTACCCGTAGTGACCCTTTATCGTTCACATCCTTAGGTAAGATCGCGTTTCATAGTAGGAGGAAGAACTTACTCAAAAAGACAATAGTGAGATCAAACTTCCTTGAATTGTCCGGGTATCAATGGTCAAGGTATGCATGGCCATCCAATTCGAGATAGAGGCTCTTACAGTCAGACACCATTTCAATCTAAAATTTTTAAAGACGTTAGATTTTCACATACAAGCAGAAGACAAAGAAAAGATTATGCCCCTAGTCATCACTCTCTAAATCCTATAAAGGACATCATCAAAGAACTCAAAGGGACACAATATGCAAAAATCTTAATGCGAATCAGTAAGCATACAAAGAGATAAAAGCATGTAAAAAGCACAGATTATTTTTAGTTTGTGTTTGATTGTTGTTGTAGATGCAAAATCCTTTCTAGAGACAAGACTGACTGACTGACTCACATGAAGCTTCAAAGGACTCTAACTAGATATGATACGTCTAAGATATACTGGAGGCCATAGGATATAATATTGATTGCCCCCAAGTGTTAAGCATTGATAGGATACAGACGCTTGAGCTGAGTGGTGTACAGACCGACTTATTGAAAACTGAAAATGCAGAAACAAACCAAGAGATATGTACAAACTAAAGCAAAACTGAAAGCTGGGAAAGACCAAGATTACGCTGATAGATGGAGCATTTTGAAACAAGTGGTGCCCGTTTGCCGGGTTTTCACCATCTTGGCAGAGATTCTATTTTTGCTACCAAGGTGCCTGTTTCTAGGTTTTCACCAAGGCACTTTTTCTTTTTTCTCATTTTTTTGTATTTTTCATTTTTCAATTTTTTTGATATTTTTCACTTTTTTTGTGAATCATCAAGGCACCTATTGCTAGGTTTTCACCAAGATGTTCATTTTTTTCAAGATATTTTTCAATTTTAAAGATTTTTTCAAGACATTTTACCATAGACTAAATGTCTTAGGCGTAAAATTGCTTCAGATAGAGAACGTTGATTGGTTCTTAGAGTTGTTCTCCTTCAGTTGTTGAAAGTTGATAGACACCAGAGCCAAAAATAGCAGTGATTACAAAGGAACCCAACCAGTTGGGTTCAAACTTCACCTTGCATTCCCGATGTGATTGATTTTTAGGATTTTCTCTCAAGACTAGATCACCAACTTGAAATTCTCTGTGTCTGACTTTCTTGTTGTAGCCTCTAGACATTCTCTTCTGATATACTCTGAGATGATCATATGATGCTTGTCTACGCTCATCTAGTAGTTCAAGTTCTTGCAACCTAGACACTTTGTAGTCATCATCAATTACCAGACCATGCATTCTGATTCTTAGTGATGAGATTTCAACCTCAATAGGTAAGACCGCTTCAGACCCATAAACTAAAGTGAAAGGTGTAGCCCCTGTAGGTGTTCTGATACTTGTTATGATACTGGTTCTAGTACTTATTCTTATACTTGTTCATATCATGCAATCCCAATGTCTAGCAAGGTGGAGAACAAGAGGGATTGGCAAGCTGGTGGAAAAGATGGAAGACAAGAGAATGAAGGAGAATGAAGGGAAGAAATCCTCAAAGAAAAACTCCTCAAGAATACTCAAGCTAAGGAAAAATTGTCATGTAAAGCACATTTGGACAAGCAATGAAAGGTCAGCATAGGATACGTCACAAAAGCATAATGCCAAAGAAGGAAAGGATGTAGTCCAAAAGAGTAGACATATCAAGAGGCTTCATAGCATTGTGTTTTACTCTTTCTTTATTTTTTTATTAGATCAAGACCAAAGGGGAAATGATAGAGAAAGACTAGAATGAATGGAAGAAAATAAATATGAAGGCTAAACAGGAAGGGAATGAAAACAAGATCATTGTAAGATATCTCACAAAATAGCTAAATATTCATGTATAGATCAACATTGTCAAAATCAAAGAGAGAAGATGAAATAGATGAAATATGTAAAACTACGCATGATGCCTGATTTCCATATTTTCATCATGGTACTTATCCAAGGTGCCACAAGGGAGTGGTTTTCACCATAGGATGAATTTATTTCTCTTTAATTTTGCTACCAAAGTGCCTATTTTCAAGTTTTCACCAAGGCACATTTTTAATTTTTTGTTTAAAATATTTTTTTTTTCTCTTTTTGAAAGAAGGCAAGCTTTTTAGATAATGCTCCTTGAAAGGTTAAACCATGATATGCCAAGGATTCCAAATGATATACTCAAAGATGCTGATAGGAAAAAAAAGATGGAAGAAGAAAATGGAGGATAAGATTTTATATAAAGCGAGTGAGGTTGGAAGATAGGAGGAATAGGCAAGTGAGGAAAAAGGATAGGAGGTAGAAGGATAATGAATGGAAGGACTATGAAAGGGTAGGTGGAAAGGAAGGCAAGATCAACATCAACACACACCTTGAAGGGTGGCGAGAGGATGGAGGAAATGTGAATGAAGGAATACGTGAAGGAATATGGTGAATGGATAGTAGAGGTTGTGGTTTAGGCGCATGGAATGGAAGAATATTTTTGGAGGGAAATGAAGTGGAAGCCTTTAGAAGCTTGAATGTCAATTTCACTTTTTTCTCAACACCAGACTCTTTCAAGAGAGACTTTGGAATCCATATAGCCGTAGGCTTTTTATTTTCTTTTGATGATCTAGAGAGAATATCTTCAATAATGGATTTTGGAACCCATACTTGTCTTGTAATTTTTTTCTTAGATATCTCTTTTGACTTTATGTTTCCATGTCTATTAGAGGAGACATGGTGATCTTCTTTTTTTGATGAATTCTTGTATTGCTTCTTTTTCTTGTATTGAACATTCAAGTTACTTCCAAAAGACTTGGGACTTGTGGAAGAAGGAGGATATGACCGGTTTAGATGGGTGGGTGGATGAAAAGGATTCAAGGGTATGCATCTATGTTGATCTTGAGGAAAGATGGGAGATGGAGGGACGTAAGGACCTAAGATGGATGATAAATTAGGAGAGTTAGGAGGGGAAAGTGAAGGGACATAAGGACCCAAGATGGAAGGTAGATGTGAAGCCTTTAGTAGTGGTGGAAGAGGTCCAAGGATGGAAGTGGAAGATGCAAAAGAATAATCATTAAGTTCATCAGCATCTATATGACAACCAAGGATATCAGCATCTTTAGAGTGAGCATTAAAATTTTCAATAGAATCAAGTACATCTTAAATATGAGCACCTTCTTTGATAGGATTGTTCAAAGCTTGCAAAGACTTAGGAAGAGTAGAAAGTGGAAATGAACATGGAGTGGTAGAACAAGAAGATGAAAGACTTTGATCTTGACAAGGATATTTGGATAGCACAAGCACATAATTTTTCTTTTGATTTTCAATAGGCTTAACATTGGAAGTAACAACACCATTTTTAACAACCTTAATGGAAGTATCATATTTGGAAAGCGCAAATGTAGTAAGGTTATTTTGATTGTCAATAAGCTCAACAATGTAAGTAGTAACTTGAGCTTGATTAGGAGAAGACTTAAGACATGGTGGAATGCATTAAAAAGGATGTGCAGGATCAAAAGAACCCTGAAGCGGATAAGAGACATCATGAAAAGGATTGGATGACATGGAGGGTTCTTGATCTTGATCTTTCTTTATGTTCTTTTCTTCATCATTTTTAGAGTCCTCTTGACATGGAGCCACTTCTAAGGATACAAAAGCATGTTGGGATTGTATAGAAGACTGTTGCAGAGATGGTGAAGGACCAGCTAAAGTAGGCATTATAGTGTATGAAGGCTTAGGCTCTTTAGGTTTAGCATTATAAAAAGTATTAGCAGCCAAGTGAAGGTTAGCTTGAATTTCTTGAAGAGGTAACCCTAGAGGATAACTATAGGAAACTATATGAAAAGTATCAGGGCTTGTGTTGGATGAAGGTTCTGTGAAAGATTTGAAAGACTCAAAAAATTTAGGAAATGTATGGGTATTGGAGGAAGTAGGGGATGGAAGGGAACCATCACAAGAAAAAGGTCCAACATTAACATGATCTTGCTTGAGAAGATAATCTTTATTTTCAGTAGGAGAGTCCTTAGGAGAAGGATTCTTATAATATTGATGCTTCAAGCTAGCACGATGCATTTTATAGTCCTCAGCAGTAGTAGATGGATCATAATCAAGGTATTGTTCACAAAAATCATCAAAGTCTTTTTCAAAATTTGAATCATATAGATCACCATCACAATCTATCCAATGTGACATCCCATTTCTAATAAGCAGGAACACACAACGAGGAGGAATCTTAGGAATAGAGGTGTCATAGGTATCATTATATTGTCCATCATCATAGTCATCATAGTCTCCAAAGATGGATGTGTCACTCTCCATGGAAGAGGTATCATAAAGATTGTCACGCTGCTCACATTCTATCTAGGGGCATGGTGATATGTACAAGTCTTTATCAAATGGAAAAGGGTACAGAGCTTCCATGGAGAACACTTTAGGTTCCTTTTCTTTCTCAAGTTTGTCAAGTTTGACTTGCATAGCTTGCATCTGCTTCATCATAGCTATGATTAGAATTTCGTCCTCACGTGTACTGATTCTTTGAGACATGTGTACTGATTCTCAATGGCTACTGTTATATTCTTGACACAGTGATTTGATTGACAGATTCTAGAAATAGGCTGAAAAAGCTAAATATCTGGCAATTCTGACAATTTTTTGACAACTTTCAAAAATTTCCCAAACGACACTCTACAGACTTGTACGACAGTGGGTATGCCACGAAATGATAGTTGCAAAACTCATATGATAGTTGGTAGGTAATGAAATGACAGTTGAAAATATCATACAACAGTTGCAAGTAGGATTTTGACTTTTGAATTTTCTGGCATAAAAACTCATACGACACTGGGTAGTTCACCATACGATAGTTGGGCAATACTGAAATGACATTTGACAAAAACTCATATGACTTTTTAACCTTTTGAGATGACTTTTGACTCCAGAAAAGAATTTCACTTCAAATTTTGCAAATTTAGGGTTTTCAGTTTCAGCTTGTTTGCAAATTGTACTGTCCAGATTTGAGGATTGTAACAGATTTGTTCATTTTCAATAACCAGATAGATAAACAAGCACGCAAAACAACAAGCTAGTGATTTCAAGCATGTCTGAAAATAATGAACAAGGGCAAAAGCAACCTTGCGCATGAACAATCAAGTGATTTTATTCATTCTAATCCTTTGAAGCGCTAATTGTGTATGTTCCAAAATGTTTTGCAATAACACACATATACCCTAGAAAATGAAAATTTGGCCTCGCTAGGGTTTTTAGTAATGGTTTGACTCTGCAACTTTTATGATCCAAAGGGGTGAACTCCAATCCCGGCGCACCAGGGTTTTGACACAGTCTGAGAACTTAATCTTCAGGAGCTGCTAGGGAGATCTGACAACCCAACAATAAACCACACCTATGAAGATTTCTTCCACAAGGACATTTATATAGCAGCTGTCACCACCACAGCGAAAATGGCTATTACCGCTTGAGGTTCCCTCAACATAGTTTTCCCTATGAAGGGAATTTCCGCTATGGTTAACCCTCTCTAAAGATGACTCACAGTATTGTACCACAAGGGGACTTGGCTTTAGATCCAAGGTTTTTGACGCTTTTTCACTTTTAACCCAAACAAAGCAGACAGATAAATCCAACACACTAAGACAAAGTTTTGCTTCACCAAGGTCTATGATGTCAACTCCACGTGATCTATCAACCTATCTGAGGAGAGAATGTATTGATCAATAAAAGAAGGCGCACTAACTAATTTTGATTCACCAAAGCTCGTGATGTCAACCCCACGTGATCTATCAACCTCTCCTGGGAGAGAATGTATCGATCAATAAGAGAAGATGCACTAACCAAGTTGAATGTGAAACGCACTAAGTATCCTCCCTACCTACAAGGATTCTGTCATCAAGAAAGATTTCACTGGGAATCCAATCTCTCAAGAATCACGAATAGTGTTCATAGGGCCTAATTACTATGTGAGCACAAATGTATGTTTCTAAAAAGCAAATCTACCAAAAGTACCTAAAAAGTAGAAAGAGGAACACTTAACACCTCACACAAGCTAAAAATGAGTCCCCAACTTAGAAAACAAGTGAGTTCCTAAAAGCATAAATGGGTTGCCAAGTGGAACACTTAACGTTTTTGTCTTGTTGACCCCTCCCCTTTAATGTGGCGCTGACCTTGCAACCATGGGGTGGAACGAGGGGTCAGTGGATTAGTGAGTCCAATAACCCAAGATAGCAATCAAGATCAATCACAAGTATCTAAGACTACTTAATGAATCCTTAAGGGGTCACAACCTAGTATCAATTATGCAAATATGTAGAAATAGATAAAAGTATGAAAAGATGCACACAAGCTAGACACATAAGAGATTTATTTTAAGTCCAAATCAAAATGTTATTAGATGAAGAAGAATACCCAAGATCCTCGCAATGCACTTAGTAGATTTTACCTAATTTTTAGCAATTCTTGTTGAGCTTTTCTATGCAAGCAAGTGACGAACTCTCCAACAAGCAAACAAGCAAACAAGATATGCAACATATATTCAACTTATGAAAACCATAGGGTTAGCTCTAAAAATCAATTATTATCAACAATAATAACCAGCAATTAACCCAAATGACAACTCATATCATTCATTGAACCATGTAAAAAAAAAAAGTGCATACCCATCACAAAACTTTATTTTTTTTGTTGCATTTGACCTAGTCAACAAGATCTGATTTTTTTTTATGATTTTGGCCACAAAAATAAAAATTCAAAATAAAGACCCCTACTAAAAAATAGAAAGTTTTCTAAAAATGTAAAAATTTTAAAAAATTCTCTTCATTTGTGCCCTAGAGACCCGTTTTATCAAAACAGACTAATTTTTGTAAATTGACTATTTGAGCTATTATATTGCGTCCAAATTTAAAATGAAAAGAATAGACCCATTGTAGAATTTAAAGAGCTTTTCAAAAATATAAAAATTTCCAAAAAATATACTGATTTGCGTTAGATATTAATTTTTTCTAGAATTTCAAGAAAAAAATTATTAAAAATTTAAAACATCTCAGGAAATTTTAAATTTTTTACTGTAGCTTCTCTAATATATGTCCAACCTGCAAAAAAAATTTAGAGCAAAACTCTAAGCTGTTTGAGAGATAAAATTAAATCTTTGAAACTTTAGGGCTTTAGCTCCAAAAAAAAAAAAATTAAAACCAACATGTAAAGGTGGGTTGCCCCACGGTGGGCACCAGAAATGTGTGTGAAAATTGTACCTGATCTATAGACACAACACTTCAATAAAATATTAGAGGTTAGCAAAAATGAAATCGTGCAATGAATTGAAAGCTAAACTAACCAGGCGATTTACTGTCTTCTAATAAGTGCGAGTATGATGTTCTCAGATTGTTATTGAGATCAGTGACCTTGACGACACCTAAATGAAGGATTTGAATGCAAAACTGATATAAAATATGAATGCAATTAATCTTTCTTTTTTTTTTAGATGCAATAAGAATTATAAAAACTTGATATGAATCTATGATATGTAAAAACTGATATGCTATGATATGCTAAATGATCTAACAATAATATGCAATATGAAGCTAAAATGAATGTAAAAATAAGATTGATCTCACAACAATGTTGATTCGCAAGAAGCTTTGATTCTTCCAATTTCAATTCTCCAGCGTGATTATGCAATTCTTGTGGATTTGAGAGATGAATTATGAAGAGCTGAGCCTTATTTTTATAGAAATCCAAGGCTTTGGAGGTGCATGGAAAAATCCATAAATCACTCAAATAAACTCAACTTGATTTTTGAGTTATTTTTAAATAAAGATAATTTAATTCACAAAAATATGCAAATCATGCAAAAATAACTTTTTAACTCAAATTAGAAGTTTAGATCAATTTTAAAACTCAAAAATAATGTTGAGTTCCAAAAAGTCAATAACTTGCATTGATTTTCTAATTTGGAGTTTAACTATTTTTTGATTGTGCACAATAATTATGAATTAAATAAATAAATAAAGTGGTTTATCCTCAATTTAACTAATTTTTTAAATTAAATAATTGATTTATGGGTTAATTAATCATTTAATCAAACTTTATTCAAAAATAATATTATTAAATATGACAACTTGTTTTAATTAATTAAATAAAAATTTAATCAATTATTCATAGGATATTGGATTTATTGTCAAAATTAAATTATACAATTAATAATAGATAGAATTAAATTTAATTAAATAATTAAGTGGCAAATATTAAATATAATTAATTAAATATAAAAATATTCAATTAATCAAACTTAGGATAAATTTAATTTATCACCAAATAATCATTAAATTAAAAATAATTAAGATGATTAAAAATATTGCTAAGAATATTCTCTGATGCAGAATTTGAAATAATCAATTAGGATTCGATGATGTGCTGATGTACCTTAAGTTAGGAATTCGATGTCGATTTCGTTCGATGTGTCGATATAAGAGGCTAATGAACTTATAGCCCATTTTTGAGGTATTACAGCTACCACTAGTCACCTTATTATGTGAATGTTTTATGATTGATAATTTATTTTGGTTAATTGATGAATTGTTTATGATGTGTTGAGGCTAGCATTGAAATTTTAAACTTTCTTATAATTAGATTAGTCACCTAACTCTCTTTTCGTTATCTATTTTGTGACACTAGTCACACTTAATTTATTGTTGAAATTGAGCGCTCTTATGATTTAATGTTGGACTTGTGATTTCCCCACTTGGGTTTTACCTTTTCGAGTTGTGTTGTGGCTACTCTGAATGTTTGATAATGTTGGCCCTGTTTTGTGATAAGTGTTGTTTCTATCATGTTCATTATGGACCTCTGATAGTATTTATAAGAAAGGGCATCGCAGAGATGGTACTATATTTGTGGTGTGAAAATAAAATCATTGTGTATTATATATGTTTGCATAAGTGTTGCATTAACTATATTTTCATGAACTTCTCAACTTATTAGTTGATGAAGATACGAATGTGTGTTTTTATACAATTGATTACTAGATGTTTTTTATAATGATGGATGAATAAAATATTTAGCTCTATTTAAGGAATTGATAATGATGAATGATTGATCAATGTGATTTTCGATTTATTTCTAAACCAGAATTACATTGTCCTTAATGATTGTATATCATGTTCTTATTTTATGACTTATTTTCAAATTTTGTATTTTGTTTTAATAAATGCTTCATGTTTGGAGGATGCATACCCTTATCTGTTTGTAGGCTTCCAAGAGTAAGCCTAATCCTAAGGAGGTGGATGTAGTACCTCTCCCATAGCCTGATTTTCTATATGTTATAGTTATTTTAAGATGATGAATTATATGTTCGGAAATCATTGATGCTTATGATTTTACTAACCTCATATTTGCATGTGTATGTTTGATGTGTTTTCTTTATATTTCTATTTGACATGTCTGATGTGGTTGAGGGATGGAATTGTAGTTACTTGATTGCGAGATCCATATGATCGGTCAATCCCTGTCATTGTTTGTTATATATTTATATATGTATGTACATGTAGGTTTTGTATGTAGGTTTGCAAGTACCGGGCATCGACTTCCCTAAATTTTTAGGATGAGCGTGCCCTATCGCAATATCTCAAATGGTAAGAGAGGGGAGATAACACAGGTCCAAAACCCTAACCTAAGCTTATTTGTCCTAGGATTGGACGAGTATCAGTTTGTCTACCTTACTCGAATTTGTCTAGTTGACATGGATTCATAGATCCCCTTCTTTGCGCATGTTGGTTGTATGTTGTTTGGTCTCAGTTGATTGATTTCATGAATGGGTGATTTTCTGTGATTTATTGATTAAAGATTATAGTTGAAATTTAATATTAATTATAATTCTATGTTTATTTGGAAAAATTAATTAAAATTTAATTATTTAAATAGTTGAATTTAATTAATTATTTTAATTAAAATTAGAGTTAAATGTGCTTTTATGCTTTATTAAATGATTAAATATTTAATTGCATGGTCAATTGTGCTTTAAATATTTAATCTATTTAATATAAATTTTAATCAATTACATGTGCATTAGTAAATGTTGAAAAGAAAATTATTTTCAAAAAGATAACAACCTGTTTCGAAAAGTCAAGTTGAGTTGTGCATATAAAGTTATTTTTAATTATTAAATTAAAAATTTCTTTCAATTTCTGATTGGAGTTGATTTAAGAGTTAACTATTGAATTATCTTTAGGGTTTTCATGAAAGGGGGAATTGAATCTCTATTAGAAAAATTGCATTCATTTTTAGAAATTAGACAAGTTTTGGAGTAATTTTGGAGAGAGCTTGGATTTTGGCATCTTGAGATTTTGGGTGATTTGAAATTGCATGATATTTGTTGAAAGCTTGTTTGTGCATCTAGATCTTGTGTATGTTTTCTTCATCAATTGAGATCTGTAGGTTTAATCCATTCTGAGAAGAATTATGGTGTCTATAGTTTCTCAAGGGCTTCTATTTTAGTATCTGCATTGGATCTGAGGTAGGGTGTGAGAATCCTCTCTGTAATCTCTATTTGGCAATTTTAATGATTTCTTATGCTTGGTTAATTTCATTTTCTTAATAGATCCATTTTGTTATTTATGTGATTTTGGGTATTAGAGAACCCTTAGATCTGTCATTTGTTGATTTTATTCATACTTGACACAGTAAGGTTGTGCTGGCAAAATTTTTTATAAATCTTCTAGAAAATAAAAAAATTAACCCTAGACTATAGTTAGACTATATGTTTGGTTAAATAAATTGTATTGTGAAAGAAAACCAATTTTAGTAGAAAAAAATTAATTCCGGTAAAAATAAAACTCTCTGTTAAAAATGCAGTAAGAATTAAAAAATACTCAGCCAAAAAGAAAAGTCCAGAAAAGACAAAAAATATATAGTAAAAGTCAAATGCATGACTTTAGTTAATGTGTTGCTTTAAAAAAAATGCTTATCATTTATTTTTCGTAATTTTAGAAATTAATTTTAAAAAATATATATATAAATAAACTTTTAAGGAAAATTTGCTTTTGAAAAAGTTTTTTTAAAAAAAAATTATTGAGGGAGGGAGGCGGGCCCATCCCCTCACATCACCTCCCCTCTTGACAGCACTGAGGCTACCGACGGCAGGTCAGACTACCAACGACAGACTAGGTACTACCTAGGCTATTGACGGCAGGCTAGACTGTTGCACGCTAAGCCCTACCGATGCAGCATGGGGTGGAGCGCAGGTCGTGCCCCCCTCCCCTTCCCCTCCACATACCTTTGAATAAATGTTTCTTTTTTAAAAAAAAAAATATTTAATTTATATTTAATTTTAATAAATATGTTAAAATAAATGTGTTAATTTAATTTGTTGTAATTTAGATTTTTTATTGTAAAAAGAAATTAATTTTTTTTCTTTAAATTAAATTAAATTTTCTTGTTAAGATTTGGACTTATTAAATAATTTTAATAATATGAATTAAGTTTTAGTTAGTCTAATAAATTAATATGTATATATTAATTTATTTATTTTTATGCTAATGAATTTATTAATTTCATGATTATTTATCTAATGTTGTCTATATTAAATATATATATTTACATTAGAACATGTATTTTTCACATAAAATATGTTTAAGTTTTAAATGGACAATTATTGAGAATTGAAGTGCATATATTGTAATTGCGCATTTTTGTTTCTCAACTTGATACTGTTAAAGACTTTAGAAAACTTTTCGATATTAGTAATGTTCTTTTTTCATTGAATTATGGATCTATTTCTTTAAGTGAATGAACTTTTTAGTTTATGGATGATGTAAATGTTATTTATTTGTCCTCGGGTGTCTTCTTTTGCTTGTATGTGTTATGGGGCATTAGAAGGCCTAAGGAAAATATAGAGTCTAGGGTGTGATTTCTATGGTCACGTTTTATGTTCATGTTATGGCGTGTGTGAATTGTGCTTTATCACCCTAATTGATCATATGGCCTCATGTTTTACTATTTTCTGTAAATGAATATTTTTAATCATCTTTGGATTCTTGTGTTTCATTTTGGATTTGGGACTACCCGATTGTATACTTATGTAGTTCTAGAGGCGGGAATTGGATGTTTTATTTATCATGGTTGTTTGTCTTGTTTACTATGTTGTATTCAATTGATTTGACCCAACCCTATGTGAAGATTGTTCTATGATTCTCTTATGTGATACCTTGTATAATTGAGTTTTGCTTCGTATTTTATATAAGGGAATATGGTGCTGACTTTATATGTCCTATCCATGGGATCAGGAGTATATTCTTTTGTGAACACTTGGAGAGTGTTTTGTGATGTTATGGTTGGAGACCTATTGCATGTTTATGTTATTTTGTGGAACAATCCTGAGGGACATTATTATTATCTTGTGATGTTATGTGGCATCTTTGAGCCTAGGGTAGTTTACCTAGATATGTAGTAGGGGTGGTTTGCAATAAGCGTCGGGGCCCACAAGTGGCTGCAAGGATCACTTATTGTAAGTATTTGTAGTCAAGTGATAACCTAATATAACATTAAGAGATATTAAAATAAACTTAATAAGATATGGTTCATCACCCATGCTTGAGTGCTAGTATAGATTAAGATGGAGGATAAGATGATGCTTGTCACCTTTGAGAGGTGTGTGTCTAGCATAGTTAGTGGCTTTGTTTGTATGAGAAGTCATTAATATCGTGTATGGTCACTTGAGTCCCAGGATCTAGAGTGATTACCAGGATGAGACTCAAGGGTTAGACATACATGATGACACCTTCCTATGTATAGTTTAGTTATCCAACATGTGTCGGTTGTCTCTGGATTAGTGAGTTATACCTATTGTTATCTTTTGTACACCTGGTGTTAGAGACCTTTCAAGATCTCTTCCTTAGCTTGTTATGTTGATGTTTGTTATCCAAGTGGGATCTGTTGTTATCTCCTTAGCACGGTGGGAATGGACCATTTAGGTTCCACGAGGTCGGGTTGTAGTGATTCTTTTACCATTTGAGATTCTGATGTTCGTGTACCAGTGCTAGATGATCCCTGTAGCAGTTGATTATTCTTGATCTTCATTGTTGGAGTTGTATTCTTAGTCTTCTTCTATGTGGCCTTGTATAATTGTATCAATTATTCAAAGATATCATGTTGTACTTTATTTCGGTTATTGTATTACATACCCTGCGACATGTGCAGTGGATGTAGGTAATTATGGATACCTTATGTTACCAATTGTATCTATGTTATCTTTTATGTGATGTTGCATTTATTATTCATTTATTTAAATGAGTTTTGTAATTATATCTAATTTAAATTAATTAATTAATGTTTACGTGATCTTCTTCAAGGAATCTTGGAGATTTGTAATCTATGTGAGTTGTATATTTCATTGTATTGCTTCTGCATTGTAAAAATTTGATGTTGTTGTTTGTTCACACTTAAAAAAAAATTATTTTGCAAACTTAGTTGCATGTCTAGGTTAAGTTCTCCCAGGTTCCCTGGTGGGGCATTACACTTAGTATCAGAGCACCGAGTTTCTACACTGGAAACTCTGGGAAGTTGTGTGCCCATTACATGTTTAAACTGTTAAAACTTGAAACCAAACATAGACATATAACTTTTTTATATTTAAGAACCATTAGATTACAACTAAACATTTATGTATTTTCTTTCTCTTAAATGTCTTTGAGATATCACTTTTTCTATTGATTATCATAGGTGATTTGACTGTCTATTGTATTTGGGTACCCTCTCTAATGCATATAAGGTGAAGTACCTTTGGATGTCATGAAGCGATTACTCCCTTGAGTGTAGCTACCACTAGTCATCTTGTTATGTGAATATTTTATGATTGATAATTTATTTTGGTTAATTGATGAATTGTTCATGATATGTTGAGGCTAGCATTGAAATTTTGAACTTTCTTATGATTGGATTACTCACCTAAGTCTTTTTTTGTTATCTATTTTGTGACACTAGTCACACTTAATTTATTGTTGAAATTGAGTGCTCTTATGATTTAATGTTGGACTTCTGATTTTCTCACTTGGGTTTTACCTTTTCGAGTTTTGTGGTGGCTACTCTAAATGTTTGACAATGTTGATCCTATTTTGTGATAAGTGTTGTTTCTATCATGCTCATCATGGACCCTTAATAGTATGTATAAGGGAGGACATCGCAGAGATGGTACTATGTTTGCAGTGTAAAAATAGAATCATTGTGTATCATATATGTTTGCATAAGTGTTGCATTAACTAGATTTTCATGAACTTCTCAACTTATTAGTTGATGAAGATACGAATGTGTGTTTTTTACAATTGATTACTAATGTTTTCTATAATGATGGATGAATAAAATATTTAGCTCTATTTAAGGAATTGATAATGATGAATGATTGATCAATATTATTTTTCATTTATTCCTAAACCAAAATTACATTGTCCTTAATGACTGTATATCATGTTCTTATTTTATGGCTTTTTCTTAGATGTGTTTTATTTTAATAAATGCTCCGTGTTTGGGGGATGCATGCCCGTATCTGTTTGTAGGCTTCCAAGAGTAAGTCTAATCCTAGGGGAGTAGATCATGTAGTACCTCTCCCATAGTCTGATTTTCTATATGTTATAGTTATTTTAGGACGATGAATTATATGTTAGGAAATCATTCATGCTTATGATTTTACTAACCTTATACTTGCATGTGTATGGTTGATGTGTTTATTTTATATTTTTATTTGACGTGCCTGATGTGGTTGAAGGACAAAGTCGTAGTTATTTCCTTGCAAGACCCACACGATCGGTCGATCTTCAGCATTGTCTGTTATATATTTATATATGTATGTACATGCGGGGTTTGTATGTAAGTTTGTAGGTATCAGGCATCAACTTCTCTGAATTGTTAGATGAGGGTGTCATATCGCAATATCTCAAATGGTAAGAGAGGGGACATAAAACAGGTCCAAAACCCTAACCTAAGCCTATTTGTCCTAAGATTGGATAAGTATTGATTTGTCTACCTTACCTAGATTTGTCTAGTTGACATGGATTCATGGATCCCCTTCTTTGAGCATGTTGGTTGTATAATGTTTTGTCTTAGTTGATTGATTTCATGAATGGGTGATTTTCTGTGATTTATTGATTAAAGATTATTGTTAAAATTTAATGTTAATTATAATTCTATGTTTATTTGAGAAAATAAATTAAAATTTAATTATTTAAATAGTTGAATTTAATTAATTATTTTAACTGAAATTAGAGTTAAATATTCTTTTATGCTTTATTAAATGATTAAATATTTAATTGCATGGTCAATTGTTCTTTAAATATTTAATCTATTTAATATAAATTTTAATCAATTACATGTGCATTAGTAAATGTTGAAAAGAAAATTATTTTCAAAAAGATAACAACTTGTTTCGAAAAGTCAAGTTGAGTTGTGCATATAAAGTTATTTTTAATTATTAAATTAGAAATTTCTTTCAATTTATGATTGGAATTGATTTAGGAGTTAACTATTGAGTTATCTTTAACATTTTCATGAAAGGGGGAACTAAATCTCTATTAGGAAAATTGCATTCATTTTTAGAGATTAGATAAGTTTTGGAGCAATTTTGGAGAGAGCTTGGATTTTGGCATCTTGAGATTTTGGGTGATTTGGAATTGCATGATATTTGTTGAAAGTTTGTTTGTGCATTTGGATCTTGTGTATGCTTTCTTCGTGGACTCAGATCTGCAGGTTGAATCTATTTTGGGTAGAATTCTAGTATCTATAGTTTCTCAAGGGCTTCTATTTCAGTAGCTACATTGGATCTGAGGTAGGGTGTGAGAATCCTCTCTGTAATCTTTGTTTGACAATATTAATGATTTCTTATGCCTGGTTAATTTCATTTTCTTAGTAGATCCATTTTGCTATTTCTATGATTTTGGGTATTAGAGAACTCTTAGATCTGTCATTTGTTGATTTTATTCGTATTTGACACAGCAAGATTATGCTGGTAAAATTTTATTAGAAAATTTTCTATAAATCTTCTAGAAAATGAAAAAATTAACCCTAGACTATAGTTAGACTATTATGTTTGGTTAAATAAATTGTATTGTGAAAGAAAACCAATTTTAGTTAAAAACTATCAATTTTGGTAAGAATAATACTCTTTATTAAAAATACAGTAAGAATTAAAAAATACTCAGCCAAAAAGAAAAGTCTAGAAAAGACAAAAAATATATAGTAAAAGTCAAATGCATGACTTTAGTTAATGTGATGCTTATAAAAAAAAATGTTGATCATTTGTTTTCCGTAATTTCAGAGATTAATTTTTTTTAGAAAATATTGAAAAATAAACTTTTAAGGAAAATTTGCTTTTAAAAAAGTTTCAAAAAAAAAAAATTATTGAAGGAGGGAGGCAGGGCCCATCCCCTCACCTCACCTCCCCTCTCGGAAGCACCGAGGCTATTGGCGGCAGGTCAGACTGCCGATGGCAGACTAGACTGCCAGCGGCAGCCTAGACTATTGCACGGTCAGCCCTATCGGTGCAACATGGGGTGGGGCGCGGGTCGTGCCCTCCCCACCCCCCACATACCTTTGATTAAAGGTTTCTTTTTTAATTTAAATTTTGTTTTTATTTTTAATTTATATTTAATTTTAATAAATATATGTTAATTTAATCTGTTATAATTTAGATTTTTTATTGTAAAAAGAAATATTTTTTTTCTTTAAATTAAATGAATTTTTCTTGTTAAGATTTGGACTTATTAAATAATTTTAATAATATGAATTAAGTTTTGGTTAGCCTAATAAATTAATATGTATATATTAATTTATTTATTTTTTCGCTAATAAATTTATTAATTTCATGATTATTTATCTAATGTTGTGTATATTAAAATATATATATTTACATTAGAACATGTATTTTCACATAAAATATGTTTAAGGTTTAGGTGGACAATTATTGAGAATTGAAGTGCATATATTGTAATTGGGCATTTTTGTTTCTCAACTTGATATTGTTAGAGACTTTAGAAAACTTTTCGATATTAGTAATATTTTTTTTTTTACTGAATTATGGATCTGTTTCTTTAAGTGAATGAATGTTTTAGTTTATGGATTATGTAAATGTTATTTATTTGTCCTCGAATGTCTTCTTTTGTTTCTATGTGTCATGGGGCATTAGAAGGCCTAGGCAAAATACAGAGGTTGGGGTGTGATTTTTATGGTCAAGTTTTATGTTCATGTTATGGTGTGTGTGAATTGTGCTTTATCACCTTAATTGATCATATGGGCTCATGTTTTACTATTTTCTGTAGATAAATATCTGTAGTCATCTCTGAATTCTTGTGTTTCATTCTGGATTTGGGACTACTTGATTGTATACTTATGTAATTCTAGAAGCGGAAATTGGATATTTTATTTATCATGGTTGTTTGTCTTGTTTACTCTGTTGTATTCGATTGATTTGACCCAACCCTATGTGAAGATTGTTCTATGATTCTCTTATGTGATACCTTGTATAATTGATTTTTGCTTTGTATTCTATATAAGAGAATATGGTGCTGACTTTATATGTCTTATCCATGGGATTAGGAGTATATTCTTTTGGAAACACTTGGAGAGTGTTTTGTGATGTTATGGTTGGAGCCCTGTTGCATGTTCTTATTGTTTTGTGGAACAGTCTTGAGGGACATTATTATTATCTTGTGATGTTATGTGACATCTTTCAGCCTAGGGTAGTTTACCTAGACATGTAGTAGGGGGTGGCAAGTGCAATAAGCGTCGAGACCAACAAGTGGCTGTCAGGATCACTTATTGTAAGTATTTGTAATCAAGTGATAACCCAATATAACATTGAGAGATATTAAAATGAACTTAATAAAATATGGTTCCTAACCCATGCTTGAGTACTAGTATAGACTACGATGGAGGCTAAGATGATGTTTGTTGCCTTTGAGAGGTGTGTGCATGGCATAGTTAGTGGCTTTGTCTATATGAGAAGTCATTGATATCGTGTATGGTCACTTGAGTGTTGGGATCTAGAGTGATTACGAGGATGAGACTTAAGAGTTAGACGTACATGATGGCACCTTCCTATGCATAGTCTAGTCATCCTACATATGTCGGTTGCCTCTGGATTAGTGAGTCTTACCTGTTGTTATCTTTTGTACACCTGGTGTTAAAGAGCTTTTAGGATCTCTTCTTTAGCTTGTTCTGTTGATGTTTGTTATCCGAGTGTGATCTGTTGTTATCTCCTAAGCATGGTGGGAATGGACCATTTAGGTTCCACGAGGTCGAGTGGTAGTGGGGTAAGTGCACAAAGATGGGGGACCAAAAAGATGCCACTTTTCTTTTTTGGTCCCCCATTGACCATAGTGCGTATGCACTAAAGCACGTGCGCCCTATAGGGCGCACGTGCTATGGCTTGGGCAATTCAAGCTATAGCATGTGCGCCCTTTGTAAAACCACAAAATTTTCACTCCCCGTGCACCCTATGCAAAACCATAAAAGTGTAATCTATATTCTTACATAGCGCGTGCGCCCTATGAAAAATTAGAAAGAGAGATAGAGAGAGAGAGAGATAAGGGATAGAGAGAGGGTGATAAGGCGGGGGAGAGAGAGAGAGAGAGAGAACAGTCACATGACCAAAAAAACTCATTTTCCACTTCAAGGACGAGAGGATTTATACAAATATAACATTTTATAAGTTTGATTTATTTAATTTCTTATACTTTAAGTTATATTTGTATAAATTATAAAATATAATAGTTCCAGGATGTTTGGGATAGGTTCCAGCTTCATAGGAGTTAAGATGCAGATTCTATATTTGAAAAATTCCAGACTTAGCCAAATTTCAGGATTCAGCAAGCCTTCAGTAGCGTTACCTCCCACAATCAATCATGGATTTCTAAGGTCAAACTGAAGCTGGCAAAAGGATTCCCAAAATTTTTTAACTCATTTTATCACAAATCACTTGGTTTCAACCCCATCTCTCTCTCTCTCTCTCTCTCTCTCTCTCTCTCTCTCCACCTTCGTACCCTCTATATTTTCCCTTATTACCCTCTTTCACCCCCTCTCTCAGACACACATGTTCTCTCCCACCTTCCTACTCTCTATATTACCCCCCCCTCTCTCCCATAGTCTCTCTCTCTCTCTCTCTCTCTCCACCCTCTCTCTCTCTCTCTCCCTCCCTCATTCCCTTATCACCCCCACTCTCTCTCTCTCTAGAGATAAGAGAGAGAGAGAGAGAGATGTTTGTGTGTGTGAGAGAGAGAGAGAGGGTGATGAAAGAGAGAGAGGAGATAAGGGGGAGAGAGGGTGATGAGAGAGAGAGAGAGGACATAAGGGGAGAGAGAGAGAGAGGGTGATGAGAGAGAGAGAGAGAGAGAGAGAGAGAAGGGGAAGGAGAGATAGAGAAGAGGAAAGGGAGAGAGTAGGAGAGAGAGAGGGGGGAGGAGAGATAGAGAAGGGGAGAGAGAGAGAGAGAGAGAGAGTAGATAAGGGGGAGAGAGAGGGTGATGAGAGAGAAAGAAAGAGGGTAGGAAGGTGGCAGAGAGCATATGTATGTGAGAGAGAGAGGGGGTGAAAGAGGGTAATAAAAGAAAATATAGGGTACGAAGGTGGAGAGAGAGAGAGAGAGAGAGAGAGAGAGAGAGAGAGAGGGTCAAAACCATGTGATTTGTGATCAAACGAGTTAAAACCCTTTGGGAATCCTTTTGCCAGCTTTAGTTTGACCTTAGAAATCCATGATGGATTGTGGGAGGTAACCTTGTTGAAGGCTTGCTGAATCCTGAAATTTGGCTAAGTCTGAAATTTTTCGAATCTAGAATCTGCATCTTAACTCCTATGAAGCTGGAACCTATCCAAAACATCTTGGAGCTATTATATTTTATAATTTATACAAATATAACTTAAAGTATAAGAAATTAAATAAATCAAACTTATACTTAAATGTTATATTTGTATAAATCCTCTCTCTCTCTCTCTTTCTCTCTCTGACTATTTCTCATCACTATATAAATCTGTCTTAAATCGTGCTCACGCACTATAGGGCGTGTGCACTATTTAAATCTACGACTTTCACAGCACGCACGCGCTATGAAAGTCATAGATTTAAATAGTGTGCTTGCCCTATAGCGTGTGCGCCCTATAGGGCGTGCGCGCTTTGTAAGGGATTTGAATTTACCAATCCTAAGGCTTGGATTTGCCTTGGAGATCCAACCCAAAGGCTTGGACGATTTAAATAGGCTTGAGACATGTTTTCCAGCAAACATACAAAAAATTGACATCTTTTTCTGTGTGCTCCTCGTCGAGTTTACTCGTGGCTCAAAAACGTAAAACTCAAATGACATGATATTGCAAATCTTTCTATTAGCTATGTAAGCATATAATTTATTTTGAATTCTGATTATGTTAAGTTTTTCAACTCTAATTTCTTTTATGTGTATGTCTATTTTTTTGTAAAAAATCAACATGCAGTATTTTGGGCATAGATTTTGGCTCGTTTATCAAATTTTCCAACAAGTTATATTTTTAGAAACTAGACTCCATTCTACACACTTTACAAAAAAAAGAAAATTTGATTTTCGATTAGTTTTAAATGATTTATAGGGGGAGCACATAGAAATTTCATGTTTTCAGGATGTGTGCACTTCGTAAATTCATCAAAAAATTATCAAAAAAATCCGAGATAAACTACGTGGTGTTAGCTAACTTCTCACTAGAGTGATTAAAAAAAAAATTTAAAAAAAAGTTAACATTTTAGGGGGAGCACACCAAATGCTATGTTATGTTTTTTGACAAAAAATAGGACCACTTTTTGTGCTCCCCCTTTTTGAGGGCCTTAATCTGCACCATTTTCAAAATAAGTTAGTAGTTTAAGAACTAGATTCAGAGTATTACAACTCTTATTTTTGTCGCATTTTAAAATTTTGAATCTAACTATCTTCAATTTCTTGTTGAAGTTCAGAGTTTGTTGATTTCAGGGAAAAAGTGGCATCTTATACCCCCTTTTTGGTCCCCCATCTTTGTGCACTTACCCAATGATTATATTATCATTTGAGATTTCAACATTCATGTACTAGTGCTGGATGATCCCTATAGCAGTTGATTCTTCTTGATCTTCATTGTTGGAGTTGTGTTCTTAGTCTTCTTCTTCTATGTGGCCTTGTATCATTGGATCAGTTATTCAGAGATATCATGTTGTACTTCATTTCGGTTATTGTGTTACATACCCTGCAACATGTGCAGTGGATGTAGGTTATTATGGATACCTTATGGTACCAATTGTATCTATGTTATCTTTTATGTGATGTTGCATTTATTGCTCATTTGTTTAAATAAATTTTGTAATTATATCTAATCTAAATTAATTAATTAATATTTACGTAATCTTTGTCAAGAAATCCTAGAGAGTTGTAATCTATGTGAGTTGTATATTTCATTGTATTGCTTCGGCATTGTAAAACTTTGATGGTGTTGTTTGTTAACACTTTAAAAAAAATATATTCTACAAACTTTGTTGCATGTTTAGGTTAAGTTCTCGTTCCGTGGCAGAGCATTACAATACACAGTAAAACATACCAAAATAAACTTAATTAAGAGCTTAATCATGCTCCATGATATACACGGCTTTAAACATAAAGCTCCATTGCCAATATAACAAATTATATATGACAGAACACAGCTGAACTTTACCAAAACCTGAAACCTGAGGCTGAGAACTTGACAGATATTAGTCATATGAATACATGTAACCCTGACAAATTCAATACTTGAAGCCAAAGAAATGCATTCCTTAATAAGCATATAAACACAAATTCCTTACAATGAGGAAGCTACATTCCTCATTATATGAAATATATGGCAACGCAAGAACATATAACTCAAATCAATTCATTACCAATAGCAAAAAGCAGAGTATGGTTATTACATAGCTCTTATTTCAGGTTATCCTGAATTAGACAACTGGATGAAAGCTTCACACCACCTTCAAATTATTTCCTAGTATATTATTCTAAGGCACTACTAGTCTCCGCAATGTATATGACTGCAAAAACCTGAGATGCTTGTTTTTTAAAGACTGAAACTGAATTGCTGCTCAATTATTTGTACCAGTTCTTGCTCGTGGTTCAGAACTAACCAGTCCCCAAATGTGAAATACTATAGCTAATTCTGACTTAGCAAGATATTCTTATAGATACTGGCTGGCTATCTTTCCTTCCTTGACCATATAGTTTTGTGAAGGAAAATCTTCACCCTTGAAGTATTTGTCCAGCATATCCTTCACTCCTTTTGCATACCTTATCTGAAAACACATTTATGTAGTCAAAAAAAATTTGTTATCATCATCTTCAGAAGAGATATTTTACTGTTCCATAAGGGACTGTCCCTAAGGATGAAATGTAACCCTCCAGTGCGCTGTAAAAAAGGAAAAGAACAGAGGCATCTATTTTAAAAGAAAACACATAGGGACGCCCTGACATCTACAGAATGCAGAACGTCCATTAAGCTTTCCCATATCCCAAACAAAAAGCAGGTTTAAAAGAACAGAAACATAAAAAAGCATATCTTTATTAATTTGGAAACCTACAATTTACAAGAAATAATATTCAAAAATAGAATCTTCCCTTTAAAATCTCAACTTTCCCAAACAGATCCACATTGTAACCTGTTAAACATACTTCGTTACTACTACAAAATAGATGGCTTATTCTTTTCCACATGAATTGCAATCAGTTCTATTACAACGATTCCTAGTCCTTGAATTGTAAGATCACCAAAAAAATTAAATTCTAACAGGTAGTATGCATATATGTTTTGAAGTAAATTAAATTTAAAAAACAAATAAATTTCAGCTTCTTTTACTTCAAAGAATAAACATTATAGAGGTTTTTAATAGCCATTCCCCCACCATCCACAATATCTAGGAATAAACTTAAAGCATTCCCATTCCCTAACGCATAGAACTACTGCCTAAATTTACTTGTTACAAGAATGAGAATATTGAACCTTAATTCCATGGAGGAAGTTGCAATAGATTTGGTTACCTCTTCTTTCAGATTTTAATTAATGAAACAATTTCCTTAACAAAAAATAGTAGAAAAACAAAGAGCTGAAACTAATCACAAATTTAGCAAAAACAGACCTGACCGTCTATCGTGGTCCCAGATATATGTGGAGTCATGGCATGGTTGGGCATGTAACGCCATGGATGATCTTTGGGAGCTGGTTGGGGAAACCAAACATCTCCACTATAACCTGCAATACAGAGTTCCCTTATGTCAGGAACTTCATCCACTATCACTACTGTCAATATTAAGCCATTCTCACAAGCAGAAACAAACAGCTGAGGTATTGCAAATCTTCTCTTATTGAGTTCACATTCTCAGGACTGACTGCCAAGACACCTAGAATTAAGATTTTGTTGCAACCTTAAAATACTATACATCAAACTTTATTTTTACTCTCCTTGCAAGCAAAAGAACTGTTTGATGAAGCATTTTTGTATTCATTATTTAAGACAACATAAAAAGAAGGGGATTCAAAAACTGCAAAGAACCTCCAATATGTCCACTTGCAGAAGCATCAGCAACTGCTTGAGCATCCATGATTGCACCTCGTGCATTGTTCACAATCAGAACGCCCTTCTTCATTTTGTTAATTTTCTCCTTGTCAAACATTCCCCTAATGGAACCAATAGATAAGATAGTCATGCACACAGTTACTGAGATATAGTTTGTTTTTTAAACTGAATAAAATGAGATAATTTATATTGTATTAAAAATATAATAGCATACTTAGTCTTGTCAGAAAGAGGCATATTGATGACAACTACATCACATTTAGGTAGCATATCATCAAGATTTTCCTCCCAAGTTGCTCCTGTTTCAATTTCCAACTCTGGTCCAATTGAAAGACGGTCATGGTAGAGAAGCTTACAGTTGAAGGGCTATGGAGGAAAATCCACAAAAAAAGGTCAATTTCAAAGGGCCATCGTTCACTTTCAGAATTACAGATTGCATCTATCAGTGGTATATTAGAAAGTGTTCAAAATGCAATAGAATATTAGAAACATGTCCCAATAATACCTTCAATCTTTTGAGTAATTCTTTGCCAATTCGACCAGCACCAACAGTACCTATAGTTTTCCCTTCAAGATCATATGACCTGTATGAAACTGCAGCTACATTCCAGTCGCCCCCAACAATCTGCTTATACCCGGGAAGGAAATTGCGCATCAATATGAGAATGCGCATGAGTTCATCTTCTGCCACTGACACCACATTACTTCCTGGAAAATTCAGTACAGAGAAGCAATTAAATTATAATAAATAGCACCAAATGTTGCATACTATAAACTCTCTCATCAACTTGGTCAACAGCACATAAATATAGAGCTCAGATATTATGAGACTAGTACCTGTAATTTCTGCCACAGTCAAGCCAGCTGCTGCTGCAGCTTTCAGATCAATATGATCAGAACCTATACCAGCTGTGAGAAGAAGTTGTAAGTTCTTTGCCTTCTTGATCCGCTCTGCAGTCACATAGGCTGGATGGAAAGGTGTAGTAATAAGAACATGCAAATCAGGTATGTGCTTTTCAAGCTCTGCAAACAAACATGAAATACATTAAAAATCTGTAAGTCAAACTTTGCAAACAGAAAAGTATTCAGATCAAGCAAACAAAAGCTTAACTTCAAATGCCACTGCCAGTATGTAGAAATAAAGATGAATTGATGAAAACTCAAGTTAGAGTTGAGAAAATGACCCCAAACTTCCCAGGATCCAAATATGCTGCTTATCCCAATAAAAACAAGAAAAATGGGTAAACAATGTCCTCAGTTGTAGACATAGGAATTCACATTATTTAAGATAAAATGAAACAGGGCAGCCTTTAATCAAGGAATGGTTCAAGCCAAACTCTTCACATATGCAGCTTGCCGTTGAATCTCATGACAATATCACAATCCAAAACAAAGAAAATGTCAAAAGCCAACAAGAAATCTGGTTATTTGTCATCCATTATATTAAATTTATACTTTATATAAATTGATGTTCGTCTCTGGAGATTAGTGCCATCATGTGGCAATTTAAAGCTCTAGCTAGGGATCTTGAATTGATTTTGAAAGGCTCACTGCACTTGCACAGATAACCTGTAGTATGATGGCAACAATAAACTCACAAAGAAACAGAGCACTAAAGCTTCAACAGTTTGATGAGAGTTTGTAAATTATATCCATGTGTAAATATGCTTTATCAAACTTAATGACATCCATATTTGTACATATTGATATCACAAGTTAAGGCTAATTTTAATGTAAGGCAGACTGAAATAATGCAGAAAGTAAAAGAAATAGGTGGCATGATTGAACTTACCACAGTTGGGACCTTCCTTGTCATCAGTTACAACGTACTGATGTCCCTTTGATTCTAGCCATTCTTTTATACCCAGGGAATTTTCCACACAGCCAAGGAAGTTGGGATTCTGTGAAGCATATTCATTGGCCTTGTAAAAGACCCCAACAATTTTATTAGGTCCTGCAGGAGCCTGCAAGACATGATCAATGAAAATTAGAATCCGAGGAGAAAAGGGCAACCCATGATTTTATCATTCAAGGCGCTTGATCCCCCACTATGTCGTCAACAAGGGCAAACAATATTAGACCAGATAAGCTAAAAGAAAAGCAAACAAATAGAAAATCAGGTCTTCATTAATCTTCTAATACAAAGGCAAGATACCAACTGTTCACAACTTATAGACTGTATTGGAGTTGCAGTAGGTCAAAACACAGAAGGAGATTATCAGGGATCACAGAAATGAAACAAGAACAGATATAAAGCTTAGAACCATAATATGCCCATCCTTAAGTGCAGTACAAGTTAAGCCATATGTAGATATATAAAAGATACCTGGTGAATGAAAAAGGAAAAGGATAAATAACATGTATGATGGGGTGTCCAACGAAAATTGGAAACTATCCAGAAGCATGTGAAACAAGAACAGAGAAATCAAGACAAGAAATTGGAGAAGGACAGCACAGGAAATCGTAACTCACAACCTAGTAACCTAGAGGAAAGCCTAGAATCCCAAAATACAACAAGGGTCTATGAGGGACAGCTCAATTTAGAAATTTGCACTTGGCAGTATCAAAGTTTTGAGATATTTTATGGTGACTGCCCTAGTGACAAGTTGGAGCAATTCTGCAGAAACGGCCTACGGTCAAGCTCCTGTGGATATGCTCCATTGAGATTAGAGAGGCCATTTTAGGCTTAATTGATCTGCGGGACCTATGAAAGAGTATTTACACAGTGCTATATCCACATTCATAGAAAAGAAACACAAAAGATGATCACATAATTTTCACAGGTTACATCCTCATAATTAAAGATCAACTAAAATCAAAATGAAAATAATAGATACAGTTTTGAGTTGTAATATTTCTGGAAGAAAATCATATTGAGTTCAATGCATCAACATTTTGCATCACAGTCCATGATCCATCTTGCGGAAGAAGAGAAGATATTGTGATGAATGAAAATTCACAATTTTTATCAATCTTAGCATGATCCTGAATTGGCAAAACATCCCGTTGAACTAAGCTCCATTCAGAAAAGACACATAATTCAAAGTAACATATCATCACCATAATCCTATGATTATAGGTATTGAGCTGTTAACAATATTTGCTACAAAACTCACTAATGCCGAAATAAAGAAAAATATAGTTATAATATTTTTCAGGGTACATCCAAGTATGGATCAACCATAATTAAAAAAACTAGAAAAACGAAAGCAGAAAGGGAAACCATAACATTAATTTTTTCTAAGCATATTCAGGTGCTGATTTTCGTCTGGTACATCATCCAACTCAAACGAGCTCCTTGCACAAAATCCCACAAAAATCAGCGCACAACATATGGATCATTAGAATTCTTTCGTAGCAGAACCAGAGCTCTAAGACCTACATAAGAAAATCAAAACCCATGTCTGCCCATGACAATTAGAGGTAAAATTATTACTAATTAAACAAGGAAAAATCTAACCCCGATCAAAACAAAAGCCTTGATCACAAAATTTGACTTTAGTCGCTCCAAACCACAACATGCACTTGTATCTCTCCAGAAGTTTGCCCAACCAATTCAAAACTCACAAAATTCAGTAAAATTTCCAATATCAATTTCAAGTTCTGAAAAAAATTCAGTAAAATTTCCCCTATCCATTTCAAGTTCTGAAAATCTTCAGCAAAATTTCATCGACCCAATTCAATTTTAAACAAGAAAATTCCAGCACCCATTACTTGTTTTTAAGTTGGGGGCAAAGAAAAAGCACGAAAGCATGAAAGGATTACTTACATGCAATGTTCTGATGGAAGAGAGTGGAGAGAAAGCCTGTGCTGCAGACATAACAGCTCTCTTGCCAGCCATCGCCATAGCCATTGTCGCAGACTTGAAGTGATGAGTGAAATTCAAATATGATCAAAGCTGATCAGTTGAAGACAGTGTTAAATTATGGCAAAGAAGATGGTGATATATATAGGAAGGAGGGCACGGGTAAACGTGAATCCACGCTGGCCCTATGCGCCACTTATCGATTTTATGTCGAATTCACGAATAGGCTCGAATACGTCTTAATCAGTTTGTAGTTGCGATAACGACTTGGAACACAAGAGCTGGGCATCCAAAGTGGAGTCCTGGTATGCAGAGCCTAGGAAATAGTATGCAGAAATAATGATAGAAAATTCTATTTTAAATAATATAAAAAGAAAGGATCAAAAGTTGTATTATGTTAAAATTAATTGTTTTTCTTCGCCTGGCTCTGGCTATTTCTCCTCTTAGAGAGAAAGGAGAAGATAAAGAAAAAGAAACAGATGGAGATGGGTAGTCCATTCCGGACCCAACTCCTAGTCTTGCTGATATATGAGATAAAAAATGATCAAGATCTTCCCTCCATGGCAGCAATTGCTTTGACAGTCTGAGGTGGTTTTATTCGGGCTATGTTGGTCCTGGTCTTTTGACTCTAGCCAAATGATCTAATATTTCCCCGTGTTTTTTTTTAATATGTACTTTATTTTTATTAATTTTTTATTTTTATTTTTGGAAACATCTAGGTATATTAAAAAAAAAAATTATTTATTTTAAAATTATTTTAATTGTTAATTTTTCAATATGATTTCCATAACAGTAAATTACAAGAAATTTATGAATAGTTGCAATTTTTTGTAGTTAGTTATGTGTATTAGTAGAGTTTCACAAAAGAAATAACTATATTCAAATAATGGTACACAAATTACTAATACTTATTGACAAATATTCAAATAGTACACAAATGTTCTAGTAATAATACTCAAATTAACCAATTATAAACTAAAAAATATAATTATTTGAATCAATTATAAACTAAAAAAGCATAAATAACTATGCACTGGACTATATTCGGCGACGGCTATGCAGCCATACCGTTAAAAAACTTACCAAGAAAAAACTTACACTTAGTTTTTTTTTTCAAAGTGTCCCTTTAGTAAATTTTCTAACGGTATGGCCACAAATCAATTCTCATTTTAGTACATTTTTTATTTAAAAAAAAGAAACGCCAAAATGGACCCATTGAATTCAGACAATGAATTGCAAAAACGTGAGGTCCCACATTCCAAAATATTTTACACCAATTGGTAATGTCTCATTAAAGCAAATGATTGTGACAGTAAAAAGAAGTCTCCTAGTTGATTCCGTTCTCTTGCATTTGAAATTGTACATGTGGCTTTTAGCACTGTATTTTAAGATTATGTTAGTAATATCTGCTTTCATATAGTTTTTCTAGCTTTTCATTATTATATTGGTACATTCTTTTTATATATATAGATTGAGAATAATGATAAAATGCTAAAAATAGAAAAGTATTTTATATTTTTGTAATGTGGAGAATTAACAATTATTATAATGGTGTGGTTGTATTTCAAATGTTCTTTTATTCAAGTATAGTATTTGAATTAAAGTTTAATATATAATTATTATTTATATTTTTCAATGATTCAATCATCTAGTCTAATTTGGTCTATTATTTATATTAAATATTATTGATTATAAATGGACAAACATTATTTATTGTTTTTAATAATTCATGACATTGATAGATAGTGTATGTCATATTGATTATTTGTTTATCTTTTACATCTCTTTCTTTAATTTTATATTTACAAAGAATAATAGATGTTTAATATATTTATTATTAATTATTATTTTCTATTTAAAATTAATATAAACTTTTGTGTTAAATATTAGCAAGCGTCCTTTATTGACTTTATATACCAGGTCTATAATTTATACTTTTATATTTACAAAGGATGACAAGTCTTAAAACATTTGTTATGAATTGACATTTTTAATTTTTTCCTACTATGTCCAAAGAGAGTGTTTGGTGAAGAGGTAAAGTGTTGCTTGCATTCAAGAGGATTTGTCCTCTCAACCTCTACAAAGGGCATTGTCACTTCACCCCATGGGAGAGAACTACCCCCCCAAATCCCATAAGAGGCACTACCCCTTAAGCTCATTAATTGTAGCCACCCATTAGGCCCCTCATTTTTCATAAGGTTATTTTTAAGGAAGAATTTTCCAAGATAATTAATGTATTGTCAAATAAATTAAAAAATTGCCAATATTTTCTACCATTTTTTTGTTATGTAAAATAAACAATAATAAAATTATTTTTAAAAGGAAATATTTGCCAATAGAATTAATATTTTTTCAAGAAAATAAAAAATAACTATAATTTATTAAAGTTATTCATTGAATAAAATTCATTAAACAAAGCTACAAGATATATAAAGTAATCATCCTAAGTAGTTGTATCTAGTGTTGGTGTAAATGGTGACTTTATGTATCTGATTTTCATTTAGCTTACTTAGGCAGAGTCATATTCACATTGTTTGTCTTCACTTAGAGACTTTTAAGATTTATCTCACTTCATGTGGTTGACACATATGTACTCACTTATTTAGACACCTCTTCCGCACACACATCACTTGCTCACACACTTGTTGAGTGTCCCACATATGGAGGGTCAGTTAGTCATTATCTCCTACCTTCTCACCTCACTTTCTTACCTATATATGTAAGACTATTGTGTACATTCTACTCATCTCTTGCATAGTACCATTATTTGAGTTGGCATTTAGTAGTTAATTACTGGATTGTTGTTCTTCTATGAGTTATTTGAACCCATTTTATATTTTTGGTATAAAAGTCTTCATTTTGAAGGAAATATTGGCTTATTTGGCTTATTTGGCTTAGTTCATGGTTGAGCATTATATTTGTTCAAGGATTTTTAACACTCGTGTTGATGGCCTTTATTTATAGTTGTTGATGTCTATGTCTAAAGTAGATATTGAGGTAGAGCTCGTGGAATTTACCCTATATTTGACTTGCTAGCATTTTATTCTTCCTTTATCTACTATTCACCACCAACTCATTGTTTTGCTACATGACTTAGGATGAAGAAATATACTATGTTCATTGGAATCATGGTTTTTGGTGTAGGTGCATTCCCAATTTTCTTGGTTTATTGTGCAACTATGAGCATTTACTTATGGTGTTAGGATTAGGTAATACTGAGAGGGGGGGTGAATCAGTATTATTGCACTTTAATTTAAACTTCAACCAATTAAAAATAAACCATAACAATGTTGAAATGAAAAGAACATAAATGCACAACACATAACTCATGACACCATGATTTGTTTTCGAGGAAACCCTGGACAAGGGAAAACCCTGGTGGGGATGGTACCCACAACTATGCACTAAAAATATAATATCCCTATTAGGAGATCTAGCCCTGTTAGGAGCTTAGTATTACATAGTACATTTTCTTGCTAGAGGAATACAAAACCCTGTTAGGGATATACAAAAACCTTGTTAAAGGTGGTGAGCATACAACTCTTACAATTAGAATACTTTCACAAAGTGTTCTTCAAAATGGTGAATAATACAAGCATCTGCTATGCTTAGATAGTTCCAGTTATAGCTCTGTCATTTA
Organism: Chamaecyparis obtusa; assembly: GCA_027943335.1. Lineage (NCBI taxonomy): Eukaryota > Viridiplantae > Streptophyta > Pinopsida > Cupressales > Cupressaceae > Chamaecyparis > Chamaecyparis obtusa. The sequence continues at coordinate 314,703 of BSBK01003399.1, forward strand.
CTAATCTCGCATCTCCTCTCTGCTCTCATATTTGCATCCATCACATCATCATCACAATCATACTTATCGCTTCCACAAAATAATCTATACTTATATATATTCTGTCATCCAGTCGGCTCTCCAAAATGCATTACAAAATATAATAATTACTAATGCAAAAGATAAACATAGAGTTGGTGATCATATATTACCAAAGTGTCGACAATATACAATATCCATCTAACTTAGCACGTTGCCATATCAACTATCCTTCTCTCAATCATCGCAACTATTCATGTGCCCTGTTACACTGATTCTATGTCTTCGCATACCTTCAGATCACTGTATCTTCCTGATCTCATCACCAAAACATGTGCGACCTTAACTAAAGGTCCTACATATCCCATAAAGTATTCTACTAACTTTTCAAGCCATAATACATCATATATTGTCATCGCTAACCAAAACTATAACACAGTATACTGTTATCCTGATTCTGTAGTTAGTCATTTTCATAACTGTGACTCCAGTACCAAAACTCTCTGCATGCAATCACTCTAGCATAAGTGTTTCCATAAATGACAACTCTCAAGTGATTCCTAGTGCTCCAAAACATCACTTGCCAACAATCTCTATCTTTGGCATTGATGGCAACACTTAGTGAAAAATGACTAAGTGTCTAAGCACTATCTCCCTTCTACATATATACATCTCTTTTTTGTTCTTTTTCTCTTTTTCTCCTTTTTTTTTACTCTCTTTTTTTAATTACTCTTCTCTTCCTCTTCTCTTCTCTTCCTCTCTTCATTTTTCTCTTCTCTTCCTCTCCCTTTGACATCAATGGCAAAGGTACAAAATTTTAAAAATTTCTAAGCACAAAAAGACTTAGTGCTTACTCGCCAGATTTAGGATATCTTGGATAGAGTTTTCCAAGGTCTTCACTCCCTTAGCCCATGACTTGATTAAAAGATCACTGAAATGGATCATTCCATTTAGTGCATATGATGTTATTTATGTTGCCTTTAGCTCACTAGTAAATTGTACCCTATTTTTTGACGAGGATTAGTCAAATTTTCTATACCCATTGGTCAAACAGACGACCAAAACTATTGTCAAACTTTTTGTCGTCGATTATATGATAGGAAAAATAGTTGTCAAAATTCTGACCTCCTTAGTGTTTGAATTACCGACCGAATTACCTGGAAGAATTGTAGATCAAACCTTTTATCTATGCGACCAACGTTCGTTGAAATTGCGATCAATCAGGGTCCATAATGTTGTTGAAATCGACATCGAACACATAGCATTCTCGTCGAAACACAAAACACAGTTCATCTCTCTTGTGATGACATGTGGTCAGAATCAATGTCGAACACATGGCATTCTCATCGAAATAACTATTATTAAAACATCGAAAAAGCGACCAATAATAATTTTTGGTTTAAAATATATATATATAAATTATTGATGGGTTTCTAACCGATTTCTCTATTTCCTCCATGATGCAGGTGCAAGAGTATTGATGATGACAGTTCATAGTACTGTCCATGAAGACTAGAAGAATATAAAGAGAGCTTCTGCATGACAATGATAACATTGAGATCTTGCCATGTTTCATTATAAGACATGTTCTCTCAAGCCTCCTTACTTAAGGTTGACTCAGTAGCCCTGTCTAAGCTAAGAATGATAAAGAAAGCAATGAGAGTAATGACCAGCAAGAGCATGGGTCTAGTGATAACAAGGAATAATAAGGGGCAGTAAACAAGTAATCAGTACATAGTCCTTAAGACCACAGTACAGAAATCTCAAAGTAGCAGTCTTAATGCTAACACATTCTATTATGATAGAAGTCAATGAGCCAGTCATGATGAATAAAAGGAGTCCATGAATAGGACCGAGATGTACAGGCCCGTCTTGACAAATTAACAGAGAAAGAGAGTAAAATGTTGATGAAACTTTTCTAAAGCACACATAACAACCTTATACATAGTAAAATTGAATGCAGGACAGTCTTTCAAAGGACAAACATATATGAGAAAGTTATAACAATAAATCAGTCTCTTTAGCCCTTAACTAAAAGGGTGGTAGACCCGGCTGATGAAGAGACCAACCTCAGTCCATGAAGGAGCCATAATATCTGCAATAGTCAACAAATGTTGGTGAGTTGGTTTAGTGATTACCAAGGAGAGTATTGATGTTGTTGATGTTCTCATCATTGATAGATCACAAGATTATAAATCTCTTTCAACAACCATACAATTGGCTGTCACAACGAAACCTAGGATGAATGAAAGTTCAAATTATTAAGTCTGATTGGGCTTATTCACCTTCATTTTTCAAGCTCTACATCACTCCAAGTCTCAATTAACACTATGAATTATGATCTATGATACCACTTATAAATGTTAAGCTTATCCAATTGATAAGATATATATGACAATATCATTGCTATCTCTAATTTGACAATTGGATATATGCAAGGTGATTAGGTCTATATATAGGTAATGCTAAGATTATCTGGATTAATATGTATAATCTACAAATAATAATGTGGATATGATATTAAATCATTGTTGTATCTGATGACTTTAGGAATTATGCAAAGTTAAGATATTCCAATTTGCAAATATTCATAGAGATCTTTGCTCTTCCTGAAGTATCGATATAAGCTATACAATTAACCTCCCTCTAATGATAGCAATGATGTTATATAGTGTTGTGTCTGATATGTCGATATAACCTTGCAATTATGAATGTGAGGCTCTACTTGATATGGCAATATCATAGTACAAGCATGAAATACCCAAGTTGTGCTTTTGGCATTGAAATACGAGCATGACAAGACTTCACAAACAGAATGAATTGAAAACTTAAGACAAATCATGTAATGCAATGAACCTTTGGAAATATAAAATAAGAAACTGAGTGTTGATATTAAAAGGGCATACATACCAGTAACAACAATTTCCCTCACATCATTTCTTCTCATTGCCTCATCATACTTTTCCCCAAGTGCACCAAGGACTGCAAAGAAACAAGATAAACAAATCACAAGCATATAGCGATGTTAGAATAGTAAAAGAATACTTTGACATAAGAAAAAAACTACACAATATTAAAACATGGCATTGTGCTTTAAAAACTAAAAAGGTAATAATACGAGACCATTCATTAATTAGCTATTTAAATTTTCATTAGTTGAGAATTGATAGTCATTGTCAAAAGGACAAGAAACTCATCAATGTCCTCGTCATTCCCATGGTTTAATCTCTAAAGGATAGCGACATATACAAACAAATCAATGTTTATAGATGGATTGACAATGAACAAAGAGGATTCAAAAAACAATGATGTGTACACTGTCAAAGAACATTGTGGTATTCACAATCAAAGAACAAAGATGTGCTCAAGGTTATAAAACAGTGATTTTTTTTAGAATGTGAAGAGTGCAGTAAGAACAGTAGTAAGTAATGTTGCAATAACAATGAATGCAGGACAAAGATGTAATGGAAGTGAAAAAATAGTGATTGTTCAAGGGTTTTTCTATACAAAGTCAATGGTGAATAAACATTGATACAAAACAATGAAATGACAAGATCCATGAGGAAGATGAGTTGTTCACCATTCTTTTTGTAGCAAAGTCAACAAGATCAGTCGAAGGCCATAAAAAAAATCAGTCACAATTATCTAGGAACTATGTTAAAGCACTGTCCCAAGAAATGATGAAGGCGTGTTTTCAAGAACAAAGATGGAGTCTTTGTTTTGACAGAGGGGTCATGTTTTAGAGAGGGATGACAAAAACCATAATACAGAGGTATCATTTTATTATTTTTTCATCATGAATATATAGCATGGTGAGTTTGTAAATGATTGTCATAAAGAGAAAAAAGAGATACCTAATAGGAACACAGTAAAGTATCATATGGGGCAAATTAGAGCCCAAAAGGACATCAAGTGATAATCACAAGAACCTTATTGCAAAAATAATGGTCAAGTGGGCTTAAAGATAGTGTTGCTATAATGCATTAGCAATACATAACAGTGATTAGTAAAGTGTGAAAAAAACTAGTGATAGAGTGTCGATATGCATAGAGGTCATAACAGTAATAAATGTTTATAACAGTGCTTTTAATAATGCTCCAAACATTGAGAATGCAAGATACCTGTAATGATGAACTTCATTTCGACTTGCTAATTGGCTATCACTATTAACTCTAAGCTTATCTTTAAAGTTTGAGCTTCACTTGGTTTCGAGAATAGTTTAATATTCTCTACTTAACAAGGCCAACCACGTGAAGGTGTAAGCTCATTTGGCCCCTCCTCCCCCCCCTAACATCACTCTTAATTCCCCATTAACATCTAATAACATTCATTCATCCATTTTTGAAATATAACATTCAATCATTATAATCACATGATAACATTCATTAACACATAAAATTCATTAACACACAACATTCATGAATAATTCATTAACACATAAAATTCATTAACACACAACATTCATGAATAATTCATTAACACATCATTCATCAACTTACTAGTACAAAATTACATCCATTAAGACAACATTCTTTCATTACCAAAAAATGTTAATTATAATCATTTCTTTTTGGGTTTCTTGCTATTTTTTTTCATGTAATTTCTAAGAGGAAGATCACTATCCTCATCATTCCCCTCCTCTACTATTTCTAATGGAAATGCATGTCTCCTCCTCATCTATTCAGGAACAAAAGGTCGCTGCGCCAAAGGGGGGTCCGCTGCAATAACAACTATGTCATGAGTTAAATTCACACATAATTAATTTAAAAGAACAAAACATAGATTTTCTTTACCTGAATGTGCCACATGATCTACATGGTGATCACTTTGAACATCCTCCGGCACTCGTTCAGCATGACATTCTGTATCCTCTAAAATATACACAAAAAAGGTTACACCAAGTTCAATTTAAGATGTTAAATTATATTAATAATTACATAGTTAATTTTAAATAGAAAATGAGCACCTCCATCGACACTACGATGCACATCAGGGGCTTCATCATGCAGCGTATGATCTATGTTACGATTAAGAGGTTGCATTGCAATGTCATGCACATTATTATCAAATAGATTATTGCTCAAGTATTCAACTTCTAATATATTTTTTGGCATATTTACCTATTCACATGATGCAGGAGACTCTTGGGTTGGACCAGTGGAAGCTTGGCATATGCGTTCAGCAACAGCTTGATAGCCTTCCTTGAAGGCAATTTTTTTGTGTTCTGTCGTGGCCTCTAAATTAAATTCAGAGCCCTGCATTTTTTTATTAAACAAAATTATTTGCATTTTATAGATAATTTTTCTCTACAATTCATTTACTGCTACTTACAATTCATGTTTTAATTTTGGAATATCCACCAGAGCCAAGTCTGTGCTGCCCAATCTTTTGCAGCATGGCCTTTGTTGCCTTTGATTTGTCCTGCAACCTATGAAAAGTTTGAAATATGTTAGATGATATAGATATAAAGATCACTAATTAGTGCATTATTACATTGTACTAGTAGTTAATACTATTGCATACCTTCTTCTCTCATTTGGTAGTGTAATTCCTCTTTGAGAATCCCCTTTCTCCTTTGTATCCAAAATGAACTCATTCCAATCCCTCACTGGAATAAAGGGAGGATGCTCGTACTTTGGGTTCTAGACAAGACTCTTTCTATATGAGTTCCTCACAATCTTAAGATGTTTACAAGATTTTTCTAAAATTTTCTTCTCCTCAAAAAGATTACTGCCAAACTCATGCTCTAAATCTTTAATGAGCTAATCTTTTAATTTTTTATCTTGCAAGTTCCACCTTTTAAGAAAAAATACAAAATTGTTGGATAGAAAAATTAACTAAAGTTGTGTACCTTGAATATAGTAAAAGAAAAGACCCGAATGAAAGGAAAAATACTGTATCAATTAATGATATGAAAAAAAATTAGTGGGATAGGGTTAGCTCACTTATGATGTTCCACCTTGTACATATGGTGGGCCCGAATATCTTTAGTGTGAGGTCATAAAGCGTCATATAAAATGAATCATTTCTTGTAAAAAATGTCATGGGATAATCAATCCAAAACTTGTTATGAATAGGTAAATGCATATTACAATATAACAAATAATAATTTTAAAGTAACTGGAAGCTTAGGATATTTTAAAGGCATCAATTCATTATCGTCAATCAATAATGACGTCTACATAACTCTCGTGCTAGAAAGACGGGTAGATCCAAGAAATGATGGTGAATTATCACCAATACATGTACTCTGATCGGTATCTGGTGTAGCAGACTATGCCAATGTATATCCTACTCCACAAAATTAATCCACTATGTGACACACCCAAGATTAAAGTACAAATTATCAAATCATAATTAACACAAAACCAAATATAGAAAAACAAGGATTTACCAGCATAGACTGTGAAGGTGTCGATGTTTGCATGTTCCTTGTTGCCGACATTGCACTCAACAATCTCTGATGGACGTCTGTCGACATCCTAGGAGGAGTCACCTACACTTGATGACCTGAACAATACATTGTTAGCAAAGACATTCTAAAATAATAAAAGTAAGAGTTAACTTAAGAAGTTTTTGAATGTTCCAAAGAAAACATTTCTTGTAACTTGTCAACTAAAGGATTATTTTACCTGAGGTAGCCGAAGCTCTGCTACTACCGACCTCACCACGTTGTCCTTCACCAGGTACTTAAGTTTCAAAAACATCCTGTAACAAGAACACATATTACATATTTTACTTCACAACATAAAAGAGTATAAAATATAAACCTTTATTGAACTTTTGTTATAACTAAATATTCATTATTGCTTACTTCGTAATGACGTGCTTGCGCCATCAATTCAGATAGCCTCGACTTCAGCATCTTGGTTGGATTTGCTTCATCCAAAATGCTCATAATTTCTAAATTAATTTTTTTTAGTTTTTTCCTCAACATAATTGTTATATTAGGCATTTATGCGATATCATCATCAGAAGGGGTAGCTATTGCCTCCATTGCTACAAGTGCTTTCCCCTATCCTGAACATCAAATTGTGATAGGAATATCAGTAAAACTATCATAAAAACTCTAAAACCCTAAATAAAATAGCTTAATAATATAATATTTTTCAACTATCTAATTTGTATAATTTCAATAAGGCTTACCATTGCTGAAGAATGGGTGGGAGGAGCATCCTCGTGGCCTCTATCATGTGGGTGATCCATATTGTCATGTGATAAAGATTAAATATAAAAGCTTCAGCGAACTGAAAGCAATAGACTTAGCAAATAAAACTTATTAATAAAATGGTATATAGTACTTACCACCCTCATGATAGTAACTTTGTTTGTATCTATGCGATTTAAATGGTAATCTATTAGCAATTCTTCCCTGCACTTATTGATTTTATCGCACATACAAAAACTTGATTCCCCTCACGCGCCTCAAATATGCAATTGGGTTGCTTATTAGTTGAGGAAGGTCACGTACTATTTATAAAACCCACAATATTACTTGTTGCTTTTGGTCTCCCATCAATGTACATTACAAATCTTTTACTTTGTTCATTTTCTTTCCATTGTATATAATTTGTTGATAGTGCATACCTATGCATACTTTTTTTATATTAAACAATCCACATCCAATCATTATAATTGTAACACGGACCGACATACTTGAACAATTCAACAACTTTTTTGTAACATACATTTATCCCATCCATGGAAAATAGGCCCAAACCATGTAATGAGGATGGAGCTATGCGATATATCCTCTCATTAACACAAAAATTAGTGTTAATTGGAGGTAGCTCATTAGGTACCCATTCTTTCTCAATATGTGTGTATCGAAAGGGCACCTTGATGTCTCCTTTGGTCTCATCATCATAAGAACATGACCCCCCTTTAGCAAGAAAAAATTGCATGCGTTTATCAAATTTTTTTCTAATCTTTTGACCTCTAGTTGATCTCCCCATTTTAGTTGTACTACATGTAGAACTTTCATCTACCATTCCCTCATTTCCCTCATTCAATGTAGATAGATCTGACAAGTACCTATTTGGTGGGTCCTACAATCCATCAAATGAGATATTAACACGTCCCCACTTCAAATAGAATTTTGATAATATTTAAATAATATATATAGAATAATCAAGTTGTGACCCATACGTATGGTACTTCTTTGTCTATACGTGAGAGATATAAAATGTACTAAGTTGAAAGTGATTATATAATTATATGTCTATACGGTTCTTCTTTGTCTATATATACATTATATGATTATATAATATGTCTATTTATAACATATGTGCTCAATGATAAACAAGAAGAATATAAGAAAATTGTGTCTATTTATTAACTTATACCTGCTGATATATGTCACTATGCATGATCCATGCCAAAGGGGTTAAATTTCCTGCATATGTTAATCATTTATCTTAAGTTAGCTAAAAATTACATGATACGTATGCTACAAATAACTTAGAAGACAACATGAACAATATGCAACATTGTAAACATAAACAAATTTACCTTATATATGGAATGCAAGATCATCAACAGAATGGGTGACAATATTTGTAGTCAACTGCCTATTTGCAAAAAGGGTGATAATCAAACACAATATATACATGTATTAGCAATAATTAATTAAGCATCGTAAGAAAAACATTGGTAATTATAAATCACATATGTTGTAATCATTAAAATTAAACACAATAAATATGTAATCATTAGAATTGAAATCAATAAATCAATATTAAACATATATACTAATCAATATAAATATATATAAATAATTAAATCACCTATATACCTTGTACATTTCAATCATGTCATTGATCATCTTCTTCATCCATCATCATCATCATCATCGTCGTCATCATCATCATCATCACCATCATCGTCATCATCATCACCATCATCACCATCACCATCATCATCATCATTACCATCACCATCATCATCATCATCACCATCATCTGCTTCTTCATCATCTTCAATATCTTCTTCTTCCATAACATTATACTTTATCGGCCTTCCTCTTGGATCATGTCTAACAACAAATGACCAACCCTGTTTATGCGGAACCTCTGAGTAAAACACTTGCTCACATTAGCTTGGAAGAACATAGGGCTCATCTCTAACTGGCTCAAATGACTTTATATTAATCATTGTAAATCTATTATCATGTTGAATAACAGTTCTATTTGGATCATTTTGATTTAGTCGTAACCTATACCATTTGACGACGAATAGAACTACTTTGAAGGAGTTAAAGTCACACTCAATTATATCATCCAAGATGTCATAGTATTGATTTTGAGATTGTTGAGGATGTATGTCATTTCTAGATGATATATTAGTGACCTCAAAAACTGCAGTTATCCCAGAATCACAAGTTTTTTTCGTGTCATCCAAATTTTTTATGCAAAATTTGTGGCCATGATAGTACATAGCTTTGTGGTGCTTGACCTGCAATTTTTCAAGCGTGTGAAAATTATTTGCATCATGAGTTGATACGAAACATACAAGTCATGATCATTAATAAATTTGTACGTACCTCTCTACCTCTTAAACCATATGCTAGATTAATTACCATTGGCGTAACATTGGAATCTCCATTACAATGAGCTTCTCTAACCAATGAAGCAACACCTTCCCATGTTAATGAGAAACCATTTTTTTGACATCGTTCAATCCATACCATCATCCAATCAAGATTGTTCGCAATATATAAATGTATTGCATCCCACTCTCGACCAATTGTATAAAAAAAATACACCAATTATAAATAACTTATATTGAAGATTTATAAGAATTAATTAACTACAATAACATCTTATATTTACCTCTCACTTTCTTCAATCTACCTTTTCCCATCAAGTACTCCCCTTCGAATTTGTTAATGGAGTTGGGATCTCAAATATGATCTACATGGATCTTTGCTGCAAACTTAGGAAGATATTCACTAATGTACACCATGGTCCGGTATAACATATATCCCTCCACCATAGAACCCTCGAGATGTGCTCTCTATCGAACCAAGCCTTTCAAAAATTTTAAGTTCCTCTCAACCATCCATATTAACCTAGTTGGTATAGGTCCACACAATTCAATCTCCTCAACTTAATGTATGAGGTAGTGTTCTTGTGCATTGAAAAAAGTTGAAGGGAGACACTTTTGCATTTCACACATAAGAAGAGGAATTTTTCTCTTCCAATATTTTATATCTTCTTTATTGATATTTTTTTATGACAACCACCTCATGTATTTTCCAAGATCATATATAACTTGTTTGACATTGTTGGCGAAGTGGTGTGGGAGAGATAGAGGTAGAACGTACTGCAATATTTGTAAAATGATCTTATCAATATTTTATAAAAGAATGCAATGAAAACTACATGTAGTATACAAATATATAGTGAATACAAAATAACATGAATTACCTTAATAAATATATGTCAATCATGTGTTTTCATCCCTGGCCCAAATTTATTTTTCTTTGATATGAGATCGTTTATGTTCGCAGCAAACCCTATGGGAAATCATATTTTTTTTATGACTTCTTTTATAGCATTGCTCTACTGCTCTAACAATAACCAACTAAGGGCACTTGTATCAATATGGTCTTCATTGTTATTTGATTGAATGACATTTTTCATTGCATGGTTGGATTCTTCAATGTCACTACAAATTTTGACAATTTTGTCTTTGTCGCGCCTTCCATCCAAGATTTTTCATAATGTCTCTGTCACATTCTTTCCAATATGCATAGGATCAAACAAATGCATGATTGGGAGTTGCTCGTAGTATGGTAACCTACTAAATTACGTAGGATAACTTTTTAGTCCTTTTGGAAGCTGGTCATTAATGCCTTGATGACCTTCACAAGCATCAATTAAATCATCAGTAAACAAAACACAATATCAAAATATAAATTTCAAACAAAAACCATCAGATGGAATGACATTACCTCGACGATTTATTTTATTGTATTCCAACTTCCATAGACAAGGTGTCATTCTCTATGGCTTTGATGTAGTCTCTTCTTTCCCATTGAAAACATATTTTTCAGTAATTCGGTACTTATGGTTTTTGTGGAGAAAGTGTCTATTCTCATCGAACACCTATTTTTCTAAACTTTTTGAATGATGAGATTTCATCTTTGGACCACAAACTGGACATGCAAATTTTCCCTTTTTCTAAAGACCTACAAAATCATGTATAATTAGATTAAATATGTTAACTTTGTGTTAGCACTATAACATACCAAAAAAGAGGTGTTAAGAAGAGAACATACCACAAAAATGTGTTAGCCCAGGGGCATCATGTATTGTCTATACAAGCATTGCATGGAATTGAAATTGTCTTTGTCCTATTGGTCTAGAGATGTCATACATAGTGACCCCATTCCATAACACCATCAACTCGTTGATAAGGGGCTCAATATATACATTGATATCTTTAACTTGGTACTTACCTAATTGAATGAACAAAAACATTACATAATTATTATGACCATTTTGATGGATTGTTTATAATAAATTAATTTAGATGACTATTAAATGAAAAAATACCTAGAACAATCAGTGCCAACATTATGTGCTCCCTCTTTATGGACATCCAAGGAGGAATGTTATTGTTGATAACAAAAATAGGCCACACCGAGTAAGTAGATCTCATCTCTCCAAATGGATTAACACTGTCCGCTGCCAATGAAAGCTTAAGATTACGAGGTTCTTCTTTAAAGTGTGGCCATTTTTCCTCTATTTCCTTAAATGTCAAACCATCCATAGGCATTCGCATAATGTCATCTTGACTTTTATTGCATGCATGGTAATCCATAAATTGTGCCAAGCTATTGCACCTGAATAATCATCGCAGACGTGGAATAATGGGAATAAACTGAAGAACCTTGCGAGGCACCTTTTTTGTTACTTGATCTGATCGATATCTACTAATATGACAAATAGGGCATTCTATTGCAAATTCATGTTGTTTATGATATATAATATGATCATTCAGACATGCATGTATTGTTTGATACTCCATTCCAATATCTTTCATAATGGCAGATAATTCTCGGTACGAGCAAGGTAGAATGTTTGATGGTGGTAATAAACACTCACCTATCAACCTACGACCAAAAATATAATTTGTTAATTTAAAGAATATTAATTGTTACATGATTCACCCAATGTTAATTGTAAGGGAATTATGACTAAAATAATGAAAAAAGATGACATACCTTAACATATGTGTCATTGCTATGTTGAATAAACCATTCATAACCTTCAAGTTCACCAACAACAATACAATGGCAAGAAGAGTTGTTTGGGAGCCTTCATATAGGGGCTCATGTGCCTTCTCAAGTATAGGTACATCAAGGTCTGCGTCAACATCATCATCATCATCATCATCTTGATCATCGTGATCTTCTTCATCATCGTGGTCTTCTTCCATGGGATCATTACCTTCTACTTCTATATTCACACCTCCATGTTCCCTCATTTGGAAATCCACATTCTTCGGATTGTCATGGTCCATAACATGAAACATAGGGAGGTTGACCTATATGAAAATGATGACCTTATATTAACCATGACCATGATGTCATCATCAAATCATGTCTTATGTATTTTATAAATTATTAAAATACATACCAATGGACGAAATTCGTTTCCCCCTTCAATGTGACCATGCTGCTTACAATGTTCCTCAGCTGTTTTGATTAGATATCTATGAGTCTTTAAGCCCTTACAAATTTTGCAAGGACAATAACATTTTCCATCACCTTTTCTTTTTAAGTTAGACCACAGTCTAGCAATTATCTCCCTATTTTGTTGTGCGTTGATATCATCAGACATGGTCTTTCTTGACTTTGCAAGAAGAGCAATGCTTGGAACGTATAGGCCCAATCTAAAGAAATCAGCAAATAAAAACTAACATCCAAAATGTTAAATTAAATGACATTTTATTATAGAGATAAATGTGTTGTCTAGATTACTACATTTCAAAATTAGTGAAGGAATAGTAAGAACAAAAGAAAAAAATGCATCCAAGAGTCTTGAGAAGTGACTATAGTAAGAACATAGACTTGGTAGTAAAAGTATGTCCTTTGGTTTACTAGTTTACTTATAATCAGTATGTCCTGACCTACTAGTATGTCCTAACCAAAACAACAAAGTGTTGCAGCAGAAGATTCTTTGGAAGAAGTAACAGATTTGGAAGTTGAAGTGGTGGCATGTGAATATCTCATGGTTGATAGAAAAGTACATGAAGACCTTGGCAGTCCATAAGAAGGAAAATATGATGGGTACAAGAATACTTGTTCATAAGGATGGTAACAAGTTTATTCTCAAACCTTTGCAAAAATAATTCTTCATATGGGATAAGGGTTATCTATTTTGGAAAGAAAGAGTATGCTAATTTGAAGAGTTGCACAAGGAAGAGGTCTATGAAAGAGGATTAGAAGATTGGAGCATCAATAATGGTTCTAAAAACCAATGAATATGACAGTGAACAAAAGATGGAAAATTGAAAGAGTAGTGTGATTGAAGAAGATATAGTTATGTGCACACATTGGTGTCCTATCATTGCACAAGTGCAAGATGGTAAGGGTCTATTCATGGAGGGAAGAAAAAAAGGTCATTTTAACCTTACAAGGCAAGAGGAGAGACAATCCAAATAATTCTATGGTGACTGTCCCAAACAACAGACAAATGATGGAATTGCTAACATGATTTCTTTTCATGTTTCTACACATTTTTCCTGACATCAACTTTGGTAATTATGACAGCTACAGAAGTGGGGACAGATTATGGCCTGAAGATGAAAGGGAAGTTCTTGAAAGAGTTCTTATTCACCATCCAGACGCAACAACAAAGATAGGTTGTGGTGTTGACTTCATAATGGTACGATTCTGCCCTGCTTTTTCTCTGCATTTTTGCAACTTATTTTCTTGCAAAATCTTCTAAACAACCCTTCCTGTTAGTTGATGTGAGATTTAGGTAACAAGAAATCCAATTTTCTTGCTATACGTTTATATCTTTCTATAGCATTTCATATAAACATGGGGATACAAACTAAACCATGTAAAGGACTTATAACCGAACAACTCTCTGAAGCATCTTAAGTTATGTAAACATCAATTTCCAAAAGGGTTTTTAAGTGCTGAAAATTCATCGGTTACATTTCCTCCATTTATGTTTTGAAATTTCAGATCTCAAAGTCTTTTGGAGACACAGAGAAAAGAGAACACATAATAAACCCAAGTTCTAAAACAGGAGCAAGAACTGTTTGAAAATTCTGAAGCTGTATTTGTTTGAGAAATCAGTTAACGTTGAGTATTTTTAAAATAGCTTCTTTTTAGGCACCTAGAACATTCACAGACGATTTACATAGCCCTTGATGAAAATGCTAGATTTCAAATGTGTAGGTGGAAATTCATGTGGGAGTATTTTATCTTCACAGTAGAAGAATTTTGATATTCTAAATCATTTCCCAATCCCCCTGATATGGAGTAGTGGCAGGGTGCATCACGTGGACTGCCTTCTAATCTATCCATAACAGAGAGTTTAAAATTTTGCATGCAACATAGGAAATGGAAGGTGTATCCCTTCTGTTTAGGAGTATGCACCTCCTCAAAGAAGAAAGGAGAATTTGTAACTAGGCTAGTAATTATTAAGTTTCCACATGACTTTCCCTAATGTTAATTCAAGTTATTAAAATGATATGCATACAACTTTGCATAAATTTAATAAATGATAGTTATGGGATTGATTATTGAACAATTAAATGTTAATTAAGAAATTAACTAATAGATAAAGGATACTTAACCTCTAGGAACTATGCAAATGAATAAATCTAATGTTATATTTGTTAAAAACATATAAAAAAATTCATATGATAAATTTTAATCCAAAACTCCATGATTTGATCCAATCCAATGATCACTATTCAAAGCCTCAAATTATTTGTTTAAGCCTTTTGTTTTCTTATTTTCAGGAATAAAGATAAGAAGTTCTAATGTATGTCAATTAGAGCAGAAAAGAAGTTAAATGCAAGAAAGAGTTAATAGCCACTTCAATAGTTTCAGACATTGCCTAGAAATTAGTGTATATTATATGGTGTACATCTTTGAGAAGAAAGGGTAGAGCTCAGTTGAAGTCAGCAATGGAAGCATTCATTCTTGGGATATTTCAAAATATATTGTTTGTATCTATCAGTGGAAATTGCATGACAACAAATAAATCAATTGATGGACTCTTGCAGGAGGGAAGTTACTAATGTCAAACAAGGAGAATAGAGACTAGTCAAGAATGAAGTGACATTATGTAGAATATTGACATGCATTAAGTAGAAAGAGGTTAAAATATATATAGGCCTAAATTTGTAGTGTATAAACAGCTCTTGAAAATGCCAAAGGTTGCACATTTGATTCAATAGTTCTATCAAGAGGATAAAATATATATAGGCTTGAATTTCACATTATAAACAATTTCTCCACTTTCAATCATAGCTGGATTATATTTTCTTATGTGTTTCTTAACTACTATACCCAACCTAATTGACCTTACAATGGCCTAAAAAACCCCTTAGACCAGTCTATCAACCTTTCAAGGCACGGTTGTCACTTTAGTACAGAGTGCTTCCTAGGCCTGCAAACCTGGCTTTCTGCATCTAACACCAAGTTTTACCATAAAATCCCCAAGTGTTATTGGGATTCTTTGACACTCTCCTTGAGACAGTCATCCTCCAAAATGGATACAATCACAAAAGTCTTCAATGTGCCCGTGAACCTCAAATCTCTGGTTATTACACTATTTCAAACATTTCTTAGCTTCACTGGTTAAACTCATAACATACGCCTAACTAGGGCATTTACCTTTGTTATGCAATTAGTTTTATAGACAGATTTAATATCACAGTGAATTGTTATGCTTACACAGTGTTGTGAAAATCATTAGAACTGTCTTGTTTCTGATTTGTACTGTCGATTAGGTATTGAATGAATGAACTTAATAACTCTGTAAAACTATTCTTACAGCCACAGGTTTTGAAGTTCATTATGCATTATTAACTTTGTGAAGTTCCCTAGTTTGTTTATACATACATATTCTATCATGTGAAGGAATAACGGTCGATTGTTACGATTCAGGTTATATAGTTCCATTATCATATTGCATTTGTTCAAAGTTTCATTTTAGTTCCATCAAATCAATGACTCTCTGATAGACTGAGGCATAACCAATATCCTCAGATTTGTCATGAAGTCCTGGCCCTAACTTGTAACTTCACCATGAGATTTCCAATGTCATGGATTGAAAGACAAGCTAGGGTAATGTTTGTGTATATTGTAAACACTCAGAACCGAGTGGGTTGTTAAAATTGCTTCAAAGGTCAATGCCCTAGTTAGGTGTATGTCCCAACAACATCCGCCAACAATATCCCAGCTAATCCCAATCCCAGCAAAACAATAAAATATGCAGCAGATGACATTTTTGGGGAACAAATTGGCTTCAAAATTTTTAAAACTGGTAATAATAAATAGATGCGTTCAAATTCTCACAAGAGTCAGGAAAACAAAATCACGTTACCTCAGTGCCGAATCCGCCCTCCAAATTACCTCAATGAGCTTCCAATACATAGTGCCGATGAGGTTTCACGCGCTATAACCTTGAAAAAATTCACCATGGTAATAATGAAATGAAGTCTTCTTTTTTTAAGTTATGCTCGTGTTCGTTGAAAGTTTGACCTACATAGTATTGGTCGAACTTTCAACGAACACGGGCATGGATTTAAAAAAATGAAATTTTTCCTTCTATAATCCGACCAACCAAAAAAAAATTATTTCATGGTCAAAAATTTTGGTAGAAAAACTAGGTCAAATGTACTAGTGGCTTAGAGGGTGTAGACATAGATCCTTCTATCTTCTCCATCTCTGAGAGATGAGCTTCAAGCATAGATAGCTTAGGAGTTATTAAGCTCTTCAACAAACTAAATCTGTCTACCACTCTCCCTTTCTTCATTTTCAGAACACTTATTTTATCCAAAAGCTTGTATGTCTTCTTATCCATTTCTACCACAGTTTGTGAAGATGTTTCACAACTGTCCATTAAACTGTCAAGTGTAGCACCCCTATCCTTGGCTATGATTTCATCAATGTTCTTCATGTGTCTACAAAGATTTATGTAGTGACTATATATCTTTCTTCCTTGTGCTACACAGCTCTTATCCTTAAGTGTAGTTACTTTGAGAATGTCCAAGTCCCATGAGATGGACTGACAAACTTCTTTCACTTTCTTCTCCAAGAACCTCTTCTCTGCTTTATCCTTTGTGGTCTTCACCAATGACTCAAAGTGACTGTCAAAGATGTCTAATGCCATGCCTAGGTTTTCTGCCTCATCCTTACCTTGAAAAACAATAGGTGTGGGGAGTATTTTATTTATTGTCTCCATTGCCCTAGCTATTAACTTTATTCTTTTGTCTCCTCTTTGCACTGACCTTTCTTTTTCCTTAGCAAAATCCATGAAAGATAGCCTCATGAGCTCATCCTCATCCATGCTCTCTACATCTTCACTCACTGGTTTGGCCATACTTGCCAACAATAGAGTAGAGGAGGTGTCTGGTTCTAGTTTTTGTTCCACTCTTACCTCAACAACTTTTTCTACTCCAGTCTCTTCTACCTTCCTTTCTTCTTGTTGAATCTCCTTCTCATGTGCCTTCTCTTTTTGTTTTTCCTCAGTAGACTCTTCCTCTATCTATTCTTCTATTTCAACTGTCATCGCATTATCTAAGAATGGGTCATTTACATCATGTGAGGTGTCAAGGGTCACAAGAACACCAGAGACAAAGAAGTCAGGTTGCATTCTAGCTTGTTCACTTTCTTCTGATATCTTGGAAATTTCTCCTAATCCCAAAGGTGTAGGCTTGGTAACCTTGGGAGGTGAGCTCTTCTTTGGTATATCACTCATAAGGATTTGATCTAGTGGCTTTTGAGTGTCCTCTATGACTTCATCATATTTCCTTGCCATTATTTTTACCAATCTAGCCTTGGTCCTCAATAAAGGTTCCAATTCTTTTATTATCCTCTCCCTTTCTTGTATTGAGACAACAGATAACATGTCCTCAATAGCCTTATTCCTTATGTTTTCATCTTTGGACTGCGCAACTATTTTCTAATCTCCAACTTGCTATACAGCTCCTTAGGAATGCTTTCTTCTATCTCCAACAACTTCTTTTTGAAAACTAACAAATGTTCAATTACAGTGTCCTCAATAATTGCCTGATTTTTAGGGTCATACCTTTCATAGTATCTATCTACTATCTTCAAGTTCCCATCTCTTATCACTCTCTTCGACAACATTTGAATGTCTGGCTTCCACAGATTTTTTGGCTTCTTCTGTGCTACTTTTTCTTCTTCTTTCTCAATTATTTTTTCTTCTTTCTTCTTCATTTCCACTTCTACCTCTTTTTCCTTAGGGCTTCTTTTCTTGGTAGATCTTGTAGATCTTCTAGGAATGTTTGCAGGAACAATTTCTTCTGCAGTCTTCTCATGTGTAGAAGATAGATCAATTATTTCTAGTGTAGGACTTACTATCTTCTCATCTTTAGAAGGAGTAGGTGCATCAATAGCCATGCTAGAAGATGCTTCTATCATCTTATTCCTTATGTTCTTCATTTGTTCCAGCCTAGTGATTCCTACCTTCGCAGTGATATCATCAACTATTTTATTAATCTTTCTCTTCCTTGTCAATTTTTCTTGTTCTTCTCTAACTTTTTCAGACTTTTCTCTATATGATCCACATCTTTCTTCAATAGGGTCTATTTCTACTACCAATACATGCTCTACTTGCATAGTTAAAATCTCATAACTGACTTCATATCCCATAGGGTAACACCATTTCTTCCTAGGTTCCACTACCTCAAAGCACACACAATCAGTTTCAACCATGAAACAGATAGTGTCCTAGGTTCCACTGCCTTCTGATACCAATTGTTAGGATTAGGTAATACTGAGAGGGGGGGTGAATCAGTATTACTACACTTTAATTCAAACTTCAACCAATTGAAAATAAACCATAATAATGCTTAAATGAAAACAACATAAATGCACAACACATAACTCATGAAACCATGATTTGTTTTTGAGGAAACCATGGCTAAGGAAAACCTCGGTGGGGATGGTACCCACAACTATGCACTAAAATATTATGTCCATGTTAGGAGATCTAGCCCTATTAGGAGCTAAGTATTACGTAGTACATTTCCTTGCTAGAGGAATACAAAACCCTATTAGGGGTATACAAAAACCCTGTTAAAGGTGGTGAGAATGGAACTCTTAAAATTAGAATACTTTCACAAAGTGTTCTTCAAAATGGTGAACAATACAAGCATCTGCTATGCTTAGATAGTTCCAGTTATAGCTCTGTCATATACTAATGTTGCATCTTCTCATTTCTCTCAGGTTTTCATCCATCACATCATCATCACAATCATACTTCTCAACTAGATCTTCAAGTATCCTATACCTTTCCTTCATCTTCCTTTGTAGAATTTTGGTCATAGAAAATAATTCTCCATCTACCCAATTCTTATCCTATCTTTGGTAGCTCTCAGAGATTTGAATTCTAGTAGGTACATTATCCTTCCATGCTCTAGGGTGCATGCCAGGGAATGTGTGAATAATGTGGATGTACATATGAACCAACAGTGATCCAAACTTGAATGCCTTAGACTTTTCTTTCTTTATGACCTTCACATTTTCTAAAAACGGTTGTACAAGAACTTCACATAGATTGTACTTCTTATTTTCTTTAGCCATCATAATGACTCCAGTTGATACTGAGCTAGGTCTGCTTCTATAGAACAATTTGTAACCTAAAATCATTGCCACCAATCTTACATCTTGCTAATAGATGTTATTTACTATCATAGCTCTCTTCTCCCACTTGGAATGGGTAAGGGTTTCCACCTATTTTCTTATATTCTTCTCTGCTACTAGGAGGACTCCATCATTATATAATCTAATTATTTCATGAATCATTTGAGCACATATATTTACTGGTTGGCCTCCAATCCATATAAATTGGTCATGGATTCTACTAAGGATTATCTTAAACTATTCAGTTTCAGTGAATTCCCCTAGTAGGGTTAGATTGATGATAGATTGATCCTCTAGGTGCTTAAACTCTTCTACCATTGATTCATCTACTTCTATCATTGCATCTAATTCACTATAGATATTTACATCTCCTATGATTTCATACTTGCAATGTATATATTCCCTAATATCCTTGACATGTAACACGGCGTAAGGGGTTTGTGAAAATGCTCCTTCCGAATCATCCTCACAAGATTTGAACGGGTGTTTCTTAAACTTATACCTAGGTCTATCCACAACATCAAAGATTATTGGTGCATCCATAACTTCTCAGAGAGTATAAAGTCTAAATACCTTTAACACACTAAATTCAACTTTTCTTCATGCGATCACGCAATATCTTTGTTAGATGACTAAAATGCTTCACAACTCTTCTCTCCTTAGTCATTGATTATCAAACGATGGAGAAATGATATGCTTCCATCTCTTTTATCCTTCGCAAGTTGAGTAAGTGCATTAATCACAAGTAGCTCAACTTTGCATGTTGTCCAGACAACACAAATCTCGCAAACACGGAATATGAATCTCCAAATGTTGCAATCACAACCATACACTCTATAGTGTCTATATATACCATACCTAAGCTTGCATGAGCTTAGTCCACATACATAGGGGCTGGATATTCTGGTGTCTTCATCCAATGCTCCCCTAAGGCCATGCGACCTTGATGCAGGAGCATCTCGGGTCCTTGGCAATCCTATGTCACCAAAAAAAAATTGGATTTTATCTATGTTTCTCGGTTCCTACTTTGACCGAGTTGGTCAATTGTTGGTTAGTTTTCTTTGGTTACCGAGTGTGGTCAGTTATCTCCTAGGCGGTCAGTTATTTTCACTGGCACTCGGCGTTGCTTGTCTGCTGCTCGGTTATCTTTCTCATCGATGGGTTTAGTTTTAGATTTTGTTGTGGCCAACTTGTGCATTTATGTTGAGTCATGGATTTAATGTTGGAATCCATCATTGGGAAGCATGTGGTCCCATATCTAACCATTCCTTCCATTGATTGTGGATCTGAAGGCTGACTCAGTTCAGTAGACTCTTGTATAAATGTAGTTATTTGGTTGTTTGGTTGGGAGGCAAAGTTTTTGGATAGGAGTTTGATAGAAGATAGAAGGAGAGATTTTGGCAGATCCTCACATGTTTGAGGACTTCTGTAAATCATTGTAATAGCTAGCCCTAATCAGGAAGGCCTTACAGCCTAACATGTAGGGTTCTATTTGATAAAAATATATGAAAGTTTTTGCATTCTCTCTCACTGTTGTGTTTGTTTGCTTTTGCATGTGTTGAGAAGGCTTGGATCATTAGGATGCACCATTGTTTGGCCCCTCTTGCTCCCTGCCTTGTGTCAAGTGGTATCAGAGCGAGGTGAGATCTTGATCTAGGTTTGCATGTTCCTCTTGAATCCCTAGTTGATTGTTGTGGGTAGCAGATTACGATCCCACCTACAATTGTAGAGGGTTGTCAAGATGGTTTGTGGGAGGCAAGATGCAGATCTGGGATTGGGAGATATGCTAAGGCAGATTGCTACTAGGTTAGAAGCTATTGAAACAGCCCAAAGAAGAGGCAGACGTCTTGAAGATGTTAGTGATGATGAGGTTGAAGAAGAACAGGTGAATGCAGAACCTACACCTATTATGGATCAAGGTGAAGAAATATTTTTGAAAGCTTTGACAAGTCTGAAGTCAACACCACATTTCAATCCTCCTAAGTATGGTGGAAAGCTAGACTCTGATGAATTGGTGGACTGGATCACCGAGATGGAAAATTATTTTGAGTATGAAAACATTCCTGAGGATAAGAAGGTGAAGATTGAAAGAACTAAGTTGAAAATTCATGCATCCTTATGGTGGGAACATCTACAACTGGATAGGAAGAGGAAAGGCAAAGACAAAATCAAGGTATGGAATAAAATGGTGAATAAGTTGAAAGGAAAGTTCTTACCTTGTGATTATCAGATTAACCTAGTTCGGCAAATGCAAAGTTTGAGACAAAATGATAACTCGGTAAAAGAGTATACTAAGTAATTATATAGATTAGATATCAAATCTGGACATGATGAAGATGGTGTGGAAATAATTGGTCGATACCTGAATGGTTTGAGAGTTTCCATCCAAGAGGAAATTAGTATGGTCAAGTTGGAGAACATTGAAGAGGCTTATCAATTTTCTTTGAAGGCCGAGGAGAAATTGAACAAGAGACATGAACAAAGAGAAAGAGGTAGAGGTGGTAGATTCCCTAGAGGAAGAGGTAGATCTAATGGTTAAAATAGTAGATCTGAACTAGAAAAGATAAATCTAGACAAAGGCAAGACCGAGTGGAAAAGTGAAAGTTCATCTAGAGGTAGAGGTAGTAACTACCGAGGTGGTTATGGTAGAGGAAGTTTTCAAGGAACTTGTTACAATTATGGAGAAGAAGGACATATTTATTTTGCATGTACATAGGCTAATAAGAAGGCTAGTAGCAATAGACATACTTTGGTGCAAGAAGAGTCACCGAATGAACCTAAGAAAGAAAATAATTTGATGGTAAGGAGAGCACTGTGGAATGAAAGTAGGAAGGAAGATCCAGTAAGGAAAAGTTTGTTCAAGACCAAATGGAGAGTTTCTGATAAAGTTTGGAAGGTAATCATTGACAATGGTAGCTCAAAGAATCTGGCATCTAAAGAGATGGTCACAAAGCTGCAGTTGGAAAGGTTGGTACATCTGAAGCCATATCAGATTTCATGGATCAAAGATGAGCATACACTCCTGGTAAGTGAACAATGTTATGTGAATTTGAAGATTGGAAAATACTATGATAAGGTGTTATGTGATATCATGCCTATGGATTGTTGTCATATTTTATTGGGTAGACCTTGGCAATATGATAGACATGCTATATATGATGGGAGATTGCATAAGTATACTATTGTGGCTGATAGAAAGAAACAGATCTTGTTACCATTGATGGAAGAGCCTGTTAGTAATGTTTGCACATCTGTGAAATTTTGTTTGATGGAGGGAATAAAGTTTGTTAACTCTTTGAAGAAGAATGATGTATGTTTTGTTGTGATCCCTAACAAACCGAGTAAGAAAACAAAGGATAATGTTCCTGAGGTGATTGATAAGTTACTCACTGAGTATAGTGATATCATTTCTAACAATGTACTTGATGGTTTTCCACTAAAAAGAAGCATTGATCATTGTATGGATCTAATACCTGGAGCTAGTTTACCGAATAAGGCACCTCATCGGTTGACACCTACCGAGAATCAAGAATTGAACCGATAGATTCAAGACTTGCTGGAGAAAGGTTTAATCGGAGAAAGTTTGAGCCCTTTTGCAGTACCTATTGTATTGGCACCAAGGAAGAATGGAGAATGGAGAATGTGTACTAATTCTAGAGCAATCAATAAGATAACGGTGAAGTATAGGTTTCCTATACCAAGAATGGATGATATAATGGACAGTTTGACTGGAGCAAAGTATTTCACCAAAATTGATTTGAAAAGTGGGTATCATCAGATCAAAATCAGACAAGGTGATGAATGGAAGACTGCTTTCAAGACAAAAGAAGGTTTGTATGAGTGGTTGGTTATGCCTTTTGGTTTAACTAATGCAGCGAGTACTTTTATGAGGGTGATGAATGAAGTTTTGAAGAAATTCTTGGGCAAGTTTGTGATTGTATATCTTGATAATATTTTGATATTCATTAAGACCAGAGAAAAACATTTGTTGCATGTTAGACAAGTTTTGCAGAGATTAAAACAAGAAAATTTGCTGATAAATCTGAAAAAGTGTTCATTCATGAAAGAAGAGATTGTGTATTTGGGATTTGTTATTTTAGCTGATGGTTTGAAGATGGATCCTGAAAAGGTTGAAGCCATCTTGAATTGGCCTACACCTGTGAATGCTAGTGAGGTAAGATCATTCCATGATTTGGCAAGTTTTTACCTAAAGTTCATAAGGAATTTCAGTTCAATTTGTAATGCTATGACTGAAACTATGAGAGGAGACAAAAGAGAATTCAAGTGGACACATGGAGCTGACAAAAGTTTTGAGACTCTGAAGCAGAAGGTTGTTGAATTACCTATTTTGGCATTACCTGATTTCAATAAAGTATTTCAAGTGGAATGTGATGCAAGTGGAAGTACAATTGGAGCTATGTTGAGTCAAGAAGGTAAACCTATTGCTTTCTTTAGTGAAAAGGTGAATGATGCTAGAAGGAAATATTTTGTGTATGATCAAGAATTCTATACTATTGTTCAAGCACTGAAGAAATGGAGACATTATTTGATACCGAGTGAATTTGTGTTGTATACTAATCATAAGGCTTTACAGTACTTGGGTATTCAGAATACACTACTACATTGGGGGTCAAATTCTGATGGCCATTTGTCAGATTTGCAATGCTAATTTGTCGGCATTTCGATAGATGGGTCCGTCACCATTTTTGCGTAGGAAATTGTGACAGAAGACGTATCCGTTGGTTTACCGACACCATATCATGTCGGAAACTTGCATTTCAGCAACAGCTTCATTATGGCATTTTCTACGGTTTATCCATCAGAATTCTGACACAATACCTATTAACTTAATTTCAATAGATATACCCGTCAGTGATATGGCATTAATGTCAAACCGTCTATCAAAAAATTTCTATTTGCGACACTTGAAATGTCAGAAGAGCGACAGTCCTTCATTATTTCTCCGACAGATTCCCTGTTGAACGTATAGCATTACTGTCAAAACTATTGTCATAAATTAGTTTTCTCTGACCTTTTATCTATCGAATGCATAGCACTTCTGTCGGAATTAATGATTAAGTGTCAAAAAACTGACGGATATGCACATTAAAGATAAAATAGCTCAAGAGACCATCATAGGTTCTCTCTTTCTTCGGTCTATATTATTGACAGAATGTTTTACCTTTCATTAGCTCATCAAATCCCTAGATTTGATGAGCTAATGAAAGGTAAAACATTCTATCAATAATATAGACCCAAGAAAGAGAGAACCTATGATGGTCTCTTGAGCTATTTTATCTTTTGTCCTAGCTACTATCCTAGCTACCTGTCGATCATTGAGAATAATCACTGCCTTGCATTTATGTACACTGCACAAATTGATCCCAGTCTCCCAAAAACATTTTACACTTGTACATCTCATCAATACTGGAGGCCTAAAGTAATTTTATACAATCACTAGCACATTTCGTGCATGGATGAGAAACAGTATCCAAAGTTTCTAGATAACCATTTTTGAGAAGAGGAATGAGTGCATGCCAAAGAAGGGATAATTCCACAACAGAAAGGAAGAAATCTTTTTAGCTTGGGTCTGGATCCTACCCCAATTGTCAAAGGATCCAAGGCCAGTCTAGAAAGATGTCTTCCCATTCTGTCTGCAACATTGTGTCCATCCATGATCTCAGGAATATCATCATCTTTCTACTCTTCATTTGCCAAAATATATTGCTTCTTCAAGCTTGCAGAGTAATCTTATTAATGAAAGAACTCTTGCCAACATTAGGGTACCCACATATCAAAATAGTTGATGTTATTGGTGCTTGTGCTCAAGGATATCGATTCACTATTTTGAAATGGCCAAATCATTTTTATTTCATTTGTAGAGAAAAGGAGTGGGAGAAAATGAGCGGGTGAAAGTTGATCGAGCACGAGAGAAGGCATTGCATTTTATTTGATCATGAATGCTCTCAGAAATGACCAATCATGTTTTCTATTTGATTTTTTTTGTTATTTTTTTTTCCCATATTCAGTAGATAAAAATCATGGTGGCAGCCACTTAGCCATCTTTTTGATGTTCTAGGTATTTTACAAAGATACAGGTATGTGGATTTATCATTCAGTTGCTTCCAGTTATTGGTCAAATGCAAATATTTTGTCAAGTTGAAAGGGCAAGATATCAGTTTGGTGTTTTCGGTTTATGTTAAAAGTTGATTTGGTAAAATCCTCAAAAAACACACTACATGTTCTAAAATGTAAAGAAGTTGAATGTTAAATGTAAGATATATATCTCATCCATAGTAATCAAAAGAAAGGACATGAAACTTATAAGGAGATTTACCAATCCAAAAATATAAGTGAATAGGAAACATGACTTGTACCTTATGAATTGGTTTTTGAGGTGCACAATCTTCATCAATCTCCTAAGAACAAGACCCCTCCTCATGAAAAATGCATTTAATAGATTAAACAAATCTACAAAATTGAACCAATGGCATGTTTAGAACAAAGAAATAGATTGATAATAATATGTTGAAAATTCTATTATGTTTAATACACGTAAAAGGACTAGTCCCAACAATTCTTAAACATACTTTATCTAATATGATAATAACATGCTAATTAAACTGATAAAGGTGTTATATGCATTTAATCTACCAATTACTAATTACACAAAAAACAAATCACAAAACTGAACCAATGGCATGTTCTTCGTGTGGTACAAGGAAGATTTGGCTATGAAAAAAAAAAGTGAAACAGCCTCATCATTTTTATTTCAATTGGATAGAGGAGTGAAAGCTGAGCGCGAGAGAAGGTATGTGATTTCTTCATCTTTCGAGCATCTAGCATCATATTCGACTGCAAATTTCAAATGCATTGCATTTTATTTGATCACGAATGCTCTCTAAAATGATCGCATTCTACTGGTGTCGTGCCCTAGCCCGTGCTTTATCTCCATTATTTGATATTATTGGTGCTTGTTATCAAGGATATCGATTCACTTTTTTCAAATGTTTGGACCATTTAGATAGTTACATTTCCTGATTATTCCTCTAGTACACAGTCAGGAAATGTAACTGTCTAATGATTATATGTAATGTTGAATGGATTAAATGCTTTATTCTTGGTAGAAGTGGGTGGAAGGAATAGTGTGTATTAAATACAATCTAGTCACTTATTGAATGCTTTGGAGACTATTGGTTTGACTCTCCATGTGCTACCAGTGACTGAGATTCATTAAAGGATACAAAACCCTTCATTTTGGGGTTATTGTGTGTGGATTCAAATGTAGGTTTGATTTGGTTAATGTTTAGAAGAGATCAATAAATTATTTAAAGACAATCTTACATGTTTGGAGAGCTTTGAGAGGCACTTATCATGACTATACCCTCACAAACATCAGCATAGACTGGTTTTACTAAGTTTCCTTTCTCTATTTTGAGGTTTCCTTTCTCTGTCGCAAGGGTACAGTCAGAGGGTTCATTGACAAAATGATCCTTCGAATGGTTACTATGAATATGAATGATTTGATATAGCATATTGCTCATTTTACTTGAAGTTTGGAATAGCTTATGCAAGGGTGAAAGTAGTTTTGATCATTTTGGTCGTGACTGTTCCTCTACACAGTCAGGAAATGTAACTGTCTAATGATTATATGTAATGTTGAATGGATTAAATGCTTTATTCTTGGTAGAAGTGAATGGAAGGAATAGTGTTGGTGTTAGGTTTCATTTATTATTGAATTAAATAGTTTCCAAGATGTGTTGAGGAGTCTGCTCCTTGTTTAATGTTAATTGTTCCTGCACAATCCACTCATACAATAGTGAAGTTACAAAACTGAACCGATGGCATGTTTAAAACAAAGAAATAGAATGATAATAATATGCTGAAAATTCTATTCTATTTAATACACACCAAAGGACCGCATTCTAAATTGTTGTCACCGAAATGACTGCATTCTACTGGTGTCATGCCCTAGCCCATGCTTTAACTCCATTATTTGATGCTATTGGTGCTTGTGCTCAAGGATATCCATTTTTTTGAAATGTTGACTGTGGTTATCAAATGGACAACCCATGAGCTTCTAGCTAGGCGCCATTTGTATTGATAGCTTAGGGCATCAAATTTATTGTATCATTGATAGTTGATACTTTGTTAAAAGGAAATAGGACAAAGAATGATTTTTATTTAGTTTCTCTATTTTGATCCTTAAGTGGCTTACAACCCTAGAGAAGTATATGCATATTTACGGATGCAGTTATAGGATACATAGCAGGCAATAATTCACAATAAATCCATGCATCCAATTTCAATAGCAATTAATACAAAGAACTAGGGTCCTCCAATGGCCCAATCACCCGTACCTTGACTGTCCCCTCAACCAGTGACCCTTCAAAACTAGGTTATCATACAATCAGTGAGTGATCCTTCATTCTCCTGGTGAGGTTCTAGGTAGGTGCCATTTGTATATTTGATAGCTTAGGGCATCAAATGTATATTGTATCATTGATAGTTGAGACTTTGCTAGTATCAGTTTCTGGGTTCGATTGTGTATAATTTTTTCCATCAATGTTTTGGATCATACTACATGATCCATCATCAGGATGCTAGAGAGAAAAGAACATGATATGATGGATCATGTAGTATGATCTGAAATGTTGATGGAAAAAATTATACACAATCGAACCCAGAAACTAATACTAGCATTAATATGGATTGTGGAAATCTAATAGATCTAGTTGAGACTTTTTAAAAAGGAAATAGGACAAAGAACGATTTTTATTTAGTTTCTCTATTTTGATCTCTAAGTGGCTTACAATCATAGAGAAGTATATGCAAATTTACAGATGCAGTTGCAGGATACATAGCAGTAGATAATTCACAAGAAATCCATGCATCTAATTTGAATAGAAATTACTACAAAGAAATAGGGTCCTCCATTGGCCCAATCATGGGGACCTTGACTGTCCCCTCAACCAGTGACCCTTCAAAACTGGGTTATCATGCAATTGGTGAGTGATCCTTCATTCTCCTAGTCTGCCCTACAACCAAACATATTGAAAATACAAAATACAATGATAACAAGTCTTTCACAATCCCCCTTCCCTCAAGGAACACTATCATCCATCCCTTCCACATAGCATTTCACTATTTAATGAGTGGATTGTGCAGGAATAGTTAACACTAAACAAGGAGCAAACTCCTCAACACATCTTGGAAACCATTGAATTCAATAATAAATGAAACCTAACACCAACACTATCCCTTCCATAGTTGCAGGATACATAGCAGTTGATAATTCACAAGAAATTCATGCATCAAATTTTTATAAGGATATCCTACTAATCAATAGGAATTTTCTTGAGATGACCAATGATTATGCATTTTGATGGCGGTGTGCTAGTTCAAAAGGATAATATAAATCTGAAACAATTTTTTTTTGTTTTCTCAAACTATAAATGTGGTTAAAGGGAAAATACTATGGCCCTTACACTATGTTTGTTAGCCTAATTAAGACAGGCCTACCTTTACATATAATAAGAGGCCAACATGAAACAAACATCCAGAGGTTAGGGGGTTGTTCCCTATCCATAATTTATTATTTAAGTGCTAAGTGATGATGGGTATATCATGTAATTCATACCTAGTGTGTCTCTTTCTTTCTCTCCACATTTCACATTAGGAGTATATGTTATAAAATACTAATGAAATCAACTATAGGTCAAATCTAATCAAAATTGCAATATAAAGATTAAAATAGATCTTGAAGAAATATGGGAACCATTTTTGACAGATATTGTACAAACGAAGAGAATACTCCAATGAGGAAATGCTTCAATGTGGAACAATTGAAGGACAATATTTTGCTTTTATATGCACATCTGCAATGTTTTTGATATATTTCTGAGATAACAAAACCATAGAAAGAATAGCATATAGAAGAAAGTAAAGAATAATGATCATACTTTGAGATATTGTGGAAAATTAAAGGAAAGAATGCTTGGTGGCGTTATCATGCAATCAGTGAGTGATCCTTCATTCCCCTCTTCTAGTGACCCTTCAAAACTGGGTTATCATACAATCGGTGAGTGATCCTTCATTCGCCCGGTCTGCCCTGCATCCAAACATATTGGAAATACACAATACAATGATAACAAGTCTTTCAAAATCCCCCTTCCCTCAAGGAACACTATCAACCATCCCTTCCACATAGCATTTCACTGTTGTATGAGTGGATTGTGCAGGAATAGTTAACATTAAACAAAGAGCAAACTCCTCAATACATCTTTGTTGTAAACATGCCATTGGTTCAGTTTTGTAAATTTGTTTTTTGTGTTAAATGCATTTAAATGGAACATTAAGCATAGTAATAATATGCTTAGTCTATTAGTAATTGAAGATTAGTTGCCCATAACACCTTTATCAGTTTAGCATGTTGTTATAAGATACTAAAGAAGACGTGCTATTTGTCAGAGAAATCTTCACTATCCCCCACAATGAAGACAATGAAGATTGACCTCCTGCCCCACAACAAAGAACATTGTAATAAGAATAAGATAGTGCCAAGAAACATTTTCACAAATATGAAATGTGAGGAAAAGTAATAACATTAACAATGCCAAGATTCATAGCATTAAATTTCACCCACGGATGAGTTTCTGTAGTGGGTTGCCCAGCATCAAAAATATGTTGAGTTGCATTTGATATGTAACTAAGAGTATCATGTAGAATAGACCCTAAACTTTGAAAGCGTTCTCCAGCCTAGCAATTCAAAATTCAATCTAGGCAAGCATCAGTATGTGAAATAAATTATAGACATCAACATCAACATCATCATAATCATTAGACATAAATTATAGACATGAACATCAACATAATCATAATCATTTAGAGGGTATTCATTTTGGTCCTTGGATAGTACAATGTTTCTTGAAAGTTCTTGTGATATGCTTCTAAACTTTAAAAACATATTTTATGGCTTAATGATAATATATATTAGTGTTTTGTTTTCTAATGAAATGTTGTTGATCATTCATGATCTTGAAGAAACTTTTGATTGTTTTGATTTTCGAGTCTTGACATTTTTTCTCAATGTGATATAGACTAACCATAAGATGGTTCAGTTGGTCCTCTCTTTCTATTTAATCATTTGTCTTCTTCATGGTGTAAGTGTCAATATGTTATAATCCAACATGAAGTGTGGTTCAAATGAAGTTGAACCAAATGCTGACCGTGTTGGCTATGATCATGATGAAGATAAATATGAATATTAAATCTAAAATATGGCTTGTAATTTGAATTTTCATTGTGAATGAAGAAACTATAGATTCAAGTTGACTCATTCTATGTTGTATTATATTTGTTCCCTAGATCTACCATATTATATATGTGTAGCCTATAAGGGACATCTTCTGCTCATCCATGTATCATAGCTCGGTGAGAGTTCTTAGGAGAAAGACAAGATGTCAGTGGGAGATGGAGAAACCAATATCAGAACACCACTTAAAGTCTTGCAATGTTGAGAGTGGGATAAAAGCTACACTTGAGACCCTATATAAGGAACAAACTTATTAAGCTTCACTTTATTTCGAGAATAGTTTTATATTCTGTACTAAACAGGGCCAACCACGTGAAGGTGGAAGCTCATTTGGCCCCACCCCCCCTAACATCACTCTAAATTCCCTGTTAACATCTAACATTCATTCATTATTTCATCCATTAATAAAATGTAACATTCATTAATTATCACACAATAACATTCATTCACACATTAATAAAATGTGACATTCATTAATTATCACATGATAACATTCATTAACACATTATAAAATTTATGAACGTTCACTACCACATAATTAAATTCATTGGCATATAAAAATCAGTCATTATCAATTAAGGTGCATAGATGACAATCATTTCTTTTTTTTCTTTTGATTTCTAGTTTTTAAGATATAATTGTAAGATGAGTATTGATATCATCATCATGATCATCTACCCTCTCATTAGATCTCAATGCATGCCTAGTTCTCTGTTGATGCAAAGGGGGCTCATCTGCAATAACATATAAAAGGGTTAAATTAAAAACATTTTATTATAATTAAAAACATTTTAAACATTTTAAAGTATTTCAGTACTTTACAGGCCATAATCGTATAGCTCTTTACCTGATCTAGTCACATCATCAACATCGAGGTCAGTTTGTCAATCCATGAGACTGTGTGGGATGCTCATGAAAGGAGTCCGGGTACCTACATATGTAATTCAATTATCTAATGTTAGCTAAAAAAACTCATGATACATATACTCAAAACCACATAGTAAGTACATTAAAAACCATAAGCATCCCATAGTAAGTACATCATGAATTAATTAGATTAAGCATTGATTGCATAACTACACATTTCTATCAAGAAATCAATATTAAATAGATTAAGAAGTGATCATGTAACTGTACATTTCATTCATGTCATTCATCTTCTTCTTCATCCAACTAATTTTCATGATCATCATTGACGTCGACATCATCACCACCACCGTCATTATCTTCATCTTCATCGTCGTCGTCGTCATAGGCATCAGCATCATCATCATCATCATCATCATCATCATCATCAACAGTAGCAGCAACATCATCATCAACAACATCATCATCATCATTATCAGTAGCATCATTAGTAGCATCAACAGTAGCATCATCATCATCATCTTCTTCTTCTTCTTCAAGAACAGTTGCGTCAAGAACATCATCGACTAACTGTTGTTCATGATCATCATCTACATCATCTTCTAGTTGTTCACAATCTTCTTCCATCGTATTATACCTCATCGGCCTTTCTCTTGGATCATGTCTAACAACAAACGACCAACCCAATTTATGTGGAACCTCTAAGTAAAATACCTGCTCACATCGGCTTGGAAGAACATAGGGTTCATCCCCAACTGGCTCAAACCACCTTGTATTAATCATTGAAAATCCATTGTCATATTCAATAACAGTTCTATCAGGATCATTTTGATTAAGTCGTAGCCTATACCATCTGATGACGAAGAGAACTAATCTGAAGGAATTAAAGTCACACTCAAGTATATCATCCGAAATTCCATAGTTTCAATTTTCAGACTCTCGAGGATGTAAGTCATTTCTAGATGAAATATTAGTCACCTGAAAGACTGCACTTATCCTAGAATCACAAGTTTTCTTTATTTCATCCAACTTTTTGATGCAAAATTTATGACCATTGCAAAACATAGCCTTGTGGTGTTTGACCTGCAAAAATATGTAAAACATGTATAAATTAATGCATCGAGAGTTCATAAACGTATGATTGATTAACAAATTTATATGTACCTGGAAATATTTTAAACCATGTGCTAAATCTATTTCCCTTTAGGTAACATTTGGATCTCCATTACAATGAGCTTCATTAACCAATGAAGACACAACTTCCCATGTTAATGTGTGACCTAAATGATGACATCGTTCAATCCATTTCATCATCCAATCTTGATTGTTTTCAATATGCAAATGTATTGCATCCCACTCTCGAGCAGCTGTACAAAAAATAAATAGATGACTTCCAACCGATTAATTTTGAAGATTAAGAATTAATTAACAACTACAATAACATCTTATAATTTATTACCTCTCACTTTCCTCATTTTGCCTTCCCCCACCAAGTACTCCCCTTCAAATTTTTTAATGGTGTCGAGATCCCAAATGCAATCTATATGGATCTTTGCTACAAGCTTAGGAAGATATTCAGTAACATACACCATAGTATGGTATACCATATATCCCTCCACCATAGAACCCTCAGGACGTGCTCTTTGCCGAACCAAAGTATTCAAAAATTTCAAGTGCCTCTCAGCCATCCACATTGACCGAGTGTGTACGGGTCCACACATTTCAATCTCCTCAACTTGGTGTATGAGATAGTGTTCTTGTGCATTGAAAAAGGTTGAAGGTAGACACTTTTGCATTTCACACATTAGAAGAGGAATTCTTCTCTTCCAGTATTTTATATCTGCTCTATGGATTTCTTTCGATGACAACCACCTACAAGACATTCAAGACACAAAAATATATAAACACGAGACCTTACAATATATATATACAACAAATTGAACAGATATTAATACTTACCTCATGTATTTTCCAAGATCATATATCACTTGTTTGATGTTATTGTCGAAGTTCTCTAGAAGAGATAGGGGTAGCACGTACTGCAAAAATTATAAAAATAATCATGTCATTCTTTTCTCATATAATACAATGAGAAGTACATGCAGTTTACAAATATATTGTAAATACAAAAGAACATGACTTACCTTGATGAAGATATGTCAATCATGCATTTTCAACCCTGGCCCAAATTCACCTTTCTTTGATATGGTACTGCTTATGTTTGTAGCAAATCCTATGGGAAATCAAATTTTTCATATGACTTCTTTTATGGCATCACCTTGTTGTTCTGTTAATAACCAAGGAAGGGCACTTGTATTAATCCGCTCTCCATTTTTATTTGATTCAATGAAATTTTTCATTGCATGATTGGATTCATGAATGTCGCTACAAATTTTGACAATTTTTTCTTTGTCACGTCTTCCATCCAATATCTTCCACAATGTCTCTGTTGCATTCTTTCCAATATGCATAGTATCAAACAAATGCACATCAAGCAGCTGCTCATAGTAGGGAAACCTACTAAATTGTTTGGGATAACTCTTTAGTCCCTTTGGAAGGTGCTCAGTAGTGTTTCCTTGACGACATTCACGATCATCAATCACATAATCAGCAAACAAAACACAATAAAAATATACAAATTCCAAACATAAACTGTTAGGTAGAATGGTAGTACCTTGATGATTAATTCTATTATATTCCAACTTCCATAAGTGAGGTGTCATTCTCCGTGGCTTAGATGTAGTCTATTCTTTCCTATTGAAAATATGTTTTTCGATAATTCGATAGTTATGATTTTTGTGGAGAAAGTAACTATACTCATCAAACACCTACTTTCCTAACTTTTTGAATAATGAGATTTCATCTTTGGACCACAAACTAGACATGCAAATTTTCCCTTTGTTTGAAGACCTACAAGGTAATGATACAATTGGATTAAATATGTTAATTTTTATTTTTAGAATTATCATGTGCAACTTGAATTCACCTTAACATAAGAGAAAAATGTGTTAGCCCCGGGGCATCATATATTGTCCATACAAGCATTGCATGGAATTGAAATTGTCTGTCTCCTATTGGTCTAGAGATGTCATACATAGTGACAACTTTCCATAACTCCACCAACTCGTCGATAAGAGGCTCAATATAAATATTCATATCTTTAACTTGGTATTTACCTGGTTGAATGAACAACACTACATAATTATTGTGACCATTTTACTACAAGATTTATAATTACATGCAGATAACTATTAAATGATCAAATACCTAGAACAATCATTGTCAACATAATGTGCTCCCTCTTTATTGACATCCATGGAGGAATGTTATTGTTGATGACAAAAATAGGCCAAACAATGCAAATAGATCTTAGCTCTCCAAATGGATTGACACCATCCGCTGCCACTGAAAGCTTGAGATTTTGAGGTTCTTTGATAAAGTGTGGCCACTTTTCCTCTATGTCCTTAAATATAGAACCATCCGCAGACATTCGAATAATGTCATCTTGACTCTTATTGCGTGCATGGTAATTCATAAATTATGCCAAGCTATTACACCTAAATAATCTTTGCAAACGTGGTATAATGGGGATGTAACGAAGAACCTTGTGAGACACCTTTTTTGTTATTTGATCTGTTCGATATCTACTTGTATGACATTCAAGGCATTCTATTACAAATTCATGTTCTTTATGATAAATAATATGATCATTGGGACAAGCATCTATTGCTTGATACTCTATTCCAATATCTTTCATAGTGGCACATAATTCTCGGTATGAGCGAGGGATAATATTCGATGGTGGTAACAAGAACTCACCTATCAATCTGTAGAAAAAAATATATGTTGTTAATATTAACAATATTTATGGTACATGTTTCACCATTTAATTACTATAATGACATATATGACATACCGTAGCATACGTGACATTGTTGTGTTGGATAAACCATTCATAACCTTCAAGTTCAACAACAACAATACAGTAGAGAGAAGAGTTGTTTGGGAGCCTTCGTAAAGGGGCATGGCTGCCTTCTCAAGTAGAGGTATATCATGGATGACATCAACATCATCCTAATCATCATCATCAGTTGCGCCAATACCAAATGTGTCATGGATCAATGTATTAGTATCATCATCTGGCCCATCATTGTCATCTTCAATGGGATCATAATCTTCAGCTTCAATATTTGCACCTCCATGATCCTCCACTTTCAAAGCCATATTCTCAATATTCGCACCTCCATGGTCCATATCACGTACTCCCCTAGGAAGCTCGACCTATATTAAAATGAACACAAATAAACCATGATAATGATCTCATCATCAGGTGTATTTCATATATATATTAATTGTTAAATGAATATAATGAAAAACTTACCAATTCATGATAATCAAAGCCTCCTTCAATGTGACCATTATCCCTACAATGTCTCTTAGCTATTTTGATTAGCAATCTTCTAATGTTTAAGCCCTTACAATTATTGCAGGGACAATAACCTTTTCCATCGCCTTTTCTTTTCAAGTTCAACCACAATCCATTGATTGCATCCCCATTACCTTCCTCACTTGGATTGTCTGACATGATGCTTCTTCACTTAGATTATCTATAACCTAATTATATATAGAAATTAAAAACTTATTTATGAAATGATGTTGTAATATAGTATACCAAATTGAAACACTTCTATTATTGTAGTCTTCCACCTCAAACTCTTTCCTATTGTGGCAAGAAAGAAAGATATTCAAATAATATAGTAGTTTGTAAATCAAAATAAAATGGAGGCAAGTTGTTGATTGAGGGTGCAAGGAACAACACCCATCAGTACTTTTATCGAATTGTAAATTTCAATTTTGAACCATTTTGTGAATATAGAACATGGATGTAATCTTAGAAAATAACAAAATGTAGACATGACAGATTGCTTATTTTGTTATTCTACATTACTTACTATTTGAGTGCACGTTCCACCTGCAACTTGATCAAGTCTTGTTTGATGCTTCAATTTTGTGTTAACTGTCTTGTAGAAGTACACAATTTTGTATTTGCCCAATATGTTATCAAAAAACAACAATAGAATAAAATACTTGTTGAGAAAGATCATCATAGGAGTATCAAAAAATCAAGATTTAAGGTAACACAACATTATAAGACTCTTACATTCAACCTTCAACTCATGCACCTAATAAATAGGAGAAAAAATACATGAAATTGAAAAATTTAACTAATGAATTGTGTTTTTTTCTCATCTTAATCGGTCAAATTTATATGAGATTCTAAAGAAGGCCTCACTCTTAATCAGCCAAATCTTCTGATTG
Organism: Chamaecyparis obtusa; assembly: GCA_027943335.1. NCBI lineage: Eukaryota > Viridiplantae > Streptophyta > Pinopsida > Cupressales > Cupressaceae > Chamaecyparis > Chamaecyparis obtusa. The sequence continues at coordinate 352,088 of BSBK01003399.1, forward strand.
TCAAAATGCTTCTTTATTTGTCAACCAATTAATACATGCTACTATATAAAGAAGACAATCAAAAGACAATGAAGACTTGTCTAACAAAAATGAATACACTAAACTGAACCAATGACATGTTTACAAAAATTATCATAACTCACAAGAAAAACTAAAACAATGGCATGTTTGTAACTCATTAAGAGTGAGGAATAAATTGTGCAAGGGTGAAAGTAGTTTTGATCATTTTGGTAGTGATTGTTCCTCTACATAGTCAGGAAATCTAACTGTCTAATGATTATATGTAATGTTGAATGGATTAAATGTTTTATTCTTGGTAGAAGTGAATGGAAGGAAGAGTGTTGGTGTTAGGTTTCATTTATTATTGAATTCAATAGTTTCCAAGATGTGTTGAGGAGTTTGCTCCTTGTTTAATGTTAACTATTCCTGCACAATCCACTCATACAACAGTGAAATGCTATGTGGAAGGGATGGTTGATAGTGTTTCTTGAGGGAAGGGGGATTTTGAAAGACTTGTTATCATTGTATTGTGTATTTCCAATATGTTTGGATGTAGGGCAGACCAGGAGAATGAAGGATCACTCACCGATTGCATGATAACCTAGTTTTGAAGGCTCACTGGATGAGGGGACAGTCAAGGTCTTGATGATTGGGCCATTGGAGGACCCTATTTCTTTGTATTAATTGATATTCAAATTAGATGCATGGATTTCTTGTGAATTATCAGCTTCTATATATCATGCAACTGCATCCATAAATCTGCATATACTTCTCTATGGTTGTAAGCGACTTAGAGATCAAAATAGAGAAACTAAATCAAAATCATTCTTTGTCCTATTTCCTTTTAACAAAGTCTCAACTATCAATGATACAATATACATTTGATGCCCTAAGCTATCAAATATACAAATGGCACCTACCTAGAAGCTCACCAGGAGAATGAAGGATCACTCACTGATTGCATGATAACCTAGTTTTGAAGGGTCACTAGTTGAGGGGACAGTCAAGGTCTGGATTATTGGGCCATTGGAGGACCCTAGTTCTTTGTATTAATTTCTATTCAAATTGGATGCATAGATTTATTGTGAATTATCGGCTGCTATGTATCCGACAACTGCATCCGTAAATCTGCATATACTTCTCTAGGGTTGTAAGCCACTTAGGGATCAAAATAGAGAAACTAAATAAAAACCCAGTTTTGAAGGGTCACTGGAAGAGGGGAATGAAGGATCACTCACTGATTGCATGATAACCCCACCAACCATTCTTTCCTTTAATTTTCCACAATATCTCAAAGTATGATCATTATTCTTTACTTTCTTCTATATGTTATTCTTTCTATGGTTTTGTTATGTCAGAAATATATCAAAATCATTGCAGATGTGCCTATAAAAGTAAAATATTTTCCTTCAATTGTTCCACATTGAAGCATTTCCTTATTGGAGTATTCTCTTCATTTGTACAATATCTGTCAAAAATGGTTCCCATATTTCTTCAAGATCTATTTTAATCTTTATATTGCAATTTTGATTAGATTTGACCTATAGTTGATTTCATTATTATTTTATAACATATACTCCTAATGTGAAATGTGGAGAGAAAGAAAGAGACACACTAGGTATGAATTACATGATATACCCATCATCACTTAGCACTTAAATAATAAATTATGGACAGGGAACAACCCCCTAACCTCTGGATGTTTGTTTCATGTTGGCCTCTTATTATATGCAAAGGTAGGCCTGTCTTAATTAGGCTAACAACCACAGTGTAGGGGCCATAAATTATGGAACCCAAAATAGTGCACACTTGTATTAAATTAGGTTCAGTATACTACAAGGGAATGGAAACCATGCAATAGTGCCTCATGGGGATGGAAGAAACCCTTCACCAAGAAGATGGTTGTGTCTGCAATATTTACTAGAGGCAAAGAACATAATTTGGTTCCAGCAATTACTCCTAGAAGATAATGGCACCCACAAAACACTTGGAAAAGATAGCACTCACTATATCTTTTATCACTCTTTTAAAGCTGGGACAATAAATCTCAAAGATTGATCAACAAATTCTTGAACACAAAGAACCATTGACAGATATGATTCATGTGTACAATAGCCAACAACTAGTTGTTCCAATCATGATGCCCAATAATTATGTTAGAAAAAGCATCTATAAATCCCTTACACAACCATAATAGATTCAAACCATGAACTATAAGAACATAACAATGGGACTAACAAAGATACCTCCTAAACAAATCTTGATCATATTCCACCCTATTGTAAGGCCCAAGAAGTAGCTCTATCTTAAAGCTACACATTCCTCTAGATGAAGCTCAAAGGTCAGGTAGCTGAAGCATAGCAATACTTGAATGAATATAAGAATAATTTGATGTACAATCATTTGCTAGCTTGGTTTGTGGGTTTTCCACATAATATTTTCCCTTTAACCACATTTATAGTTTGAGAAAATCAAAAAAAATTGTTTTAGATTTATATTATCCTTTTGAACTAGCACACTGCCATCAAAATGCATAATCATTGGTCATCTCAAGAAAATTCCTATTGATTAGTAGGATATCCTCATAAAAATTTGATGCATGGATTTCTTATGAATTATCGACTGCTATGTATCCTGCAACTATGGAAGGAATAGTGTTGGTGTTAGGTTTTATTTATTATTGAATTTAATGGTTTCCAAGATGTGTTGAGGAGTTTGCTCCTTGTTTAATGTTAACTATTCCTACACAATCCACTCATAAAACAGTGAAATGCTATGTGGAAGGGATGGTTGATAGTGTTCCTTGAGGGAAGGGGGATTTTGAAAGACTTGATATCATTGTATTATGTATTTCCAATATGTTTGGATGGAGGGCAGACCAAGAGAATGAAGGATCACTCACCAATTGCATGATAACCTGGTTTTGAAGGGTCACTGGTTGAGGGGACAATCAAGGTCTAGATGATTGCGCCATTGGAGGACCCTATTTCTTTGTAGTAATTGCTATTCAAATTGGATGCATGGATTTCTTGTCAATTATCGACTGCTATGTATCCTGCAACTGCATCTATAAATCTCCATATACTTCTCTAGGGTTGTAAGCCACTTAGGGATCAAAATACAGAGACTAAATCAAAATCGTTCTTTGTCCTATTTACTTTTAACAAAGTCTCAACTATCAATGATATAATATACATTTGATGCCCTGAGCTATCAAATATACAAATGACACCTACCTAGAAGCTCACCAGGAGAATGAAGGATCACTCACTGATTGCATGATAACCCAGTTTTGAAGGGTCACTGGTTAAGGGGATAGTCAAAGTCTGGATGATTGGGCCATTGGAGGGCCCTAGTTCTTTGTATTAATTGCTATTCAAATTGGATGCATGGATTTATTGTGAATTATCAGCTGCTATGTATCCTGCAACTGCATCCGTAAATCTATATATACTTCTCTAGGGTTGTAAGCCACTTAGGGATCAAAATAGAGAAACTAAATAAAAATCATTCTTTGTCCTATTTCCTTTTCACAAAGTATCAACTATCAATGATACAATACATTTGATGCCCTAAGCTATCAATACAAATGGTGCCTAGCTAGAAGCTCATGGGTTGTCCATTTGATAACCACAGTTAACATTTCAAAAAAATGGATATCCTTGAGCACAAGCACCAATAACATCAAATAATAGAGTTAAAGCATGGGCTAGGGCACAACACCAGTAGAATGCGATCATTTTAGTGACAACAATTTACAATGGCATCATTAAACATATATGCCAGTAATATCAACAAACGTGAATCCAAATATTTGAATACAGTGAATCGATATCCTTGAGCACAAGCACCAATAACATTAAATAATAGAGATAAAGCACTGGCTACGGCACAACACCAGTAGAATGTAGTCATTTCAGAGAGCATTCATGATCAAATAAAATGAAATGCATTCAAATATGATGCCAGAGGCTTGAAAGATGAAGAAATCACATACCTTCTCCCACGCTTAGCTTTCACTCATTTTCTCCCGCTCCCTCTATCCAATTGAAATAAAAATGATGAGGTCATTTCACTTTTTTTTTTTATCTATACTCTGAATCTGTCAGAATTTTGATGGTCAATTAAACACCCATCGAAATACTGACATCATTGAGGCCTATTACAAAAAAAAAAACACCAAATTTGTAATAAAAAGTTACCCGTCAGAAACTTTTGTCAAAATTTGGCCCAAAATGTAGTAGTGATAAGTTGAATCAAAGACATATGAAATGGGTTGAGTATTTGCAGAGTTACACATTTGTGATAAACCATAAGAGTGGAGTCACTAACCGAGTTGTTGATACATTGAGTAGAAGATCTTTCATGACCGAGATAAAAATTGAAGTTCTTGATTTTGATGAGATGAGAGATTCTTATGAGTTTGAACTTGGTTTTTCTGAGCCATGGAGAAAATGCAGAGCACCTATTGAAGATCAACAAGACACTAAATGGGATGAATATTTTATTTAGGAAGGTATGTTGTTTAAAGGTATTCAGTTGTGTATACCGAGAGGAATAATGAGAACTAATCTGATAAAGGAGAAACATAGTAGTGGTTTGGTTGGACATTTTGTTATTGATAAAACATGGAATTTACTTAAGGAGAAGTACTATTAGCCGTAGTTGTATAAAGATGTTCAAAAATTTGTGAAAAGTATTAGAATTTGTCAAGTTGCAAAAGGAGTAAGTCAGACTATTGGATTGTATACACCGATTGTTGTTCCTGAGAAACCTTGGATTGACATCAGTATGGACTTTGTTCTTGGCTTACTGAAGATAGTAAGAGGTAATGATTCTATAATTGTTGTTGTGGAAAGATTTTCTAAAATCATTACAACATTTGGCATTGAATTTCAATGCCAATTTGCGACGCCACTACAATTTGTGTATTTTTTTTGTGTTTTTCTTTGCAAGTGCCCCCGATGGTGTCGTAATAGCAACACTGTTGTCGTAATTGCGACACCCATTCGGTTATAAACAAAAAAAAAATAAAGTGTCATTTGTAATTTGTCAATTTGAAGAGTTGTCACGAAGATGACACTGCATTTCTACATGGGACGAAGAGGGCACCCGAGTTTGGCATGTGCGAAGAGGCCGCCACCGTTTGGGAAGAGAGCACTAGCACTTGAGGTAGGCATTCGAGCTTTGTCTTCTCATTAACTCAATTTCAATGGCATTGTTAATTTCAATGGCATTGTTTATTTAATAGCATTGTTAATAGTGGCATTATTTACATCGTAATTAGAATTTAGAATGCTCGATGACCCACGAGCTTTGAGAGCTAGGGCATCATTGCTATTACCTTCAAGGAATTGTGTGAAGTGTTTGACCTCTCTTTATTTGTTTTTCTATTGATATTGACTATGTGGTACTCCCTGTTTGTGATCATTTCACGAGGAAATGTCTTGATGGCTCGCAGGCTACAAGCTAGGGCATCATACATTGTTTATGAGCTCATTGTTTAATACTTGCATTGTTTACATCTTATCATTTGGAATGCCTAATGACTCACGAGCTTTGAGAGCTAGGGCATCGCTTATATTACCTTCAAGGCATTGTGTGAAGTGTTTGATCTCTCTTTATTTGTTTTGTTGTTGATATTCACTATGTGTTACTCCCTGCTTATGATCATTTTATGAGGAAATGTCTTGATGGCTCACGGGCTGCAAGCTAGGGCATCATACATTGTTCATGAGCTCATTGTTTAATACTAGAATTGTTTACATCTTTTCATTTGGAATGCTTGATGACTTGCGAGCTTTGAGAGCTAGGGCATAATTTCTATTACCTTCAAGGCATTGTGTGAAGTGTTTGATCTCTCTTTTTTTTTTTTTTTGTTGATATTCACTATGTGGTACTCCTCGTTTATGATCATTTCATGAGGAAATATCTTGATGGCTCACAGGCTGCAAGCTAGGGCATCATATATTGTTCATGAGCTCACTATTTAATAGTGGCATTGTTCATGAGCTCACTATTTAATATCTGGCATCATGAAAACATACATTAATACACTTACTGTTTTGAATTTGAGCTCAGGCATCATGCAATGTTATTGCTATCATTGCATGCTTGTTGCTGTTGTGCACCATATATTGTTTTATACACTATTTAATTCATTGAGACTGTGAGCTTGGCATTTGTAATGTATTTTCTGTTATTGGATCAATTCTACCATGTTGTTGAGTCTGTGTATGGCTTGACTATGCACATGCATAATTGTAGATGAGGATCAATAATATGGTGCCAGGCATTTCTTAGATCCTTTGGATCTAACCCCATCTTTTCCTTCCTTGCAAGTTTTGGATCATACAAGAGCATACTGGATTGAACCCCGGGTCAACACTTCATTACTTCAAGCAATGTCTGGTACCTTCATTATTTATGTTCATCCACTTATGTATTTTTGCATTCATTCATATTGTTCTGAAAGTTGGCTATTAGTGACCATATAGGACCATTCTTGATGTTGTTGGATCATTTGATGAAAAGGTGTAAATAAGGACATCACTAATAAAATAGGGATATCTTCATAGGGATATATTAAGATTAATATCGTAAGTAAAAAAATTACACAGTGGCATTCAGATGAAGTACAATATGAATTCACATGCCTTTAATTATGATACACTTTTAAAATTATCACTCATTGGTCAGTTGACAACTCAAGATATAAGTATCAGAATATAAACTGTTGCAAAAGGAAGAAACCCATATGTATCTATCATCATTTAATACAAAATATAAAAGTATCCCACAAACACAAAGTTGCTATTATAACAAGCATCCTCTAATCCCATGGTGTACTAGTCTCAAGGTAAGAACAATTTACTTAAACCATCATATAAGTATCATGCTAAAGTTTACATAGACATTGACTATGGATATACAACACTGAGCCATAATAAATTAAAGAGTTTCACTGCAATTTCTATGTCCACTTACAATCATCCTACTACTTACACTGCAATTTCTATGTCCACTTACAATCATCCTACTACTTACACTGCAATTTCTATGTCCACTGCCATTAAAATATATCACTCCTCCTGTTATATAGGCATCCTTCTCATTAAGTGTTTCCATTAAAATATATCACTCTTGTTATATAATGTATATTCATACTTGTTTAAAATGTCATACTTTTTGCTCTTAAATATTATTACCATTTCACTCAAATTTACATGACATTAAAACCAAGCCCAAAATGTATACATACGTGTAAGTATAGGAGAAGCTGGATTTTACAACTATTGAACAAAAAAAAAAAACTATACCAATAGTAGCTTACGAGAAACTATACTTGTGCTTACCACACCATACCTCAACATCATAATGCTTATCATTTTCAAGCTTGAGCGAAGCTTCATACCACGTACCATTCACAGATTTGTACGCAACACTGATTTAGACTAGAGGTAAACTACATGTGTCATGTAAACAACATGGTTGAATGCAATCTCTTTTACACATTTTCAAGAGTTTTCCCACCAATACAAGTGTAAATAACGCATTGAACATAATCTATGAACAGTGCGTGGTATGAAGTCTCGCTGAAGCTTGAAATATATCCACTCCTCATGTTATTGTCAAAATTAAATTCAAATATTTCTCAAAACATTTATTCTTGTAGAATTAAGATATCCTTATCTCAATAATGAAACAATCTTCCATAATAGCTTTTGAATCACATTAACACACACCCATGTTCTGTAGCATAGTTCATTTTAGAAGTGTATGGCTGATGTGAAGTGTGAAGTGTTTGATCTCTCTTTATTTGTTTTGTTGTTGATATTCACAATGTGGTACTCCCTGTTTATGATCATTTCGTGAGGAAATGTCTTGATGGCTCGCGGGCTGCAAGCTAGGGCATCATGCATTGTTTACGATCTCACTATTTGAGCAACTCATGTCCCTATTTGATTGGCCGGTGCTATGTTTGTTATATTGAGTTTACATCATATATTTAGTCTTAATAAATATCTTATAAAACAACATAAAACTAACCCAAAATACTGTCTTAGTAAAATATTAATAAAAATATATATTTAATCTCAATAAAATCTTATAAAATAACATATATTGTGTGAAGTGTTTGATCTCTCTTTATTTATTTTTCTGTTGATATTCACTAGCTATGTGGTACTCCCCATTTATGATCATTTCATGAGGAAATGTCTTGATGGCTCACGGGCTGCAAGCTAGGGCATCATACATTGTTCATGACCTCACTGTTTAATACTGGCATTGTTTACATCTTTTCATTTGGAATGCTTGATGACCCATGAGATTTAAGAGCTAGGGCATTGTTGCTATTACCTTCAAGGCATTGTGTGAAGTGTTTGATCACTCTTTATTTGTTTTTTTGTTGATATTCACTATGTGGTACTCCCCGTTTATGATCATTTCATGAGGAAATGTCTTGATGGTTCGCGGGCTGCAAGCTAGGGCATCATGCATTGTTTATGAGCTCACTATTTGAGCACCAGCCAATCAAATAAGGACATGAGGTGCTCAAATAGTGAGCTCATAATGACATAAATAATGCATGATGCCCTAGCAAAACAAATAAAGAGAGATCAAACACTTCACATAATATATGTTATTTTATAAGATTTTATTAAGACTTTAAATATATTGTTTTATTAAGACAGTATTTTGGGTTAGTTTTATGTTGTTTTATAAGATTTTATTAAGACTAAATATATGATGTAAATTCATAATTATTCTTGATATATATATATATATATATATATATATATATATATATATATATATATATATATATATATATATATATATATATATATATATATATATATATATATATATATATATATATATATATACTTCAAAGGAGGAATTATGAAATATAGTTGTAGGTAGTTATCTCTTCTATAATATGGAGGAGTGAAAGGTAATGATCAATGAGGTTGCTGCTATTAGATCATACATTAATACACTTACTATTTTGAATTTAAGCTCGGGCATCATACAATGTTCTTGTTGTCATTGCATGCTTGTTGCTGTTGTGCACCATATATTGTTTTATACACTGTTTATTTCATTGAGACTGTGAGCTTGGCATTTGTAATATATTTTTTGTTATTAGATCAATGTCACGATGTTGTTGAGGCTGTAGATGCATTGAATCACCATTGCCATTCTATTTTGATAGCAGCAATATAACAAATAGAGCACCATCCAATCAAATAGGGACATCAGTATAGATGATGCAGATTTGTGTACCTCTTTATTTTGATGTAGCTTACTCACTGCATGCAATGGGGCCTCCTTGGGGCTTCCAACCATGTTGTGATGTTATGATCTTTACTTGAAATCACAATAGTGACTCACTAGGTGTTCATGCAGACATAAATGCAACAATTTACTCTTTGCAACATTCTTCTGAGTGCACATGTCCTATAGCATGGCTTTTCTTTTAGAAGTGTATGGCTTGACTATGCACATGCATAATTGTAGATGGGGATCAGTAATAGGATGTCATTCATTGCTTAGATATTTTTTATCTAACCCCCATCTCTCTTTTCTTTGCAGGTTCTGGATCACACAGGGGCACACTAGATTCGTACCCGAGTCAAAAATTCATCACTTCAAGCAATGTCTGGCACCCTTATTATTTATGTTCATACTCTTATGTATGCCTGTACTCTTGCATTTTCTTATGAAAGTTATTTTCCTTGTATAGTATATACAAGTTATTTTTCATATATATACATGTAATCTTTAGATGCAAAAAAAAATTTTCCTTTACATGTATCTTTGTATGAAATGAACACAAATTTAACAAGATCATCTAATAATGCAAACTAGGGTACTTGATGTTACATAGACCTTGCTATAACTTTTTCCTACGCCCTCCTAGAATCAAATAGGCTAATCTCCTAGCCTTAAGGGTGCTATCCTAGTCCCCTTCTAAGAAGTTTCAAATTCCTCCTTTCTCCATTCAGTCTATGACACCAAGAATATGATAAAGTTCACTATTCTAGGAACCTCTCTGTCCCTTCTAAAAAGTTTTGTCTATTGTTTGGCCTAAAAAGGCTACTAGGTTTAGTAGGCCCAATTGACCTTTTTCTACTAAGAACTCCAAACTTCTTAGAGAAAATTATCCAACTAATTATGGATTTGAATACCCTTTTGGAAGGGCTTTAAGATTCTATCGGTCTCCTTTTCCCATACTATCCATACATGGCCTGCTGAAAATGGGTCTATAAATGAGGGTTTGGTAACTCACTATCTGTAACAGTGAGGGTTTAGTATTTTCCCTTGCATCCACAATCCCCCAAGCTCTCTCTGCATTGGAGATGCTTGATCATGCATCTGACCTCCCCTCCACATCATTTGAACCAGGCTTTGAGTGCCCTCAATCACTCCATCTGCTCTGCAATAGCACACTGACCCCTAACCAAACACTGATAGCTTGCCTAGGGCATCAGTTTATAGATACATCCTGAACTTTCTAGGGCCCCTCCTTTGCACCATATATTACAGGGAATCTAGACACAAATCCCATAGACCCGTATAGATTATATGGTGGGAGAGTGCTCTAGCACTCCATTATTCAAAGCTCTGTCAGTAGTAACCCGAGACAGGCCAAAATAAATAAAACTATGAAGACTAACTCAAAACTGAAATGAAATGCTAAATAACTATCTTAGGAATTCAAAAACATTAACAATCATCACATGAAAACATTACAGTCGGATATTCAATCCATTTCTAATCTCTGTCAACACAAAAATGTATATCTCTATCAAAGGAAAACTAGTTACACAGTCTAACTACAACCAAAAGTTTGCTCTCCATACTGCACTCTTCCCTACACCTTGAATTATGGTTTTCAAAGCTTAAATAGCTCCCTCCTTGGTGTTAGGGCCCATGGATTGGGCTAGCTATCTCTTGAGCCGGTTACATGCTTTTGCAAGAAAAATTGTCATGACAACTTTCAAAGTTGTCAAGCAACTTTTGGTGGATAGACAAACCACCTACACACACCTCAAAAGCACTTAATCCTTGATTGAGTAAGGGTCATAAAGGATATTTTAAAACCTCTAAAATATTAAAGAAGCCATTTGTTCAAATTTAGAACAATGTCTGAGCCGGTTACATACTTTTGCAAGAAAAACTATCATGACAACTTTCAAAGTTGTCAAACAACTTTTGGTGGATTGACAAACCACCTACACACACCTCAAAAGCACTCAATCCTTGACTAAGGGTCATAAAGGCCATTTTCAAACCTCTAAAATGTTAAAGAGGCCATTTTTTCAACTTTAGAACACTATCCTATGATAGGCAACCTAGCAAAGTTGGCTAAGACTGCTGCAACTAGGCTCCAAAAGACACACCAAGGACTCAAAAGAACAAAGAAGAAAAAACACTAGCTAGCACACCTAGAGAGACCAAATAGGCTTCTCCCTAACCTAGTGGCTTGGCTAAGGCCACTACAAGCCAAAATTTATGAACACTAGGTACCAAATAGCCCTACCTAGGTGCCCTCACCAGTACTATAGTCCTTTTGAATCTTAGGATGACATCTCAATTGGGAAAGGAAAACCAAAACCTTTCATAGACCAATAACAACCAAGGCATGTGGGTGCTCTTCTGTTGTACAGTTATACTCATAAAATATATGTACAGTTATAAAATTTCATGCCTTGAAATTTTATAACATAGTTCATCTTCATCAAAATAGAATGGAAGTGGTGATTCAATGCATCTACCCACATTCTATGTGCTTTGAGCCAATGAAATTTTTATCATCATGATGAAGTAATAATGCATTAAATGTCTTACTGATGTCCCTATATGATTGGCCAGTGCTCTATTTTTTATATTGTTGTTATCAAAATAGAATGCCAGTGGTGATTCAATGCATCTACAGCCTCAACAACATGGTAGCATTGATCCAATAATAGAAAATACATTACAAATGCCAAGCTCATGGTCTCAATGAAATAAATAGTGTATAAAACAATATATGGTGCACAACAATAGCAAGCATGTAATGACAACAATAACATTGCATGATGTCCGAGCTCAAATTCAAAATAGTAAGTGTATTAATGTATGATCATATATTTAGTCTTAATAAAATCTTATAAAACAACATAAAACTAACCCAAAATACTTTGTCTTAATAAAATAATATATTTAGTCTTAATAAAATCTTATAGAACAACATATATTGTGTGAAGTGTTTGATCTCTCTTTATTTGTTTTGTTGTTTTGATAGGGCATCATGCATTGTTTATGTCATTATGAGCTCACTATTTGAGCACCTCATGTCCTTATTTGATTGGTTGGTGCTCAAACAGTGAGCTCATAAACAATGCATGATGCTCTAGCTTGGAGACCATGAACCATCAAGACATTTCCTCATGAAATGATCATAAACGGGGAGTACCACATAGTGAATATCAACAACAAAACAAACAAAGAGAGATCAAACACTTCACACAATGCCTTGAAGGTAATAGAAATGATGCCCTAGCTCTCAAAGCTTGCAAGTCATCAAGCATTCCAAATAAAAAGATGTAAACAATGCCAGTATTAAAAAATGAGCTCATGAACAATGTATGATGCCCTAGCTTGCAGCCCGCGAGCCATCAAGACATTTCCTCATGAAATGATCATAAGCGGGGAGTACCACATAGTGAATATCAACAACAAAACAAATAAAGAGAGATCAAACACTTCACACAATATATGTTGTTTTATAAGATTTTATTAAGACTAAATATATTATTTTATTAAGATTTTATTAAGACAAAGTATTTTGGGTTAGTTTTATGTTGTTTTATAAGATATTTATTAAGACTAAATATATGATGTAAACTCAATATAACAAACAGAGCACCAGTCAATCAAATAGGGACATGAGGTGCTCAAACAGTGAGCTCATAAACAATGCATGATGCCCTAGCTTGCAACCCGCGAACCAAACTCAAATGCCTTCTTTGCGCCACGCAAAAGTGCAGTATCATCTTCACGGCAGCTCTTCGAATTCACAAAAATTACAAATGACACTTTTTTTTTCCTTTTTTTTTGTTTATAACCAAGCTGGTATCACAATTAAATCAACAAATGCAATCAAAATGAAATTGAGTTAATGAGAAGACAAAGCTTGAATGCCTACCTCAAGTCATGGTTGCAATATGAAGATCAAATGCTAAGGAACTATGTTATAAAATTTCAAGGCATGAAATTTTATAACTATACAAATATAAAATTTCAAGGAATGAAATTTGACCTCTGATTTGACCTTGATAATGCCCCCTCCATTGCTTATGCTTGATCATGTCTGCCTTGTGTTGATGGGCATGGTGGTTTACTATTGTGGATGCATCATTTGGAAATGATGCCATAGCAACACCAGATGAAACAACAACATCTGGTGTTGTTTTTGCACAATTTGGATGATTTAGTCACAACAGTGACTCACCAGGTGTTTATAGAGACATAAATGCAACCATAACAGTGATTCACCAGGTGTTCATAGAGACATAAATGTAGGGCTTCATTTGGATTCCAACACCTATACACTACACATGTTCTTGAGTGCACATGTTTTGTAGCATAGTTCCTTTTAGAAGTGTATGGCTTAACTATGCACATGCATAATTCTAGATGAGGATCAATAATAGGGTGTCAGGCATTGCTTAGATCCTTTGGATCTAACCCCATCCTTTTTTTCCTTGCAATTTCTGGATCATACATGATCATACTGGATTGAGCCCAGGGTCAACACTTCATTACTTTAGGCAATATCAGGTACCTTTATTATTTATGTTCATCCACTTATGTATGTTTGCATTCATTCATATTATTCTGAAAATTGGCTATACTCATATTCTCCTTGTGTCTGAGTCTTCTAACTATGATCAATTTAATGTTGTAAATCTTGACATAGAATTTGATATCAACTGATCATATATCCATTCCAAATGATATAACTCCATTTGAATAAACATACATGTCAACCATTTGACAAAATGTCCATATGAAATCTAGAGCAATACATTAATTTTATAGCGAATTCATGATTTATAATGCTCCTTGATTTATAGTGAATTCATGATTTATAATTTAGTTGTAGCACCTCAATGTATTTGAACTCAAGAATCCCCTTAGGAAGTAAGTGTATAAATGAAGGATGAAACACATAGGAAGCTATGAGAAGCTATGAGAAGGTGACATGAAGCTAATGAAAGGAGGCATCTCAATGATGTTAAATCACAAGGGATTCTTTTTGTTCCCTGCAATGGAGTGAGCTAATTCTGAAAGTATAAATAGATAATTTTAACAATGTATAAAGTCCTTCACAAGATGTAATAAAAACACTAGTGGCAAGGCACGAGAACTATTTGGTGAAATGCCACAATAGTGGTGTCCCATGCAATACTCAGATATTTAGTTATATGCAATGCTGAGATATTCAAAATATTGTTGGATAAATAGATAATTTTAACAATGAATAATGTCCTTCACAAGATATAATGAAAAATATGGAGTGAACTATGTTTGTCTAATTATATAACTATTATCTTATGTCAGGTATCCCACAAAGTCTCATGGATTGTCAAGTACAAGTCCATACACCCCATAGAGATTAATGTCTTTTACCATATGTAAAATATCTCTCATTGCCACCTGTCTTTCTCATTGCATGAGGTGCAGGTACTAGCAAAATGGTATTTATCAGAATTGTCTTCCTCGAGCGAGGAAAATCTAAGAATGGAAGAAGAAAGTGAGACATTTAGTATGTGTAATTCAATGAGATCGACTCCAAGTCAAAAGATCAAAAAGAAATTCAATAAACGCATGAAATTTTTCCTTGCTCAAGGGGGGTTGTGTTCTTATGATGATGAGAGAAAAGGTGAATCTGATCTGTCGTTTAGGTACAAACATCTATAGAAACAATGGGTCCCCAATGAACTTCCTCCAATAAACACTAATTTTTGTGTTAAAGAGAGGATATATGGCATAGCACCATCTTCATTACATGGTTTGGGCCTATTTTCCATGGATGGCATAAAGGTCTCTTACAATAAAGTTGTCGAATTGATGGAGTATGTCAGACCTTGTTATGATTACAGTAGTTGGATGCAGATTGTTAAATATAAAAAAAGTATGTGTAGGTAAGCACTCGCGGCAAATTATATACAACAAAAAGTTAGTGAACAAAGTAAAAAAGTAGCTATATATGTTGATGGAAGACCAAAAGCATCAGGGAATATTGCAAGTTTTATAAATAGTATACGACCTGCGTCAACTAAGAAGCAACCCAATTGCATATTAGAGGCGCGCGAGGGAAATCACGTATTTGTATGTTCGATCAAATCAGTACGTGGAGGTGAGGAGTTGCTTATCGATTACAATTTGAATCGCATAGATACAAAAAACCCCATCACTATCATGGACAAGGTGGTACACATTTTGATAATTGTCTATTATTCAACGTAACTTAGAATAAGAACATGTGTTTTAACATGTCTGAATGATTTTTTTGAAATACAAAGCTATAGTATGGATCAACAGCCATAGGATACGCATGGCGATGATAGTTCTCATGGGACTTCTTCTTCCCGATAGGTAAAACTCATTGTTGTTGTACAAATGCACATACAAGAAAAATGTTAATGTGTATTTTTGTTATGTTAATGCGTATATTTTTTTGTTCTACTATTTTGGATTGCTTTTAAATAAAGGTCTAATAATATTGTTTTCACAAACAAGTGTTGATCAGAGAAAGGGAAAGGAACAAGTAGTCCATGAGGAGTCGCAGATGAGCATGATCCATTCGATGTTGATTTTTTATCAGAGGTTGATCTTGTGGTTGCACTGGAAAGGGTCCTTCGTGCAATATCAAAAGAGTTAGCTTGAATAGAAAATATTCAACCTCACACTCCTAAAATACAGAGGGCAGCGGATATGTTGATTGGTCATGTTCAGAACTATAGATTAAGTATTAATGTAGTTTTTTATTATAACAAAAGTTCAATAATGATTTTTATAGTATACTATTTTATTTATGTCATTAACTAAAATATATATGTGTTCTCTTTACAGGGGATGTTAAATAGATTAAAGGGCATTACCTTAGATGCAAATACTTCGGATGGTACATCGCATGTTTTATCCTCCATCTTATCCATGTTTATCCATATTTTTTTATGCTCTAACAATATTTTTGTTTAGCACCTGCTATTGAACTTATGTTGAGTATGATGCCTGGTACATGGATCAGATCCACAAAGGTAGTTCCGCTTGAAATGTCAGCAAGTACACCTACTATTGGTAAGTAGACTCCTCTTTTCCTCTCTTATTTATCATGTGTTTATTTCACTTGAACTATATATTCTTTCTTAGGGGGCATTTTGTAATATTGGATTCATTTTATGTAGGAGGCGATGATGCAATTCCTCGATGTACTCATGTTAAATGTATGGGAATAATACAGTGTGATCAATTGCTCATGAGCAATGAAGATGAACTTCCCTTGAGAGTAGCCCAGCTTCCAGGTACTTTAAAGACTGATCCTTTCTTTTACTATACAATATAATACTCATAACGTAATGCACTAACCCCCTGTGTGGTCCCTTGCAATAACTAATTATAATAATCTCGTAATTATCTTGCAGGGAACAATCTATTTTATGAAAAACTTAATGATGAATGTTTGCACATTTTCGGGCTGACCATACGCACATGATATCATATTTTGATTTCATTGCAAGATTAGATTTCATTTCATCCCTTTCTTCAAGTATATTAAAAGGTAGCTTCACTTCATTTATGAATCTAACTTTTTTTTTTCTTAAAAGGTGGTCAGTACAAGATAAAGGGTTAAAGAATAAGCTCATTGACTCTATGACAACATTTTTTGGACCCGAAGTCTTTCATAGACTTAGACTCCTTGACAAAGCGGGCACTGTTTTGAAGTATATTAGGGACAACTACATGAGCCAAATAGATCACAACCCTTATTACGAGTGGCCTCCCTACATTCCTATTAATGAGTGGGAGGATCTTAAAAAGGATGCACTTGAGAGAAGTGCAAGACATAGTGGACGAGTAGTATCATCTGAGGAAAGAAGGTACGTGATAATGTTAATAATGAAATTATGTACTATTTACTCTTTGTACTTATGTGATCTAACATACTTCAAACATCACATAGGTTGCCTCACACAACAAAGGCAACAACAGCAAGAAAATAAATGCACGGGAAACACAGGCTTGGCTCGGGTGGATATTCAAAACTTGTTGCACAAGTTGTAAGTATTAGTAAATGAAAAATCGTATGCAAATATTTATAATAAAACTACTATCAATTTAGTTTTGATGAAATTCACTACAATAAAAATTCATGATACCAATAAAAAATGTAGGCCTTGGAGTTCAAAAAACCAATTACAGAAGAGCACAAAAAAATAGGCTTCAAACAAGGCTATAAAGTCGTGGCTAAACGATACCAAGCAATGAGTG
Organism: Chamaecyparis obtusa; assembly: GCA_027943335.1. Taxonomy (NCBI): domain Eukaryota; kingdom Viridiplantae; phylum Streptophyta; class Pinopsida; order Cupressales; family Cupressaceae; genus Chamaecyparis; species Chamaecyparis obtusa. The sequence goes on from BSBK01003399.1 coordinate 369,641, forward strand.
GACAAGGTTCTTCTGTTGGATCTGTTGATCAGGTAAATAAGCCAATTGATTTTTATTTCAAGTTGAAAACTTTACCAATTACCGTATTTGATGTTAAGTTCAAACATAAAGTGAATATATTTGTTTTAAGGAAACACTAATTATATATTTGTTGAAAACTTTAAAGTGAATATATTTATATGTAGTAAACTAAATGATTAACATTTCTCAGTATTTGTCTTGTATTTATATGTATATATTGTCGATAAATACACTAATTATTTACATTGGAATGCAGCCTGTCGATATTGATACTGCACCGGCCGAGCACAATGGAGGCATCAATTCTAATGTGAATTGTAGTACTCAAGGTATACATTTTCTTTTTGAATTTTTATTAATGAATATTTAATACAAGAAAACATGTTAAATTGAATTTGGCGCAGTAATAAAAATTTAATTATAATGTGTTGGGATTAATAAAATATTTTGTATTGCAGTTGCAGGGGATGTAGAGGACGTTGTTCCCGATGAGCGTGTTGAGGTTCAAGTCGCCGAGCAAGATGATGTGGTTGGACAAGGTAAAGAGCATCACGTTTATGTTTTTTAATGTATTGAAATGCTTGTAACAATAATGAATATATTTTAAATTAACCCCAATTATGATAATATGTTTTTAATTGAAGCCTTTTATTTGTTATTACAGAGGACCCGCCTTTGCAAAGGACAATGAGATCATGTGCATGAATGAGAAGAAATGACACTCTAGACATGGATATGCCTCTGCAACAATATAAGGAAGCAGAAAAAAAGAGAAAGCAAAAAAAAAAATGATTCTCATTTATGCAACTTATTTGATAATGACTGATGTTTATTTGATAATGACTTATGTTTATTTACATGTGTTTAATCTTAGTTCCATGTTTAGACATTGAGTTTCCTTTTATACACTGTTGTAATGTTGGAGGGGTTTTCGCTAAATTTTAGTGGATTTCTTAGTTTGGGAGAAATTAGTATTAGAATGCTCAATGTGTTCTTTTCTAAAACACAATACTTAAATCATCATCTTGTTTAGAATGGTTAATCAATTATTTAAGGTGGATTAGTTGTGATGATGAGATGTGTATGCACCCTAAAATGGTCGCCTAGACTTTGGGCCCCCATTCAATAATTTATCAAATCCCTGAATCAATATTTTCAAAAATCAGCATTTTATCAATTATATCAATTTCTTTGATCAAATCCTATTTTATCATTTTCAATTATTTTCCTTGGGCTAACCATTTTATCCTAAAGTCTTTATTTATTTAAAAGGAATATTTCCTCCCTTTTTAATAAATAAAAAGCCCCCACTTTTCCTCTTATCCTAAGTTGCACAAATAAAGCATTATTCTTATTTTATAAAAAGAAGAAAAGCACTTTTTGTCTCATATGGACACAAAAGTCAACTCTTATTTTCTCATTGGAGGATATTTGTGCACATGGATTGCTCCTCTTTCAAGCTCCACCCTTCATTAAATCTTTTGCCTCTTAATCTCCATGGTCCATTCTCTCTCATTTCCTATAAAAGAAGAGCTCTTTTCCTCATTTGCAGATCAATCTTTTTATGCTAATGTTATGCTGCATGTTTTCTAGGTCACTTTGGAGCTTTTGAAGATTTGGAGCATTCTTGTCTTTTGTATCTACATGCTATCATAGTTTCATTTCTTGCATTGTCATGGCATTCATAGCTTCATATTTAGCTTAGTTTCCTTTATGCTTTAGATTACTTCATCTAACTTAATTAGGAGGCTTTGTAATACTTGCATATTTCCTTTCATAGCTTAGCTTGTATAGCTTGCATTTTCATTCATAATATAGCTTTGCATTGCATTTCATTTTGATTCTTGAGGATATTGGCATTCTTGCCCTTGTCTTCATTTGAATCTCTCATTGTGTGGTTGACTAGCAAGGTCATAAGCTTAATAGCTCTAGCTGAGAGTAATTTTAATAATCTTGCAACTCCATACATAGAGAGCTCTAGGTCGCTTTCTCAAGGTTTCCCATTCATGGATTCCCTTGGATATAATAACTAAGAGAAGTGCACTATTTGAGTTGTACAAGATGCACCATTTAGATGTTAATTGTGATAGTCTCTTGGTTTCAAGCAATGTAGAAGGAGATGCCTAGTTCAATATGCAATCTCAATTTATATACATAGGATATCAGGTGGAGCTAAAAAACACAACAAGGTTGTATTTTTGATAGAGGTCTTTAATTGTGTATTTTAAGTTATAGACCATTGTGAACATTGTAATTTTGACCTATTAAAAAATTGCAAACGTGTTGTGTTTTTTCAACTCCACCTGCTATGTGTACATATTCTGCTTGTGTTACACACGCATTCTCAATTCAGAGTGGGAAAAATCTTATTTTCGATGCGAGGGAGAGAAGCCATACACATAAGTGATGGAGTTGAGGGGTGATGAAGGAATACCAAACATTTAATTTAGAAATTTTCATCAGAGAAATTGCAGTGGAGGTATGATCAATAGTGATGCAAGAGCATCCTGGGTGTAAGAGCAATCTTGCATCACCCAAAAATATTTATGTTTTTGTATTCAATAAGAGCTATCTTGTACAAAGCTGCGATTTATGGAAACTTGTTTTTTTTAGTAAGTTGGTCATAAATCTTGAAATGTTTTGATTTTACATGTGGAGGTTCATCTCAGTCATATCAACTTGCCAGTAAACTTTCATGGCTAGATCAGGTCTAGTTTTGAAGATATTGAAGATTTTCGGTATTGGCAGCAGGGTATAGAAACTTTGAACTCAATTTTGAAGGCTTTAGAGGTCCTGAATGAGGTCTAAAATTTGGGTGATAGGTGCTTGTGTGATTCAAGCCTGTAGAGCGCTTCATGGCCTTTTTGAAATGGGGTTATAATAGTCAATCGGGTCAGCTGGTGATGACTTATGGTCTCCGGAAGTCAAGTCACCTGAAATGGCAGAAAATAATTTTTCTTCAAAATTTTTGTTCAGGATTCAAAAGTTATTTTGAGCTGACTTTGATGTAATAAATCAAAAAATAAAATAATTCTAAGTTTGGTCAGCCCTAAGGGCTAAATTTTTGGAACCTTCTCGAGCAGTGGAAAATGCCTATATAAAGAAGGCCCGTAGTGTTGTCTAGAGCAGTTTTGGGTAGTAGATCTGGGTATTGATTCAAGGTTTTGTCCTATGGAATATTGTAAGGGAATGCCCATGTGGCTTTGCATATTGTAATTCTGAAAGTTTGTAATTCCACATTTGTGGAGATAATAAGAAGCCAATTTTCTATTCTTGCATATTGTTGTTGTTTCTCTATTTATGTTATGTGTTTGTGGTATTAAGAGGAGCACCCTTCATCAAGTGGTATCAGAGCAGGAGTTCCTGAGTGTGTAAATAGATCGCCGACTGTGAGGCAGTTTGCACTAGGACCGTGGTTAGGGTTTCAGTGCGCATCGCGAAAATGCCTCCATGAAGGGAATGTGGCGGAAGAGTTGGTGTTGTTACACCTAAGGTTAGAGCGCTCCAGAGACAAGTGTGAGCATTGCAAGAAGAGATTCGCAAAGGAATGAATCTTAATGTTAGAGATGAAAGTGAGGATGAAGCCGAAGAAGGAAATGATGATCAAGAAGAAGAAGAAGGTGAAATTTTGAATCGAGAAGAAGAAAGGCTTTTCCAGGCCATTTTTAAGATCGAAAAAAGACCTAAGATCAAGGTTCCTGCATTTTCAAGAAATCTTAACCCAGAAGAATTGATCGATTGGATCAATGAATGTGAAGAATATTTTGAATATGAAGATATTGAGGATCCTGATAGGGTCAAATTCATGAAGGCCAAACTGAAAGTTCATGCGAAGATCTGATGGCAAGAGATTCAATTGGAGTGAAATAGAAGAGGGAAAGATAAAATCACAAGATGGGATTGGATGGTGGATAAATTGAAGCGACAGTTCATTCCTGTTGATTATGAGCTTGACCTACTGAAGAAGATGTAATGTTTGAAGCAAGCAGGAAGATCTATTCAGGAGTATACAGAGGAGTTCTATCGAATCTTCATCAGAATAGGCCATGTGGAAGCTGATAAGGAGAAAGTTGCTCATTACCTTAATGGGTTGAGGCCAAGCATTCAGGAGGAGATGAATTTGGTTCGAATGAACAGTATTGAAGAGGCATACCAGTTTGCCCTCAAAGTGGAGAAAAAGTTGAACAAGAAGTTTGAGAGCAAACAAAATGGAAGAGGTCACGGTGGATGATCTAGTGGACAGTCATATGGAGGCCGAAATGAAGATCCAAAAAAGAAGGATGAGGCTGGTAGTAGTCAAAATCAGAGAGGAAACAATTCCAATCATTTCCAAGATCAGAATAATAGAGATTAGAGAGGAAGAGGAAGAGGACAAGGTTCAGGAAGAGGAGGCTTCCGTGGAACATGTTTTCACTATGGAGAGGAAGGTCATAGGGCATTTGAATGTCCTCAATGCCAAGGAAGGACAGATAGGAGGAATGAAGGCCAGGCCAAAGTTGCATATGTAGATGAAGATGCTAGATCATCAAATTCAGAAGATGCTGAAAGAGGAGAAACGTTGATTAACAGAACAGTCCTGCTGAGTGGTGAGAATGAACCTAAACAAAGGAGGAGTCTGTTTCGCACTAGATGCAAGTGTGAGGGCAAATGTTGTGATGTGATCATTGATAATGGAAGCACTAACAATTTGGTGTCAGAAGAGATGGTGACAAAGTTGAAGCTCAAGAGATAGAAACACCCACATCTATATCGGATTTCCTAGGTGCAGGATGACCACAAGGTCATGGTCAGTGAACAGTGCCTAACAAAGTTCAAGATTAGCCGGTACCAAGATGAGGTACTATATGATATCATATCTATGGATGCATGTCATATGTTGTTAGGTAGACCATGGTAGTTTGACAAATGTGTTGTACACGATGGTCGTGCGAATACCTATTCCCTGACAAAGGATGGAGTGTGACAAAAGCTAAAGCCATTGAAGGAGACCAAAGAAAAGGTATGTGGCAATGCAAGAATAACATTTGTTGATGGAAGAAAATTCTTAGATGGTATGAGGCATGAGCATATGTTTTGCTTTAATTCCAAAAGCTGGTAAAGAAGAAGTAGAGGATGTACCTGTAGAGGTTGCAGATTTGTTGAATGAGTTTCAAGATATTGTAACTGATAATGTACCTGATGGATTACCACTAGTAAGGAAGATTTCCTGTGCTGTACCAATGGTATTAGCACCAAAGAAGAATGGAGAATGGAGGATGTGTACAAATTCCAGAGTAATAAACAAGATCATAATCAAGTATAGGTTTCCATTGCCACGAATGGATGATATTATGGATTATTTGAGTAGAGCAGTGTATTTCTTAAAGATAGATCTAAAGAGTGGATATCACAAGATTTAGATCAGAGAAAGAGATGAATGGAAGACTGCCTTCAAGACAAAGGAAGGACTGTATGAGTGGTTAGTCATGCCTTTTGGGCTAACCAATGCATCAAGCACTTTCATGCGGCTCATGAACGAGGTTTTGAAAAAAAATTTGGGTAAGTTTGTCATTGTGTACCTAGATGATATTTTGATCTTTAGTAAGACGTTGGAAGAGCATATGATGCATATTTGTATGGTGATTGAGAAGCTGAGAGATGAGAAATTGTTGATTAATTTGAAGAAGTGCAGTTTTGTGAAGAAAGAGTTAGTGTATTTGAAATTTTTAGTTTCAACAGAAAGTCTAAAAATGGACCCAGAAAAAGTACAGGCTATCCTTGAATGGCCTACTCCAAGGAGTGCTACTGAGGTAAGATCTTTTCATGGTTTGGCTAGCTTTTACAGAAAGTTTATCAAAAATTTTAGCAGTATTTGTGGACCCTTGACTGAAACAATGAGAGGGGATAGAAAAGAGTTCAAGTGGACTAATGGGGCAGATAAGAGTTTTAAACTGTTGAAACAAAAAATTACAAAACAACCTATTTTAGCACTTCCAGATTTTAATAAGGTGTTTCAAGTAGACTGTGATGCTAGTGGTACTACAATAGGAGCTGTTATGAGCCAAGAAGGTAAACCTATTGCTTATTTTAGTGAGAAGTTAAATGATGCCAAGAGGAAATATTTTGTTTATGATCAGGAATTTTATGCTATAGTTCAAGCATTGAAGAAGTGGAGACACTATCTGCTTCCTAAGGAGTTTGTTTTCTATATTAATCATCAAGCTTTGCAATATTTGAATAGTCAAGGAAAGTTGAATCAAAGGCATTTGAAATAGGTTGAGTTTTTGTAGAGTTATACATTTGTTTTGAAACACAAAAGTGGAAAGTCTAATAGGGTTGCAGATGCTCTTAGCAGAAGGCAACTATTGCTGACAAAAATGCAGATTGAAGTGGTTGCGTTTAAGGAACTCAAGAATTTGTATCTAGAGGATCTTGATTTTGGTGAAGATTGGAAAGCTTGTAAAGAACCTGTTACTCTAGACAGAATGAAGTGGCTGGATTTTATCATCCAGGATGATATGCTATTTAGAGGGAGTCAGTTGTGCATTCTACAAAGTTCTATGAGAGAGAATATCATCAAAGAGAAGCATAGCGGAGGATTGGCTGGACATTTTGGTCATGATAAAACCCTTGCTTTGGTTAGTGAGAATTATTATTGGCCATAGTTGTAGCAAGATGTCAAGAAGTTTGTACAGAGTTGCAGAGTATGTCAGATGGCGAAAGGAGTGAAGCAGAATATAGGGTTGTATCAGCCATTACCTATACTAGAGAAGCCTTGGGAGGATATTAGTATGGACTTTGTTCTTGGTTTACTAAGGACACAGCGGGGACATGATTCAATTTTTGTAGTAGTTGATAGATTTTCAAAGATGGCACATTTTGTTCCCTACAGGAAGACTAATGATGTTGTTCATGTAGCAAAATTATTTTTCAGAGAAGTGGTGAGACTACATGGTTTGCCAAAGAGTATAGTTTCAGATAGGGACACTAAGTTCATTGGATATTTCTGGCGTACATTATGGAAGAAGTTGAAGATAGATTTGAATTTCAGTTTATCACATCATCCACAGACTGATGGACAAACAGAGGTGGTGAATAGGAGTTTGGAAAATTTGCTGAGATGTTTGGTTGGAGATAAGCAAACAGGATGGGATTTGATTTTACCACAGGCATAATTTGCATACAATAATTCTGTCAACAGGATCACTGGTAAATCACCATTCCAGATTGTATATGGAAATAGTCACAGAAATGCATCTAAGTTGAGAAAGATAGATAAAGGAGAAATAAGTAGTGTTGAAGCTGAGGATTTTGCAGAACACTTGAAGAACATCCATGAGGAGGTGAGGAAGCATATTACCAAGATGAATGCGCAATATAAGGCTAAGGCAGATGTGAAAAGGAGGCATAAGGAGTTTCAGGTTGGAGATGAAGTCATGGATCATTTGCAGAAGGAGCGATTTCCAATTGGTACATATAACAAATTGAAAATGAAGAAGTTTGGGCCATGTAAAATACTGAAGAAGCATGATTCAGGAAATGCATATGAGGTCGAGTTGCCTACTGAGTTGAATATTTCACCTATATTCAATATTTTAGATCTGACAGAGTAGCATGAGGGAGGTGTTGAAGATGAGATCACAATAGTACAGTGGAGTATTCCAGCAACTAGTTTAGATACCAAAGAGATTGAGGATATACTGGATAGTTGTGTTGGCAGAAGCACAAGGAATAGGACATATGAAGAATATCTGGTCAAGTGGAAAGGATGACCTGTTGAAGATTCATCATGGCAGACAAAGGAGGAGGTTAACCACCTTGGTTTTCCTCTACACACCTGAGACGTGATGGGGTCACTTCTCAAATTACCCCGAGTGTCTGATGCAGGAGCATCCTGGGTGTAAGAGCAATCTTGCATCACCCAAAAATATTTATGTTTTTGTATTCAGTAAGGGCTATCTTGTGCAGAGCTGCTATTTATGGAAACTTGTTTCTTTTAGTAATTTGGTCATAAATCTTGGAATTTTTTGATTTTACATGTGGAGGTTCATCTCAGTCATATCAGCTTGCCAGTAAAGTTTCATGGCTAGATCAGGTCTAGTTTTGAAGATATTGAAGATTTTCGGTATTGGCAGCAAGGTATAGAAACTTTGAACTCAGTTTTGAAGGCTTTAGAGGTCCCAGATGAGGTTGAAAATTTGGGTGAGAGGCGCTTGCGCAAGTCAAGCCTATAGAGCACTTCGTGGCCTTTCCAAAATGGGGTATAATAGTCAATCGGGTCAACTGGTGATGACTTATGGTCTCCGAAAGTCAGGTCGAGTCACCTGAAATGGCGAAAAATAATTTTTCTTCAAAATTTTTGTTCGGGTTTCAAAAGTTATTTTGAGCCAACTTTGATGTAATAAATTGAAAAATAAAATAATTCTAAGTTTGGTCGGCCCTAAGGGCTAAATTTCTGGAACCTTCTCAGGCGGTGGAAAATGCCTATATAAAGAAGGCCCGTAGTGTTGTCTAGAGCAGTTCTGGGTAGGAGATCTGGGTATTGATTCAAGGCTTTGTCCTATAGAATATTGTAAGGGAATGCCCATGTGGCTTTGCATATTGTAATTCTGAAAGTTTGTAATTCCACATTTGTGGAGGTAATAAGAAGCCAATTTTCTATTCTTGCATATTGTTGTTGTTTCTCTATTTATGTTGTGTTTGTGGTATTAAGGGGAACACCCTTCATCAAATAGAGAAGATAGTAATGACCACAGGAGAATGAATAGTGGTTACAGTTGTAGTGGGGAAGATAGTGGAGGCCATCCATGAAGAAACCTGCTAATAGAGATGGTGTACAAAAAACAAAGGAGAAAAAAATGTAAATGTGTTGGGTCTTCTTAGCTCCACCTACTATCTGTGCATATTCTGCTTGTGTTGCACGGACATTCTCAATTCAGAGTGGGAAAATCTTATTTTCCATGTGAGGGAGAGAAGCCAAACACAAAGAACATGCAAATAAACACAACAACTACAAAACATAAATGTAGGTATCACAACAGCTGAGAAACATAAATGTAGGCATCATGGTCCCAATTATTTGGAGACACAACATAATTGAATGCTCTACCCAAAAAATGCAATACGACCACTACTCCCATAGTTCTAAGTTAACATTGTGGGATCCAAAAACCACATATAGATTCCTTATCTTTGGTTTTTGGATCCCGCAGTGTCAACTTGGAACTACAGGAGTAGTGGTTGTGTTGCATTGTTTGGGTATAGCATTCAATTATGTTGTGTCTCCAAACAATTGTGACCATGATGCCTACATTTATGGTTCTCAGCTATTGTGTCCCAAGACCTCTTATGACCCTTTATGACCCCTATGAATATACATCTTAGAGGTCTTAAAGTGTTGTAAAGGGTCATAAGAGGATCCTAGGAGGGGCCAGATAAGCTTCCACCTTCACACGGTTGGCCCTATTAAGTAGAGAATGTTAAACTATTATCGAAACAAAAAGAAGCTCAATAATTTAAGATCTCAATCAACGTATGACAAATATATATTTCTTTTTAAAAAATAGTGTGAGTCGTCACAATTACAATGGAAACCAAAGAATAATCGATGATAAAACTAAAAGCAATGACTATCTATCGAAAACATCAATCACTTCAAGGAGCAATGATCACTTCAGCTCACCTCAATAAGTCTTGACCCAAGATCAAGTCATATCGATTCATCTCAATGGCTACCAAGAACCAAGTCGCAAAGAAACACCACAAACCGCACTACGAACCCGCTGTGAAGAGGCATCCAATGTCTCATAAGTCACATCAAATGACCCACTTTCTATAATCCAAATCTCTTAGCTTGGTTCACCTAGAAGAAGACTTCTCCCAAGTCATCATGAACACCATAGTGATCTACAAATCCAAGTCTCTAGACTCGAATCAATAATGTATGAGCCACTACCGAATCTACTGTAAATTCATCTCCGAATGACAATCAAATCTGAAAGAACACCAATTGAGTCAAACTCGATCGACAAATTTATATTTTTTTTTTTTAAATTATGATTTCCGTTGCAATTATGATGGCCTCAAAGAAGCAACGACAATGTGTCATAAATTCCCTACAGATAACCATTGCACCAATAGAATTTCCATCGATATTCAATCTTCCAACGACAAATAGGTGTCGAAAGATTATGACGGTTACCCGTCGCAGGTACAACATTTTCATCGGTAACTAACTACGTCCAACAGAGATCCATCAAACGTGGGATGGCTACAAGTAGACCCGACAAGTATATTCATTGTGTTGAAACCCCCTTTTGTGACAACTATAGATGTTGCATGTACGACACCTATCGTAACCATCAGTGTTTCTGACTGCAAAATTGTGACGTTAGATGGTGTCACTTAATCGACGATATACTATCTGAATTTAGACAATCAGCCATCAGAAAAAGGTCTCAAATGTACTAGTGAATGGTACATTTTATACCTTGTAGAAAGACATCAAATGTAGTACATGTAGCAGATCTTTTCTTTAAGGAAATTGTCAGATTGCATGGATTATCGAGGAGTATAATCTTTGACTGAAACAGTAAATTTGTTGGATACTTTTGGAAAACCCTTTGGAAGAAATTTGGCACTGAGTTGAAATATAGTTCTACATTTCACCCACAAACCCATGGACAGACTAAAGTTGTGAACATAAGTTTGGGAAATCTTTTGAGATGTTTAGTTGGAGACACACCGAGTAATTGGGATTCTGTGTTGGCACAAGTAGAGTTTGCATACAATAATTCAGTGAATAGGAGTACTGGAAAGACACCATTTGAGATTGTGAATGGCACACAACCGAGAGGAATATCTGATTTGAGAGACATTGCTGGTAAGAATAAGTAAAGTGCTGAAGGAGTAGAATTTGTTGAGTACATGAAGACATTGCATGAAGATGTGAAGCTGAAGCTGGAAGATAGTAATTAGAAATAAAAAGACAGAGTTGATAGATCAAGAAGATATAAAGCTTTTGATGTTGGTGATGAAGTGACAATTCATTTGAAGAAAGGTCGATTCCCTGTTGGAACATATGGGAAGCTAAAGATGAAGAAGTTTGGACCTTGCAAGATTTTGAAGAAATTTGACAATGGAAATGCATATGGAATTGAGTTACCTAATGACATGGACATATTTCTCAACATTGCTGATTTGTATGAGTATCATGAACCTGATGAAGAAGTGACAGTACCGACAGAATATCCTAAGAAACAGAATGAAGAAGTTGAATAGATTTTGAAGGAAAGAGTTGGCAAGAGTACAAGAGGAAAATAGTATATGGAATATCTGGTAAAGTGCAAGAATAGACCGATGGAAGATAGTTTGTGGATTTCACAGTCTGAGTTGGATGCAGCTCGAACTAGACCTACAAAATGATTCAAAGAATCATTTCAAATAACCCCAGGTGTCTGATGCAGGAGCATCTTGGGTCCTTGGCAATCCTGTGTCACCAAAAACAATTTGGAGTTTGTCTATGTTGCTCGGTTCCTGCTTTGACCGAGTCAGTCGGTTGTTAGTCAATTTCCTTTGGTTACTGAGTGTGGTTGGTTATCTCCTGGGTGGTCGATTATTTTCACTAGCGCTCGGCATTGCTTGTTTGTTGCTCGGTTAGCTTGCTCACTGACAGGTTCAGTTTTAGTTTCTGTTGTGGCCGACTTGTGCATTTATGTTGAGTCACAGATTTAATGTTGGAATCCATCATTGGGAAGTGTGTGGTCCCTGATCTGATTGTTCCTTCCATTGATTGTGGATCTGAAGGCCGACTTAGTTTGATAGACTCTTGTATAAATGTATTTATTTGGTTGTTTGGTTGGGAGGCAGAGTTTTTGGATAGGAGTTTGATAGAAGATAGAAGGAGAGATTTTGGCAGATCCTCGCATGTTTGAGGACTTCTGTAAATCATTGTAATAGCTAGCCCTAACTGGGAAGACCTTACAGCCCAGCATGTATGGTTCTATTTCATAAAAATATATGAAATTTTTTGCATTCTCTCTCTCATTGTTGTGTTTGTTTGCTTCTGCATGTGTTTAGTAGGCTTGGATCATTAGGGTGTGCCATTTTTTGGCCCCTCTTGCTCCATGCCTTGCGTCAGGCCTTCTAGGTTGATGTCTCAATTAAATCATCATGCGAAGACACAATAGCATCTATTATCTCTCCCTAAACCAATGCCTTATTGAACTCCTTGATCTTCCATACTTTCTCATCCTCTTCATTTGTAGATTTCTTGAAATGATTCTCAAACTCATCCATGTACTCAGTAAAAATTTTACCACTACCACCAACATTCTTCCTTATAACCACAGGAGGTGGTCCTCTTTGTTCTCTTGGTCCTCTTGGTCCTCTTCTATTTTTCTCTCCATTTTATCTACAAAAATTCGCTATGTGTCCAAGGTTGTTGCATTTGTAACATGTAGGTGGTCTCCTTCTATCCTGATTTACTTGTAGCTTACAGTATCTTGTAGTATGCCCAAATTTATTGCATTTAAGACATATGACCTTGATTGCTGACTCTTCTCCGACATAATCTTGTTTATACCTAGATTGATCTGGTTTTCTACATTCTTCTTTCTTGTGTCCATAATCATAACAGTTATAGCAATAACCAGAAAAAGGTTTGAAAGAATTGTTATCTCTAAAATCTCTTTTCATGTGTCCAACTTTGTTTCATCCAAAGCATCTACCTCTGAAAGGTCTAGAATGATCTCTAGGTCTCTCAAGAGTAGGTCTTTCTTCACTCTTTGCTTCATTTGCTTCTTCATTAGTCTTAGAACATTTTACTTCATTGAATCCACCTCTAGTCATGTCTCCTTTAGGTTTTTGTCTCTCTCTTTGTTCATCAATTTTATCACTACTCATGTGCAACTTCTCAATATGCAATTTGGATTGAGTGAGCTCTCCTTTTATGATCTGATTGTACTTCTCCAATTCCTAACACATATCCTTGTAGTGATCAAGTTCAGTCTTCATTTGTCCTATCTGTACTTTCACTTCTTGTAGTGTTTCTTCAACTTTGAGTCTTGCATCTTTTTCATGTTGAATCTCTTTAATCATCTACTCTTTTTCTTGCTCCAACTTCTTTACATGGTCTGATGTATCACTGTTTGAATCCTCTTTGATCTTTTCCATAAGGTCTTATTTCTGACTTCCTGAAGTTTCAAGTTGTTCCTTTAGTTTCTTGATGAAACCTTCTACTCTTCTCAATTTGAATTTTAATTCGCCATTCTCAGCCTTCTCGTTGTCCAAGTCATCAAGTGCTACTTCAAAGTTCTCTTGCAAACTTTTTGAATCCGTTCTGATCTCTGTTAAGCTGTTAGGATTTCTCTCCAAGAGCCAATAGCTCTAATACCAATTTTTAGAATTAGGTAATACTGAGAGGGGGGGTGAATCAATATTACTGCACTTTAATTTAAACTTCAACCAATTGAAAATAAACCATAACAATGATGAAATGAAAAGAACATAAATGAACAAAACATAACTCATAACACCATGATTTATTTTTGAGGAAACCCTAGCCAAGGGAAAACTCCGGTGGGGATGGTACCCACAACTATGCACTAAAAATATTATATCTCTGTTAGAAGATCTAGCCCTGTTAGGAGTTGAGTATTACATAGTACATTTCCTTGCTAGAGGAATACAAAACCCTATTAGGGGTATACAAAAACCCTGTTAAAGGTGGTGAGCATTCAACTCTTACAATCAGAATACTTTCACAAAGCGTTCTTCAAAATGGTGAACAATACAAGCATATGCAATGCTTGGATAGTTCCAATTATAGCTCTATCATATACTGATCTCACATCTTCTCTCTACTCTCATATTTGCATCTATCACATCATCATCACAATCATACTTTCACAAAGCGTTCTTCAAAATGGTGAACAATACAAGCATCTTCTATGCTTGGATAGTTCCAGTTATAGCTCTATCATATACTAATCTCGCATCTTCTCTCTGCTCTCATATTTGCATCCATCACATCATCATCACAATCATACTTATCGCTTCCACAAAACACTCTATACTTATATATATTATGTCATCCAATCAGCTCTCCAAAATATATTACAAAACATAATAATTACTAATGCAAAAGATAAACATAGAGTCGGTGATCATATATTACCAAAGTTTCATCCATTTACAATATCCATCTAACTTAGCACATTACCATATCAACTATCCTTCTCTCAATCATCGCAACTGTTCGTGTGCCCTGTTACACTGATTCTATGTCTTTGCATACCTTTAGATCATCGTATCTTCCTGATCTCATCACCAAAATACATGCAACCTTAATTGAAGGTCCTACATATCCCATAAAGTCTTCTACTAACTTTGCAAGCCATAATACATCATATATTGTCATCGCTAACCAAAATTGTAACACAGTATACTATTATCCTAATTTTGTACTTAGTCATTTTCATGACTGTGACTCCAATACCAAAACTCTCTGCATGCGATCACTCTAGCATAAATGTTTCCATAAATGACAACCCTCAAGTGATTCCTAGTGCTCCAAAACATCACTTGCCAACAATACCACAAAATTAAATCATCAATTCCATGTGACCTATGATTTTCATCATTTATAGATTACAACTTTGATTTTATTTATACTTAATTTCCTTCAGATTCAAGAAATCTTGGCATCAAGAGGATTGACCACTTTAATTGTACTTAGGCTATAGCATTGGACTTTGCAATATTTTCTGATGCCACCATAGTTACTTCACACATCATAGCACCTAGTACTGCATCACTATTGATAGAATATCTACACTTTGTTCCCCTCACATAGGTAGTGCACATTGAAATCACCAGCCACTATGGTAGAAGATTCTCTCTCCATGCTGAAATGCAAGTCGATCATTTTTAAAAATATCTTGTCACCAATGTCAAAGTAGTTAGTAAGATCTAATTGTATGCTTTCATTGAGATCAAAGTAGTTAGTGATAATCAAATGTATGTTGTCATTGAGATTAAATAAATCGATGAGAATTACATAAAAATTATATTTGATTTCAAGTGTTCAATAGCTATGAAAGATCCCAAATAGATCCTTTCATTGAACTTCTGTAAATTTTAATTTAAAATAATAGATTTTCCTATGCTTTATTTGTGGTCTTAGAGAACTAGATAGAAGTTGCAGAAAGATTGTTTCTTTTTGTATTTTTCCAGATATAAATAAAAACAATAAATAACAACAGCAGCAAAAATGGAATAGGCTGCAAACAACGAGCAATAATATAATATACAGTCAACCAAATAGCTACAAATCATACTAGACAAGATATGCAAGTAATATGCCAACAAATGTGTTCACAGACAAGGAGTGTTGATGCCAGCTGTAGGAATGGCCAACCACACACCAAAAGAAAGAAAGGGCTGACGTAAACCAACCAGCAATCACGTGCCAGCTGAAAGGTAGCAGTATGGCTGCTGTAGTCACACCAAGGCAGCCAAAGGTCCCAACACGCCACCCAATGCCTCCAACATGCAACAAACAAGTACTCCCAAATGTTGAATTTAATCAATCTCTGTCAACTGCTGAATCAATACTGTAGAATGCTGGAAACCATCTATTGGGTTTTGTGTCCCAATAGCCAGGCTCTGGGGTTTGCATCCTAGTCCTCTAGATTCACTCCTCAGAGCAAAATCGCCAATATCAAGAATGAAGATGTAAAAGATAATCAAAGAATGAACCAACATCTCCTTTTATCTCCCTCACAAAGCCAATCGAACCTTAAAGGGAGAATATGTCTTTCCCTTTATTATAAAATGACATCTTCTCAATTAAAAGGCCTTTATGTATAGGAAAAACACCCCTTTTCTCAAATAACATAACTCAAGGTGCCAAAAGGTCTCCGGATGATGAAAATAATTTATAATAATTCAAGACCTTTCCAACGAGCTATAACACATATGTCTACCTGACGAAATGAAGCCAAAAAACCCCTTATTACTCTAATTAGCTATATAAATAGCTTTATTTTAATTTATTTAAACACAAACTTAGGAAATATTAAAATATTTCCTTTTATTCAACTGGAAAGCCAAACCAACCAAATAATCAGTGAACTGGTCCTGTCACCTGTCTGTGACTGATGTCGGGCAATGAGGGCTAACTGGCAGTCCCATCCCTAAAAACTAGGGATGCTCCTAGAAACTAGGGAATATATCTTGTCACCCTGAAACTGAAACTACATACTAGTCTCGAGGAGCCTCAAATCTAGCCACTGCCACAACCTCTTAAATTTTAGGAAAAATCCCTAAAATTAAGGAACTACCCCGATTGGCTCTCAAACTGACTATAGAACCAACTCCGGTCACTGAGTATCCAATATGAGTCTCTATCCACCACTGCTAGCCTACAAGACTCCAATAATAGGCCAACTCTCATGACTCTGCTAGTTAGACTAGAGAGGGGACATGACAAGCTACAACAATTATAGCTACTTTTGACATGAAATGCCTAAGCATTTGAGTTCCAAAAGAACAATGACAAGTTATGTTGGTAGTGAAAGGAAGCTAAGTATGAAATAATGCTTCCAAATGTAAAATCTAATAGGAGAGTGAATGTAAAATTTATTAAACAACCTTAATCAGTTATAGATTAGATACACATAAGAAATATTAGTTTCAAACACATAAAATCATAACACCATATTTACATGAGAAAACCCTTACAAGAGAAAGCCCACACTCCAAAACATAAAAGCTTGATTTTATTACTAGTAACAATATTCACAATACAATGCATAAATTTTATGCTCTTTGAGGGGTAGCTACAACAACATAGATTTCTCCAAAGTGATTTTGTCATCGTAACTATTGATGTTTTGTAGGTTCAGTCGGATAAACACTATGAGTCAATACTAGTAAAGATGTGTATAGGTTTGCTAGTTTCCTTCACCCAAAGAGATATTGGATAGTGGTTTGACCGTGAAGCAAGGAGGATAGAGGATTCCAATTCAAAATTGAAGTCAATCAAGTTTCCTCTGAAAAAAACTTGTTTAATTTCTCAATAATATTACTAAATCCTAGTCTATGATTGGTCCAGGTAAAAGTCTCATTACTTGTTTTGATATCCATCAGTTCATTCCTATTAACCCAATCAATGAATGCCAACATAGTTTGGGAAGTTCTTCACAAACCCCTAACGTTCTCATCCTCATTCAGAATAACATTAAAACCCCCTCCCAGGATAAACATTTGCCTAGGGTTACTGTCAAAAAAGGTTTTAATTTCCCCCCATACTCTTGCTTTCTCATGAAGGGTTGAAGGTCCATACACGTTGATTATTAAAAATTCTAGTGCCCCATTCATGCTTTTCACCTTGTCCCCAATCCATAACCTACCTCCACCCAACTTTGCAAAGCTAACCTTTCTCGGATTCTAGAGAATTCCTAGACCAATCAAGGCTCCTAGAGAAGGTTCACCCTCCACTTCCCAACCCCCTAACTTCCTTTTTATTTTTACCATTTCCTCAAAACCAAGCTTAGTTTCTTGTAACAACAATATATCTATCTCATTCATCCTAATGAAACGCTTCAGGATGTGTTGTTTGTTTAGGGCATTAAGTCCTCTCTAATCCCAAACATGGAAGGCAAAGAAATAGACAAACAATAGAATTTAATACAATAAACTAATTTGTAAAATTTCATCACGAAATTAAGTTACTTAATAATTACTAACAGGCTATAATTACATCTACTCAATTAAATTCTAACTCTAACAAATCAATTTAATTATTACATTAATGAGATAAATTGAGTTTAGGTTAACACATTATAATTTTATAGTCTGATAAATTTATTTATTTATTTTTGGGCAAAAATGGTTGGGCCATTATATTATATATTAAATAATTGAAATTGCTTTACACTACTTCAAGAAAATCAGGGGGGAAAGAATAAGGGAATAAAACCCCCTCCTTTCCATTCAGATTACAAAATGGATGTCAAAGACATGCCCAGAGGCCACCGCTATACATAGGTGACCTAGAACTAAACATCCAAAATACTGCTAAAAACTGCCCCTAAAATGCCCATGGGAGGGGCCAAAACAACGAAATGGAGGAAGCCAACAACCCCAAAGAGGGGCATTATAGCTAACAAAAAGGAGATTTCATCCAGAAGGAAGAGAGAATCTCAAAATTTAGAGGTCGAAGGCATGCCCACCTTAGTCTTCCCCTTCGCTTTGTTGCTCGAGCACTTATGACAGAGGGATGAAGGCATCTTGGATCTGTTTTAGGAAGAGGAGGACGAGTCCTACAGAGAAGGTGGATACGAAGAGGTAACGAGGCTCATGTTCTCGATATAAGCTAGAACCACCAACATATTATCAAACAGGAGAAAAGAGTTAGCCACAACGCAATTCTGAAGCACATCGATGATCTTGACTATTTCCCTTCTAAAATGGCATAAATCTCTTCCTTCTAGTGCCAATTTAAAAACATCATATAGCTTGACAAAATCCTTTTTGTTATCCAAGTGATCGACCAAGAATAAGCCCCCCACCCAAGCCTTTGAGCCCTAGAGTGAGTACCCCTTAACTGCCTCATGCAAATCATCTTCCTTGAAAAATTCTACCTTAAGTAACATTGAAGCCATGCGGATGAAGGTTTTGTAATCAGGCAGCATATCATACATATTTGACATGAAGACTGAGATTACCTGAGTGTGAAAGATGTGGTGTGGAGCATCTGGCAATAGATTACCATCACCAATGATGTTTTTGATGGCCTATGTCACCTCTTCTGGGACCGGCTTGAAAGCAACCTTCATGTGACGAGGCAAGAAAGGGCCCAATAGGGGACATTCCCAGTCCTTAAGGCACAAACTAATCCTCTGATTAAGCCAGCGATAATCCATTGTTATAGAATGGAAGAAGCTCAAGATAGAGGATATGAGGAAAGGCTAATTAGGAAACACTAAGGAAAAATTCAAAGAGACTGATCCTTTAAAGCTCCAAGCTAAGCTACCTGTAATAATTACTTTAAGTGGGGGAGAGAGGTAATAAAAGCACACATGAGAAGAAGATTAGCCCAATCTCCATGTGGTCATTTACAACCAAGTGATAGAGACCCAAGGAAAAAATTTGAGCGTGTAAAGTACAAATGCAGTTAGCAAGATACTCCACAGGCTGCCACGACCACTGCTGTCGTCACACTAAAAACTCAAACCGTTTGTGAAAGTTATCAATACTCGTCGACCATTGATTACAAAGGCAAGTACCCGTCCATCAATCACAAGGGCCTCTGAACTCACCTGAAGAGAAATAATTGCTATACCTGAACTTGTCATTCCAATCCCATCATGACAACTTGATACCAACGGAAAGTCCCATTTCATTTATATTTGCAATAAAACCAAAAAATCCAAAAGCTAAGAGGAGGATTTCGAGTTTTAAGAAGTTTGGAACTATATCAAGATTATATGACATGTACATTATCCCCCAATTGACAGCTTCCAACTCAGCCCCCAAGTTTGAAAGCCAGTCTACAACTTTATTGGCTTCCCTAAAACAATGGGAAACCTTGTATGCATGCAGTTGTGGCAAAAGTCTCCATACTTCACTAAGAACATATTGCAAGTCCCAGTTGACCACATTTTTAGATATAAGGGAGGATGTGATCACCTGAGAGTCGCCTTCAATATGCAGATTACCTCGTTCAAATACATCTTTAAAATAACATACCATAAATAATTAATCAACCCAATTAAACATCTAAGCCTAATTAGATTAAATTATTAATCAAATAATTTATGCCAAATAACTATGCACAAATATTAAATGAATATAATACCTGTTATTTAATATTCAAATAGAATATGTTTATATTTTTTTTGTTTAATTATACTTTACTATTGAAATTTTTTTATTAATATTATTTAATTATTATAAATTTTTTTTTTGTTTTTTTTTTCAGTTTTAAATTGAAAAGTGAAAAAAATATAAAACATAATCTTTGGGGGGACCCACAGCCCCCCCCTCCCAAAGTTGTTGGCACGGCAGCCTCGAAGGACTACCATGCGGCAGTCCCAAGGGACTGTAGTGCAGTAGTCCCAAGGGACCGTCAACTGCAGTTCCCAAGACTGTTGTGCGATAGTCTTTGGGTTGTCGTAAGGCAGAGGGGGTAGGTGGGGTTGACCCGCCTCCCCTTAACAAGATTTTTAATTTTTTTTTTAATTATTATTTTTATATTTTTTAAAAATATATATTTTTAAAAACAAAAAGGACCAATAAATTATTGTACCCAAAAATAGAAAGTTGTACTTTTTTTTTAAAAAAATTTTAATTTGATTGTGCAACTTAATTGCATTCAAATTAATTTAAATAATAACATTTAGTCTACTATTATTTTTCAAATGTTATTTAATTTTTAACTAATAAATACCTTTTTATTCAAAAAGTTGAATTTATAAATAATTAAATCTAAAGTGAATGTATTTAATTCATTTTCATTAATTAAATACTTCTATTTCCAATATAAATTTTTTAATTAAATTTGATAAATGTATTTAATTAATTTCTATTAATTAAATACTCTCACATTTAAATAGCTAAAAATAGCAAAAACTAATATATTTAAATTACATATTAATCTAAATAAATTATCGAATTATAGCAATCATGACAAACAACCAGGAATCAACTGCACTTTAAGAAACATAACCATGCTCAAAGAAATGACTAAAACTCACGTAACCTGGACGAGCTCGAAAAGGGTAAAATATCATAATATTGCCCACTATTTCAGGACAATAGAATGACTTAGGTTGAGATTTGGATTTGAATATTATCTCCCATCTTTTACCATTGAAACTTGTGATAGGGCACGCTCATCCTGATAATTCAAGGATGTCGATGTCTGGTACTTGCAAACCTGCATAAAAGAATATATGTGTGTGTGTGTGTGTGTGTGGTGGTGGGGATCGAGACATCGTGTGGATCCCGCAAACAAGTAACTATGACTCCATTCCTCAACCATATCAAACACGTAAAATAAGAAAGTAAAGACATACACAATAACCATACACATGCAAGTATGGGGTAAGTATAACCATAACCATAAACATCATTTAAACATGTAAATAATCATCATTAAAATAACTAACATCATCTAACTGCATAAATATAATATCCATAATTAAGCCGATAGGCTTTTTATGGTGGGCATCGCCCACTGACGGAAGTGTCTAATACGAAAAAAAATTTCTGATCAGCATCTTCACCGGAAAAAGGGTGTGCTGTCAGGAAAAATAGTTGCCTTTATTTTTGCATGGGAGAAATTAAGGAAAAAAGGGGAGCGGTTTCGCAAAAAATAGAGTTCCATATTCTTTGTTGGTTCCGCATTGGAGGGTTGAATCTTCCGCCAGAGCTTTTAATGAAAAAATTGAGGGTTTTAGAAAACTTTGAAGACCGTCGCTTAGAAAAGCTATGGGTTGATAGCGAGGTGAGTAGAGTCTGTTCTAAATCTATATTTCAACCCTTTTATAATTGGTCACTGCTTTACGTTTCTCTACTCGGAAATATGTTGTAGGCCCCTATGCAGTTAAGGCATTTTCTAATTTCTAATTGCCAAGAATTTCTAATTTCTAATATGCTACAGGCCCCTGTGCAGTTAAGGGTTTTGCATACAAGTTGCAGTCGGGATTGTGATTGGATTTGTAGTTGACGCATTGCAGGAGCAGTTGTGGAGGCACTGTTTATCACAATCATTCTTTTTAATTGTAGGGTATCAGAGAAATTGGGCTTATCAGGCAATGTTGCTCTGAAATTGATGATCCGTCAGTGTTTCCATTTTCAACATCGCAATTTTATGGACTCTGTCGAACATAGCTAGTTGAGGACCAATCTTTTAAATTCCATGAGCGATTGTCTCTGGGAATGAAGCCTTCCACGCACCTAAATACTGAAAATTGTAAGATTTGTAAATTTCGTAAGTGCAACATACATTATATACCGTGCATTGATCTTTCGGCCTAGACGAGACCATGTTGCATTCATTCTCATCATGCAAATCATAGCTTTGGAGTCTGATTGATTTATGCCTAACAAAATGTGGCATCATGTGGTAACCGATAAGAGGAGTGAATGTATAAGTGAGATTGAAACAAGGGCTTCTGTCTTCGACGTTGTAATTGTATAATCCTGTCAATCACATTTCCAGAATTCGACTGGAACTTTTACTGTCCCAAGCTTAGCACAATTTGTTTGGTCCTTGAAGGGTCCTTTTGAAAGGAGAAATGTCGAGATGCTGGTTCCGATGAATTCTTCCAATAGATTATTAAGGCTTTTAATGTTTTAGGGCATGATTTTTCTTTTCCTAGGATTGGGATTTCTCTTAAAAATGAATGATTTATTTTAAATATATTGTTCTACTGAACAACAATTACTAGATCTTGGGATACTCCATCATTTCTGATGTAAACAAATAATTGTAAATCATGTATCCAAGAAGAAAAAGGACAAAAAAGGAATAAAATGAGCATATTTACTATTGTTCGACCATATTCCACGCACTTTTTTCTCTTAACATTACAATTTACAATATCTTTAGTACTACTCCTAATGCACACTTTCACTATTTCTTTAGATGTTCCAAAAATTGATGGAACATACATGTGGTAGTAATATGTAAATAAGAGAATAATTAATGGGCAACTGAATTTTAGTACTACAAATAATGTTGCTGTAGTAAACCATTTCTTTTGGTTGATAAATGTAGATTAATCCAGTCAACACAAGTTGTCAGCCTTTTAAATTAAAGATTGATATTTCTCAAAAAAAAAAAAAAAAAAAAAGCAAACTTATTTTCAATGCATTAGATGGTCATTAAATTATTGATGCTTGAAGGCCACAAATTGTACTATAAACACCTATTGCACATGATAAATATGTCATGATTACCTCACAAAACACTTTGATGAGAAGGACCCATAATGTTGAGTTTGAGAGATCAAGCTTGGTTTGGAATTGCATGTTGTGCACATTTGATAACGGAACATGACAATCCGTTTGGTAAGTGATTAGAACAAAATATAGTTATCATGTTCTATTCATCCTATACTTTTCATATAAGGATTGCCAATGTCTTTCAAGGGTAAATTTGACTTATTCTATTCTTGTTTTTAATTTTATCTATGAATATTTTTGATTACGTTTTCTTCCTGTCAGTAATGTTGATTACATTTGCTTTGCCCTTCTATTTGTAACATTCACTGCTTGAGTTCTTCCAGCTTTCTTTCCCAAATTTACCCGCCCTCAAATGCACTACATATAGCATATGTTGCTATCGGCGTAACCATTGCACCTTTTGAGTGCAAGTGCTAGTTATTCAATTATCAAAATCATCATGTAGTGACATACATCCTAAATCACATAATAACTGAAATATCAACGCACACATAAAAATGGTCTAAAAGAGTTTGGCAATATGAAACTGAAAAAGCAAACTATGAATGGACACTACACAATACACAATACACAGTAAATATACCAAAATAAACCTAATTAAGAGCTTAATCATGCTCCATGATATACACAGCTTTAAACATCAAAGCTCCATTGCCAATATAACAAATTATATATGACAGAACACAGCTGAACTTTACCAAAACCTAAACCTGAGGCTGAGAACTTGACAGATATTAGTCATATGAATAGATGTAACCCTGACAAATTCAATACTTGAAGCCAAAGAAATGCATTCCTTAATAAGCATATACACACAAATTCCTTACAATGAGAAAGCTACACTCCTCATTATATGAAATATATGGCAACGCAAGAGCAGTGTGACATATAACTCAAATCAATTCATTACCACTAGCAAAAAGCAGAGTACAGTTATTACATAGCTCTTATTTCAGGTTATCCTGAATTAGACAACTGGATGAAAGCTTCACACCACCTACAAATTACTTCCTAGTACATTATTGTTGGACACTACTAGTCTCCGCAATGTATATGACTGCAAAAACTTGAGATGCTTGTTTTTTAAAGGCTGAAACTGAATTGCTGCTCAATTCTTTGTACCAGTTCTTGCTCGTGATTCAGAATTAACCAGTCCCAAATGTGAAAAACTATAGCTAATTCTGACTTAGCAAGATATTCTTATAGATACTGACTGGCTATCTTTCCTTCCTTGACAATATAGTTTTGTGAAGGAAAATCTTCACCCTTGAAGTATTTGTCCAGCATATCCTTCACTCCTTCTGCATACCTTATCTGAAAACACATTTATTTAGTCAGAACTTTTTTGTTATCATCATCTTCAGATGAGATATTTTACTGTTCCATAAGGGACTGTCCCTAAGGATGAAATGTAACCCTCCAGTGCGCTGTAAAAAAGGAAATGAACAGGGGCATCTATTTTAAAAGAAAACACATTGGGACGCCCTGACATCTACAGAATGCAGAACGTCCATTAAGCTTTCCCATACCCCAAACAAAAAGCAGGTTTAAAAGAATAGAAACATTAAAAAACATATCTTTATTAGTTGGAAACCTACAATTTACAAGAAATAATATTCAAAAATAGAATCTTCCCTTTAAAATCTCAACTTTCCCAAACAGATCCACATTGTGACCTGTTAAACATACTTCGTTACTACTACAAAATAGATTGCTTATTCTTTTCTACATGAATTGCAATCAGTTCTATTACAACGATTCCTAGTCCTTGAATTGTAGAATCACCAAAATAATAAAATTCTAACAGGTATTATGCATATATGTTTTGAGTAAATTAAATTTAAAAAATAAATAAATTTCAGCTTCTTTTACTTCAAAGAATAAACATTATAGAGGTTTTTTAATAGCCATTCCCCCACCATCCACAATATCCAGGAAAAAACTTAAAGCATTCCCATTCCCTAACGCATAGAACTGCTGCCTAAATTTACTTGATACAAGAATGAGAATATTGAACCTTCATTCCATGGAGGAAGTTTTCATTCAGCTTTTAATTAATGAAACAATTTCCTTACCCAAAAATAGTTACCTCTTCTTTCAGCTTTTAATTAATGAAACAATTTCCTTAACCAAAAATAGTAGAAAACAAAGAGCTGAAACTAATAACAAATTTAGCAAAAACACAGACCTGAGCATCTATCGTAGTCCCAGATATATGAGGAGTCATGGCATGGTTGGGCATGTAACGCCATGGATGATCTTTGGGAGCTGGTTGGGGAAACCAAACATCTCCACTATAACCTGCAATACAGAGTTCCCTTATGTCAAGAACTTCCTCCACTATCACTACTGTCAATACTAAGCCATTCTCACAAGCAGAAACAAACAGCTGAGGCATTGCAAACTCTTCTCTTATTGACTTCACATTCTCAGGACTGACTGCCAAGACACCTAGGGTTAAGATTTTGTTACAACCTTAAAATACTATACATAAAACTTTATTTTTACTCTCCTCGCAAGCAAAAGGACTGTTTGATGAAGCATTTTTGTGTTCATCATTTAAGACAACATAAATAGAAGGGGATTCAAAAACTGCAAAGAACCTCCAATATGTCCACTTGCAGAAGCATCAGCAACTGCTTGAGCATCCATGATTGCACCTCGTGCATTGTTCACAATCAGAACGCCCTTCTTCATTTTGCTAATTTTCTCCTTGTTAAACATTCCCCTAATTGAACCAATAGATAAGATTGTCATGCACACAGTTACTGAGATATAGTTTGTTTTTTTAACTGAATAAAATGAGATAATTTATATTGTATTATGAATATAATAGCATACCTAGTCTTGTCAGAAAGAGGCATATTGATGACAACTACATCACATTTAGGTAGCATATCATCAAGATTTTCCTCCCAAGTTGCTCCTGTTTCAATTTCCAACTCTGGTCCAATTGAAAGACGGTCATGGTAGAGAAGCTTACAGTTGAAGGGCTATGGAGGAAAATCCACAAAAAAGGTCAATTTCAAAGGACCATTGTTCACTTTCAGCAATACAGATTGCATCTATCAGTGGTATATTAGTAAGTGTTCAAAATGCAATAGAAACGTGTCCCAATAATACCTTCAATCTTTTGAGTAATTCTTTTCCAATCCGACCAGCACCAACAGTACCTATAGTTTTCCCTTCAAGATCATATGACCTGTACGAAACTGCAGCTACATTCCAGTCGCCCCCAACAATCTGCTTATACCCAGGAAGGAAATTGCGCATCAATATGAGAATGCGCATGAGTTCATCTTCTGCCACTGACACCACATTACTTCCTGGAAATTCAGTACAGAGAAGCAATTAAATTATAAATAAATAGCACCAAATGTTACATACTATAAACTCTCTCATCAACTTGGTCAACAGCACATAAATATAGAGCTCAGATATTATGAGACTAGTACCTGTAACTTCTGCCACAGTCAAGCCAGCTGCTGCTGCAGCATTGAGATCAATATGATCAGAACCTATACCAGCTGTGAGAAGAAGTTGTAAGTTCTTTGCCTTCTTGATCCGCTCTGCAGTCACATAGGCTGGATGGAAAGGTGTAGTAATCAGAACATGCAAATCAGGTATGTGCTTTTCAAGCTCTGCAAACAAACATGAAATACATTAAAAACCTGTAAGTCAAACTTTGCAAACAGAAAAGTATTCAGATCATGCAAACATAAGCTTAACTTCAAATGCCACTGCCAGTATGTAGAAATAAAGATGAATTTATGAAAACTCAAGTTTAAGTTGAGAACATGACCCCAAACTTCCCAGAATTCAAATATGCTGCTTATCCCAATAAAAACAAGAAAAATGGGTAAACAGTGTACTCAGTTGTAGACATAGGAATTCACATTATTTAAGATAAAATGAAACAGGGCAGCCTTTAATCAAGGAATGGTTCAAGCCAAACTCTTCACATATGCAGCTTGCCGTTGAACTCATGACAATATCACAATCCAAAACAAAGAAAATGCCAAAAGCCAACAAGCAATCTGGTTATTTGTCATCCATTATATTAACTTTATACTCTCAGGTTTATATAAATTGATGTTCGTCTCTGAAGGTTAGTGCCATCACGTGGCAATTGAAAGCTCTAGCTAGGGATCTTGAATTGATATTGAAAGGCTCACTGCACTTGCACAGATAACCTGTAGTATGATGGCAGCAATAAACTCACAAAGAAACAGAGCACTTAAGCTTCAACAGTTTGATGAGAGTTTGTAAATTATATCCATCTGTAAATATGTTTTATCAAACTTAATGACATCCGTATTTGTACATATCGATATCACAAGTTAAGGCTATTTTTAATGTAAGGGAGACTGAAATAATGCAGAAAGTAGAAGAAGTAGGTGGCATGATTGAACTTACCACAGTTGGGGCCTTCCTTGTCATCAGTTACAATGTACTGATGTCCCTTTGATTCTAGCCATTCTTTTATACCCAGGGAATTTTCCACACAGCCAAGGAAGTTGGGATTCTGTGAAGCATATTCATTGGCCTTGTAAAAGACCCCAACAATTTTATTAGGTCCTGCAGGAGCCTGCAAGACATGATCAATGAAAATTAGAATCCAAGGAGAAAAGGGCAACCCGTGATTTTATCATTCAAGGCACTTGATCCCCCACTATGTCGTCAACAAGGGCAAACAATATTAGACCAGATAAGCTAAAAGAAAAGCAAACAAATAGAACATCAGGTATTCATTAATCGTGTAATACAAAGGCAAGATACCAACTGCTCACAACTTATAGACAGTATTGGAGTTGCAGTAGGTCAAAACACAGAAGGAGATTATTAGGGATCACAGAAATGAAACAAGAACAGATATCAAGCTTAGAACTATAATATGCCCATCCTTAAATGCAGTACAAGTTAGGCCATATGTAGATATATAAAAGATACCTGGGGAATGAAAAAGGAAAAGGATAAATAACATATATGATGGGGGTGTCCAACAAAAATTGGAAACTATCCAGAAGCATGTGAAACAAGAGCAGAGAAATCAAGACAAGAAATTGGAGAAGGAAAGCACAGCCAATCGTAACTCGCAACCTAATAACCTAGAGGAAAGCCTAGAATCCCAAAATGCACCAAGGATCTATAAGGAACAGCTCAATTTAGAAATTTGCACTTGGCAGTATCAAAGTTTTGAGATATTTTATGGTGACTGGCCTAGTGACAAGTTGGAGCAATTCTGCAGAAGCGACCTACGGTCAAGGTCCTGTGGATATGCTCCATTGAGATTAGAGAGGCCTTTTTAGGCTAAATTGATCTGCAGGACCTATCAAAGAGTATTTACACAGTGCTATATCTACATTCATAGAAAAGAAACACAAAAGATGATCACATAATTTTCACAGGTTACATCCTCATAATTAAAGATCAACTAAATGAAAATGAAAATAATAGATACAGTTTTGAGTTGTAATGTTTCTGGAAGAAAATCATATTGAGTTCAATGCATCAACATTTTACATCACTCTCCATGATCCATCATGTGGAAGAAGAGAAGATATTGTGATGAATGAAAATTCGCAATTTTTATCAATCTTAGCATGATCCTGAATTGGCAAAACATCCCATTGAACTAAGCTCCATTCAGAAAAGACGCATAGTTCAAAGTAACATATCATCACCATAATCCTATGATTATAGGTATTGAGCTGTTAACAACATTTGCTAGAAAACTCACTGATGCCAAAATAAAGAAAAATATAGTTATAATGTTTTTCAGGGTATATCCAAGTATGGATCAACCACAATTTAAAAAACTAGAAAAACGAGAGCAGAAAGGGAAACCGTAACATTTTTTTTATTCAAAGCATTTTCAGGTGCTGATTTTCGTCTGGTACATCATCCAACTCAAACGAGCTCCTTGCACAAAATGCCACAAAAATCAGCGCACAACATATTGATCATTAGAATTCTTTCGTAGCAGAACCAGAGCTCTAAGACCTACATAAAAAAATCAAAACCCATGTCTGCCCATGACAATTAGAGGTAAAATTAATACTAATAAAACAAGGAAAAATCTAACCCCAATCAAAACAAAAGCCTTGATCACAAAATTTGACTTTAGTCGCTCCAAACCACAACATGCACTTGTATATCTCCAGAATTTTGCTCACCCAATTCAAAACTCACAAAATTCAGTAAAATTTCCCATATCCATTTCAAGTTCTGAAAAAAATTCAGTAAAATTTCCCCTATCCATTTCAAGTTCTGAAAAAAATTCAGTAAAATTTCCCCTATCCATTTCAAGTTCTGAAAATTTTCAGCAAAATTTCATCGACCCACTTCAATTTTTAACGAAATTCAAGAAATTTCCAGCAGCCATTACGAGTTTTTCAGTTGGGGGCAAAAAAAAGCATGAAAGGATTACTTACATGCAATGTTCTGATGGAAGAGAGTGGAGGGAAAGCCTGTGCTGCAGACTTAACAGCTCTCTTGCCAGCCATCGCCATAGCCATTGTCGCAGTCTTGAAGTGATGAGTGAAATTCAAATATGATCAAGCTGATCTAATGAAGACAGTGTTAAATTATGGCGAAGAAGATGGTAATATATATAGGAAGGAGGGCATCGAAAATCCACAAAGGGCCAAGAATAGGCAGTACCTGGGCAGAACGGATAAACGTGAATCCACGCTGGCCAAGGCGCCACTTATCGATTTCATGTCGAATTGATGAATAGGATCGAATACGTCTTAATCAGTTTGTAGTTGCGATAACGACTTGGAACACAAGAGCTGGGCAACCAAAGTGGACTCCCGGTAAGCAGAGCCTATGAAATAATATGTAGAAATAATGATAGAATTTTGTATTTTTAAATAATATGAAAAGGAAAGGATCAAAAGTTGTATTATGTTAAAATTAAGTGTTTTTCTTCTTCTGGTTCTGGCTATTTGGCTTCTCAAGGAGAAAGGAGAAGACAAAGAAAAAGAAACATATGGAGATGGGTGGTCCATTTCGGACCTAACTTGGCCCTACTGATATATGAGACAAAAAAGATGATCAAGATCCTCCCTTCTTCCGTAGCAACTGCTTTGGCAGTATGAGGTGGTTTTATTTGGGCTATGTCCTATTCTTTTTTTTATGAATGGCTGTTATTGTTTCCGGCCACGGACATTTGACTCTCGTTGAGTGATCTCTTATTCCCTGATGTTTTTTTTGAATATGTACTTTATTTTTATAAATTAATAGTAAAAACTTAATTGTTTAGTTAGTTGTGTATTGCTAGAGTTTCACAAAAGTAATAACCATATTCAAATAGTCTTACATAAATTGCTAGTACTCATAGACAAATATTCAAATAGTACACAATTATTTTAATAATAATACACAAATGAACCAATTATAAAACAAAAATGCATAAATAATTATTTCCCATTATTTCTTTTCAAATTAATTCTTCATACCTCTTTTAGAGATCACAAGGGCCACAAATCAATCTTCATTTTAGTACATTTTTTATAATAAAAAAAAATGAACCCCCAAAATGGATCCATTGAATTCAGACAATGAATTGCAAAAACGTGAGGTCCCACTTTCCAAAATATCTTAGACCAATCGGCAATGTCTCATTAAAGCAAATGATTGTCGACAGTCAAAAAAAAGTTTCCCAGATGATTTTGTTCTCTTGCATTTGAAATTGTACATGTGGCTCTTAGCACTGTATCTTTAGATTATGTTAGTAGATTATGTTAGTAGTATCTGCTTTCATCTAGTTTTTCTAGCTTATCATTATTATATTGGTACATTATTTATATATAAGATTGAGAATAATGAAAAAATGTTATTTATAGAAAAATATTTTATATTTTTGTAATGTGGAGAATTGACAATTATTATAATGTCGTGGTTGTGTTTATTCAAGTATAGTATTTGAATCAAAGTTTCAGCATATAATTATTATCTATATTTTTTAATGATTCAATCATCTAGTCTAATTTGGGTGATTGCTTATATTGAATATTATTGATTATAGATGGGACAAATATTACTTATTGTTTTTAATAATTTATGACATTGATAGATAATCTCTGTCATATCGATTATTTGTTTATCTTTTACATCTCTTTCTTTAAGTTTATATTTACAAAGAATAATAGATGTTTAATATATTTATTATTAATTATTCTTTTCAATTTAAAATTAATATAAACTTTTGTGTCAAATATTATCAAGTGTCCTTTATGAATTGACATTTTTAATTTTTTCCTACTATGTCCAAAGAGAGTGTTTGGTCAAGAAGAGGTAAAGTGTTGCATTCAAGAGGATTTGTCCTCTCAACTCCTACAAGGGGCATTGTCACTTGACCCCATGGGAGAGAACTACCCCTCAAATCCCATAAGAGGCACTACCCCTTAAGCTCATTAATTGTAGCCACCCATTAGGCCCTTCATTTCTCATAAGGTTATTTTTAAGGAAGAATTTTTCAAGATAATTAATATATTGTCAAAGAAATAAAAAAATTGCCAATATTTTTTATCATTTTCTTGTTATGTAAAATAAACACTAATAAAATTATTTTTAAAAGGAAATACTTGCCAATACAAAATAAAAAAATTTCAAGAAAATAAAAAATAACTAGAATTTATTAAAGTTATTCATTGAATAAAATTTGTAAAACAAAGCTACAAGATGTATAAAATAATCATCCTAGATAGTTGTATCTAGTGTTGGTGTAAATGGTGACTTTATGTATCTAATTTTTATTTAGCTTACTTAGGTAGAGTCATATTCACATTGTGTGTCTTCACTTGGAGACTTTTAGAAATTTATCTCACTTCATGTGGTTGAAACATATGTACTCACTTATTGAGACATCTCTTGCACGCACACATCACTTGCTCACACACTTGTCAAGTGTCCCACATATGGAGGGGTAGTTAGTCATTATCTCCTACCTTCTCATCTCACTTTCTTGCCTATATATGTGAGACTACTACGTACATTCTACTAATCTCTTGCATAGTACCATTATTTGAGTTGTTATGTTCTCGTTGTTTTAAATGGAATTTTGGTTTTTGTTTGTTGATCTTGATAAACACTAACATGGTGCTAGAGTCATGCTAGCAAAAACATTTGTTCCTAGCATATTCAACAATTCCTCATATAGGTATTTAGTAGTTAATTACTAGATTGTTGTTCTTCTATGAGTTATTTCAACCCATTTTATATTTTGGGTAAAAATCTTCATTTTGAAGGAAATATTGGCTTATTTGGAGGATTCTGACAATCAAAGTTCTTTTATGAGCATTATATTTGTTCAAGGATTTTTAGCACTCATGTTGATGGCATTTATTTATAATTGTTGATGTCTATGTCTAAAGCAGATATTGAGGTAGAGCTCATAGAATTTACCCTATATTTGACTTGCTAGCATCTTTGGCTTCCTTTATCTACTAGTCATCACCAACTCGTTGTTGTGCTACATGGCTTAGGATGAAGAAATGTATTATTTTTCATTGGAATCATGGTTTGTGGTGTAGGTGCATTCCCAATTTTCTTGGTTTATTATGCAACTATGAGCATTTACTTGTGGTACCACAAAATTAAATCATCAATTCCATGTGACCTATGATTTTCATCATTTATAGATTACAACTTTGATTTTATCTCTACTCTATTTCCTTCACATTCAAGAGATCTTGGCATCAAGAGAATTGAGCACTTTAATTGTACTTAGACTATAGTGTTGAACTTCACAATATTTTTCTGGCACCACCACAATTACTTCACACGTCATAGCACCTAGTACTGCATCACTATTGATGGCATATGCACACTTTGTTCCCCCAACATAGGTAGTGCACACTAAAATCACCAACCACTATAGTAGAAGATTCTCTCTCCATGCTGAAATGCAAGTCGATCATGTTGAGAAATATCTTGACATTGATGCCAAAGTAGTTAGTGAGATATAATTGTATGTTTTCATTGAGATCAAAGTAGTTAGTGATAATCAAATGTATGTTGTCATTCAGATTAAAGAAATCAATGAGAATTAAATGCAACTTGTATTTGATTTCAAGTGCTCACTAGCTACAACAATTATAGCTACTTTTGACATGAAATGTCTAAGAATTTGAGTTCCAAAAGGACAATGAAAAGTTATGTTGGTAGTGAAAGGAAGCTAAGTGTGAAATAATGCTTCTAAATGTAAAATCTAATAGGAGAGTGAATGTAAAATTTATTAAACAACCTTAATCACTTATAGATTAGATACATATAAGCAATATTAGTTTCAAACACATAAAACTATAGCACCATATTTACATGAGAAAACCCTTACAAGAGAAAGCATGCACTCCAAAACATAAAAGCTTGATTTTATTACTAGTAACAACATTCACAATATAGTGCTTAAATCTTATGCTCTTTGAGGAGTAATTACAAAAACATTGATTTCTCCAAAGTGATTTTGGCATTGTAACAATATCTTAGAAAATTAAAAAAAGTCTCTCAAAAGACAACTAAAGCACCAACATATTTATAGAATAAGGTGATAGTGAAGAACTAATGTACCCCTTGTTGAGGATTGATGACTTGTTCGATTAGATGAAGAGAGCTAGAGTTTTCTCTATGATATACCTTAAGTCAGGGTATCATCACCATTGTATTCTCATATGAGCTTGACATTCATCGGACAACATTCTACACCCATTATGGACATTATGAGTTCACGATTGTCTCTTGTGGGTTGACCAATTCTTCATTGATATTCATAGCTCAAGATGAATGGAGTATTTTGCACCTACATTGACTAGTTTTTCCTTGTGTTTCTTGATGATATTTTTATATATTTTAGGGAAATGGAGAAATATGAGCTTCGTTTGCATCTGACCATCAACTTTATGGCAACCTGGCCAAGTGTGAGTTCTTCCAGATCACTTAATGATGTATTTGGGTCATATCTTCTCAAGAGGGTATTGCAGTGGGTCCTTCTAAGATCCAGGCCATTATGGATTGGACAATGCCAACCAATATTTCATATGTTCATAGTTTCATGGGTTTGGAAGCTTATTACCATTAATTTGTGAAAGACTTTTCTTGGTTGGCACGCCCCATTACTTCTCTTCAGAGGAAAGGGAATAATTTTGTGTGTTCATAGAAGTGTGGAAAAGCTTTTCAATCTCTTAAGGAGCAATTGACCAATGCACCTATCTTGGCAGTGTTAGATCCTTTAAGAGAACTTTTTGTTTGCACTAATGCATCATTGGAGGGTGTGAGAATAACTATTATGCTGGAGGGAAGAGTGGTTGCATATAAGTCCTGTAAGATCAAGGATCATGAGCCATACTATCCCACCCAATATTTGGATCTAGTGGTAGTAGTGCATGCACTTGTGTACTAGACATTTTCTATTAGGTTATCGATTTGAGTTGCAAAGCAATCATCATAGTTTGCAGTATGTCTTTACCCAACTAAACCTTAATGCACGCCAATGCCATTGGATGGATTTACTTTGTGAGTATGATTTTTATGTTCATTATATCAAGGGGAAGGAGAATGTTGATGCAGATGCCTTGAGTGGATGGCATGAGATCTTAAAGTTGACTCTTGGAATAATTTGTAGAGTCATTTTCTTGAGGCACTGTCTGGTGATTCTTGGTATGAAGAATTGAGAGAAAAGATAGATTTGGGGAGAGCCCTTGAGGGACAAAATTTTGGTTACTCTTTAGAGTCATGTGGAATTTTGTGGAACCTTGGTCATATTTATGTGCCAGCTTTAGGTGATATTTGTTCCTTGGTGTTTTTGGAGGCACATTGTGTGTCTTTCTCAGCACATCCTTACATCAAGAAGATGCATGCAAATATTAGAAATTTGTATCATTGGGCAGGGATGAGGTGTGATGTTTCTGATTTTGTGGCTAGATGCCTTAAGTGTTAGAGGGTTAAGGTTGAACACTAGCATCCATTAGGTCTCTTATAGCCAAATCCATTCCCAAGTGGAAATGGGATATGGTCTCTTGGTTTTATTGTTGGGATACCTATGTCATCACTTCACCATAATTCTATTATGTTTATTATGGACAAGTTGTCCAAGGTGGCTCACTTATCCTCTATGAGGTCTCTATATATCGTTGCATCTATAGCTCATGTGTTTATGGAGGATATGGTTTGGTTGCATGGGATAACTTGCACGGTCATTTTAAATAGAGATCTAATATTCACATTAGTCTTTGTATACTTCCTTGAATCAAGCATTGGGTGGTCAACTTAATTTTAGTTTTGTATGTCACTCTAAGACTGATGGTGAGACAAAACAAGTTAATCAAGTTCTTGAGAATATGCTTTGTATGTATGTCATGGATCAACAATCATGATAGGAGGACTATTTTTATTTGGTAGATTTTGCCTATAATAATGGTTACCATAGTTTTCTCAGTGTGTCTCTTTTTCAAGCCTTATAGGTTCAACCATGTTGCACACCTTTAAGTTGAGACCATTTGGAGGACCAAGTTATTTTGGATCTAGAGATGCCTAAGATATGGACCGACAAATTGTTCATATTAGAGAGCATTTGGTTACATCTCAAGATAGATAGAGGCAGTATTTCGATGCTCATAGGTTGGATCATCACTTCTCAGTAGGTGACCCTGTATTTTTGTGAGCTTGGATGCCAAATCTAGCCTCATCCATTATGGGAAAGACTCTAAGATAGAACCATGATTTGTTGGACCATTTGAGATTCTTGAGAGGATTGGTCATGTCTCCTACTGGACTTGGTGTTTCCACCTATCCTATCTTGATCCATAATTTATTCCATGTTTATGTGCTTAGGCACTATTATCCTTATGTGACCCATGTTCTTGATTGAGGTGCTTTGCAGGTAGAGGATAGACAACTTTATATAGAGCCCATCCATATTCTTTAGCATTAGAGGTTGAGCCTTAGGGCTCAAGAAATATGACAAGTAAGGGTCCAATGGGACCTGAATAATGATACTATTTCTACTTGGGAGGATGCTTCATGGTTGAGAGAGTTGTACCCCTACCCTTTTGTAGGCTTCCAAGAGTAAGCCTAGTCCTTGGGGGGACGATGTAGTGCCTCCCATGTTTAGAATTTGTCATTGATTATTTTTATCTTCAGACTCTATATATGATTTATCCTGTCAGTATTTTTATATTATTCTTTTGCATCAACATTCTTGTGATGCACCTAGTAATATATATATTATTTTTATCATATGACATCACTACAAATGTGGATGGTAGTTTATACTTGTGATTTTGATGATCATATATGCATGATGAATCTATGATGATGTTTGGATTATATTATGAGGATACTTTGGTTATAGTAACTTTGATGTGGTTTCATAATGTTGTATTTGATGCTCTAGTGACTTGTTGAGATATAGTGGTCATG
The DNA here is from genome assembly GCA_027943335.1 of Chamaecyparis obtusa. Classification (NCBI taxonomy): domain Eukaryota; kingdom Viridiplantae; phylum Streptophyta; class Pinopsida; order Cupressales; family Cupressaceae; genus Chamaecyparis; species Chamaecyparis obtusa. The sequence continues at coordinate 406,040 of BSBK01003399.1, forward strand.
ACCATGTTTTGATAGTGACCTGATTCAGGGATTGATTTTACTCTTATGGTTGTAGTCTAATGATATTTAATGTATTTAATTTAGATGAGATTATTATTGATGTATTTAATTTAGATGAGATTATTATTCCATAACATGATATTGCAGATTATGTGGCTAGATGTCTAGAGTGTCAGAGGGTCAAGGCAGATCATCAGCATCCAGCAGGGCTTTTACAACCTAATCTCATTCCATCTTGGAAGTGGGATATTATTTCTATGGACTTCATTGTAGGATTGCCTATGACTCTTCATAGACATGATGCTATCATGGTGACTATTGATCGGTTGACTAAGGTGGCACACTTTTCTCCCATGAGATCTTCTTATACAACAACTTCTGTGGCCAGGGTCTTCATGTAGGATATAGTGAGACTTCATGGAGTTCCACGTAAGATTATCTCTGATCAAGATCCTATCTTTACATCTACATTTTGGAAATCTCTTTAGCATGATCTTGGAGCTCAGTTGAACTTCAGTTCAGCATATCACCCTGAGACTGATGGACAGATAGAACGGGTTAATCAGGTGTTGGAAGATATGTTGAGGATGTATGTCATGGACAGATAGACTCACTAGGAGGATTATCTTTATCTAGTGGAGTTTGCATATAATAATGGATATCATAGTTCCATTGGCATGTCACCCTTCCTTGCTTTGTATGGACGTCCTTGTCATACACCATTGAGCTGGGATAGATTGGAGGACCATATTCTTATTGGTCCAGATATGCTTCGTGACATGGAGTAGCAGGTGATTCGTATTCGAGAGCATTTGGTTACTGCACAGGATAGACAGAAGAAGTATGCAGATGCTCATCGAATTGATAGGCAATTTGTGGTTGGGGATAGAGTATTCTTGAGAGTGCGTCTGCAGAAGAGTCCAATCTGTTATGGAAAGGGTTCTAAGTTGGTGCCTCATTTTGTTGGTCCTTTTGAGATCTTAGAGAGGATAGGTCCAGTTGCATACCATCTTTCTTTGCCACCCATCCTATCGCGCATTCATGATGTATTCCATGTTTTTGTACTTAGACATTATATTCTTGATGTTACACATGTACTTGATCGGAATGCTTTACAGGTGGAGGATGGGCAGCTAGCTTTGGAGCCCATACGTATCCTACAACATCGAGATTTGATCCTCAGGGGTTGAACCGTCAACCAGGTAAGGGTCCAATGGGATCCAAACGATGAGACAACAGCTACTTGGGATGATGCAGCTAGATTTTGAGAATTTTATCCCTACTTGTTTGCAGGCTTCCAAGAGTAAGCCTGATACAAGGGGGGTGGATGTAGTACCTCCATATTTTGCTTTCAATTTTTCAGATGCCATACTCTTTTAGGCCACATTGTTGTGTACAGATTTTATTATTTTAGTGGTTATTAACGATCTAGATTATGATTATGATTATGTCATGTGATGTCATGTTTAGATATTGGTAATATCATGTTGTGATGTTTCATGTTTCAGTTCGTTTATGATGTGCTTACCCCATACTAGCATGTGTATGGTGTTCTTATGTATGTATCTGTTTTATGTGTCTGTATGGTAGAGGGCGGAGGCGTAGTTACTTGCTTTGTTGAGATCCACACAACCAACCGTACCCTATCATTGTTTGATATATATTGTATGTACATGCTTTGATTTGTGATGATAGGTTTGCAGGTACAGGGCATCGTCTTCCCTGAATTGGCAGGAGTGAGCATGCCCATAAATACACTTCTCAATGGTAAAGAGGGGAGGTAATAGATGGACCCAAAACCCTATCCTAAGCCTATTTATCCTAATTGTTGGATAAGTATCTGATGACTACCCTACCCGAATTTGTCAAGTGACAAGTTCATGGATCCCTTCTTTGAGTTTGTATGTTAATTTGATGATCTTGATTTATTGTTGTTTGAATATGTGATTTTCTATAGTCATGGAATTTATATTGTAATTGGAAAATAATATTTAATTAATTCCTATGTTTTTGTATGATTATTAATTAATTAAAAATCAAATATTTGTATATTTGGATTTTAGTTAATTAATTATGTGAAAATAGGATTAGTAATGGTTATTAGATATTAAATAATTTAATTGCATGATTTATTGGTGTTTTGAATATTTAATTATTTAATGAGAGATTATAATAATAACATGTGCTTTATTATAGTTTGAATATGTCATGTTTCAAAAAAGGAGTCAACTTGTCTTTAGGAGACTAAGTTGAGTTGTGCATAAAAATATGTATTTTTTTAATTAATAATTAGTATTTTCTTTCAAACATTAAGAGAGGGAGTTTAAATAGGAGATGTCCTATGAGTCATCTAGGGTTTGCATGAATGGTGAAGTTGAATCCCTAATAGGAGGATTTTGCATTCATTTGGGTTAATCAGGTTGTTGGAGATTTTTAGAGAGAGTTTTTGGAAATTTTGAGACTTTCTTTGTGTTCTTGAGTTTTGGTGTGCGTGCTTGAGTTTTTTGTGAAGATTGCTTTGGATTTGGAATTGGCTTGGCTTGCATTGTTGATTCAGATTTGCAAGGTTGAGTTTTCATCTAACAGAATTGGGAGTTTCAACATTCTACAGGCATTCTATTTCAATTTCTAGCATTGGAATTGAGGTAGGGGTTTGAAGGAATTTTCTTGTGTTTTCATCTGTAGAAATTTTAGTAAATTACTATGTTTGATTTGATTTATAGTTTAGATCTATTTTCAGTTATGCTTTCAATTTGGGGTTTAGAGAACTCATAGAATTGATATTTTATGATCTTATATAGACTTGGCATAGTAGGGTTATGCTATCGAAATTTAGTAAGAAAATTCTCTATAAAACCTTAGAAAACAGAAAAATCAATTTGGCTATAGTAAGAACTATAGAATGGATAAATTAAATAAATGGGTTGTTGTTAGAAAATCAATTTGAGTGGAAAATTACCATTTTGGAAAAAAAATCCCTTCTCTGTAAAAAAAAAAAAAGACAGTCAAAAAGAAATTACCAGAAAAGACAAAACTAGTCTCATAAACCCAATTTTGATGTAAAATAATTTAATAAATTAGTGGGGAAAAATAGAAGAAAGACAAATTTGGGCTTGTTTTTGTAAAAACCCAATATTTTCCATTTCTAGAAAAATTGTCTCTGTACAGTCTTTTCCATTTTTGGAATTGTACAGACCTGTTAAAAAATATATAATGTTATTATTGGTTTATTTAATATATTTTATTAGGCAGAAGTGTTAGTTTTAAAATATATATATATTTATAAAAGTCAAGTGCTAAAATACTTGTCATGAAGTTGTGTTTTAAAATATTGAAAAGTTTTAAAATATATATATATTTGAAAAGTTTTTATTTTTAAAAAATATATAATATAAAAAAATTTGTTTTTGGTTGTTTGAGGTGGGGGCCACCAAACCCCACCTCCCTCCTACGCGCGGTACTCCTTCTGCCGCACAGCAGCCTAGGTATTGCCTACGGCAGTGCCTAGCCTACTGTGTTGCAGACCTGGGCCACCGTGGGTCAAAGGGATGGGCGTGGACTGAGGTCCCCCTCCCACTTGTTTGCTTTTTAATTTATTATTTAAATAAATTTTATTTAAATTTTATTTTTTAAAATTTAAGTTTTGTTTATTACATTTTCAATAAAAAGGAAATTATTTTGTTTATTTTTGTTAAATTTGTTAAATTAATAATGTATTAGTAAATTTAAGATTTATTAATATTATTATTTAATAATAATTTATTAATAGATGTGTTTTTTTAAAAAAATTGGTAAAGGATGTTCATTATTATTATTAAATTATAATAATTGTTATTGATGGTTTAAAATAATATTGATAAATTTTATATTGATAGCTATTATTCAATATTGCTTAAAATTTATGTTGAGACTATTAGGTCTTTAATTAAAATTTTCTTTTGTTTTCCTTCTAGTAGGATATAGTAAATTTTGTTTACTAGACGCTTTAGTAAACTTTATTTATTTAAGATAATTAAACTGGATTGCCAAATAATTAGGTTTAGATAGAATGATTTGGATTTGTAATATTTATTTGATTTAGCCCAGGTATGAATTGCATAGTATGTTGCCATTACATGATTAGATTGAGCTATTATTTAATGTTGAACGTACAAGTTATCTTACGATTGTTTATGCACCTTTTTATACTGAAATTGGTTGTTTAATTCAATATGATTATATCTTTCCTACTTGTAGGGTTTATCAGTTCTATGGGTACTAGATGACCTAGGAATGACAGAGGCTTGGGAATTGTCGTTCATGTTCATGATGTTTTGTATGTTTGGCGTGAGTGTGTATTATTTATTTTTCAATTGACCTTATAGGCTCATGTTGTACTATGTGATTCAGTGAATATGTTTATGTAGTCAATCCTGATTTCTGTGATGATTCTGGATGTGTGACTATCTATTTTATCTATATTTGATCTAGGAGAGATATATGAGCCTAGGGTAGTTTACCTAGATATGTGTTAAGGGGTGGCTTGCAATAAGCACCGGGGCCCACAAGTGGCTGCCAGGATCACTTATTGTAAGTTATTATAATCAAGTGAAAACCTAATATAACATTGAGAGATATTAAAATCAACCTAATAAGATGAGACTCCTCTCCCATGCTCGAGTGCTAGTACAGACTGAGATGAGGATGAGATGATGCTTGCCACCTATTGAGGTGTGTGTTCTAGAATAGTTAGTGGCTTCATCAGTATGATAAGTCATTGATACCGTGTATGGTCACTTGAGTGTCGGGATCCAGAGAGATTACTAGGACAAGGCTCAAGGGTTAGACGTACATGATGACACCTTCCTACACATAGTCTAGTTATTCTACATGTGTCGGTTGCCTCTGGATTAGTGAGTCATACCTTTCACTATACTTGTTGACCTTGTGTTAGTAAGCTATCAGGATTCCTTTCCTAGTGGTTTATCTTGATTTGACTTGATTATCCATTTGGGGTCCGATGTTATCTCCTCATCACGGTGGGGTAGACCTTTGTGGTTCTACACGGATGGGTTGTAGTGATTCTTTACCATTTGAGATTCAACGTCCTGGTACTAGTGCTTGATGGTGTCTTTGCAATTGGATCCTTATGTTACTTCTTCATTGATGTTCTTTATATATATTCTTTATTGTAAATCTTGTATTAGAGTATTGCATGTGATACCTAATCTGGATATTGTAGTTTAGATTTTAGAGTGATTACTGCATACCCTGCAACATGTGTAGTGGATGTATGTTTATTAGGATTCTTGAATGTTCATGGAATGTAACTATTACAATGTAATTGTTGAATTTAATTTATGGAATCTTTTGTTATGTTATTAAATGAGTTATGTTAGAAAGTAATACTATGTCATGGGACCCACTGGATTTGTAACCTATGTTTACGATGTGTGTTATGTGAGTTAATGGTTAATGCTTTCATGTGAATGTTTATCTTATATGTAAACTTTAGAAAAAGAAATTATTCACCAAACTTAGTATCATGTTCTAGGTTAGTTTCTTTTTGGTTCCCTAGTGGGGTGTTACAGGCTCCCACTTGCATCTCTAATCGATAAGTGGTATGCTTGGAAATTGCATTTTGAAATTTGTTTAATTAAGTGAAAATGTAACAACAATTGGGGTAAACAAACTAATAAGATAATGAGGTTCCTAAAATATGTTGTGAGCACTATGATGAGGCTATGAATGGCTTGCGAAGGCATACCTTCCATAAAGAAATAAGACTTGTTCGAGGAACATGCCCACCCATGTAGTGGTAGGACTTGTGTGATTGTCATTCTTGTTCATATGAGAGAATGATTAGTTCTATATGGTGCATCCATATAAGAACATACAATAAAACTCCCTAATCGACACTCTAGATTCTAGTGCCTAGTGTATATTTGAATAGAAACCCCATTGGATGTATGTTTGGATGTTGTACATGTGGGCAATTCATTCTTACCCAAAGTGGTATGTCAATACATGGAGCGTAGATTCTTGCTTGGGTTTTGTTCTCATTCGTATGAGAGAATATTTTGTGATTCTTATGTATTGGCCTTGAGACTATATGCTTGGGTGTTTTTCCTCTTTAGTGATGTGTCTTGTAATTGATATGGCCTTATGTTACCCTATATGCACTTGTATGTCATGTGTGTTAGCCTACTCTATTCCTTGTGTGCATTACATTACTATTGGGTCTTGTGACTTTCTCTATGAACGTAATGGGGTGGACCTAAGGGTACCACGTGATTGAGTGGTCGGACAAGACACTATTGGGAAGTGATGTATAGGTTTATGTTTGTATTTAAAGGCAACTTCATCTTCTTGTCATTTTACTTCTTCATTCTAGTTGTACTCATATTAAATCTATTCAAAATGGATATTTCAATAGTTGATGAAGTGTAATTTGTACTCCCCTATAAGGGATAGATTATATGTTAGCCTTGTGTTTTAGTAGGTTAATTTATTTTCAAGTTTTCCTTAGTGTTGGGCCAAAAATTTTAAATCAGTGTATGCACCTGTCCATTGACATCAATGTCAATTGTCACCTCTACTTGGTAGTTGGCACTTGTGCTCCCACTGGTCTTAGACTTTTTTAGCTCACTGTGTTGGGTGATTTATGTAGAACGATGTTTTCACTTGAAGATTGACATCTATGTTTGTCATTCAACACATGCACAACTAGTGGACTAGGTTTTCTCGCAGTACAAAGTATGAGTTTTTTAGTGCATGTGCATCTCTTTCAGTGCATGCACCTAGGTAAGGCCAAATGTTATGGCTTCTAACATGTTTGTGGATGCAAGATTCCTACATACATTTATGTACTTGGTTTTTAGTTTAGTACTCATATTAACCTCCTAAATTAAATTAAATTATTGTATGTAGTTTACATAGGAACACTTTAACTAGTTCTTTAAAATTAACCTAAAAATGGATAGATTTAAAGGAGGTTGGTGTAGTCATCTCCTTATGCGTTCATGTGTCCTTTATTGGGCTAGTGTTTAACATAACTCATCGGACTTGATTTGAGCTCATGGAGCAACTTGAGTGATGAACCAATCTCATATTAGTTAAGTAGTTGGATCTCTTGGAACCCTTGGGATGATGGTTAGACTTCCGGCGCTCAAGGTTGCAAAGTCACCAGATGTGTTATTCTCATTATTTAATGTAATGTCCTTATTTGTTAAACATGTTTTAATGTAATTATTTTTTAAAAAAACTAGTGTAAATTTGTGCATATATTACCCTTAGCTTTGAAAGTTACTTCATGGGGCATTACAAGATATATTTTTGATTCAATTCCAATCAAAACTATGAGATATGTTTTAGTTGTTACAAAATTCATCATTATATAGTAGCAATCATTAAAGAATACTTTATCATATTGTTGAAATTATCCTAAATGAGACAATAAAAAAACTTAGTGTGGAGGTTTGAAGAAACTAAACTATTTCAAATTCACAACTTTTATTTAATGAGGAATCTTGGGCTCCTCTTTAATATCTTGCAGCTCAATTTTATAGATACATTGAGTAGAGTTCATTGTAAAGACATTTGCAATATTTTCTTCACAAATTGTTTGAATAGAGTTTGTATTGTTTCAACCATTGAGTTTTATAGGAGTTGTAGTGTGACTTAAAATTTGAGGGTAGTTGTAAGTCTTTTATGGTGTTTGGACATTGGTTGTTATGCAAAGGAAGCTTGTGAAAGAATCTAGATGAAAATAAGTATTGTGGTAATCTATGAGATAATGTCTTAAGGAGAGAATCGTTTCTCTTGTAAATTATTTTTTCTCATTTGAGCTTCTCTAGATCAATTTTGATCATGCATTTCATTTTGATTTGTGTTGTATGTTCTCTAATTTGGTGGTGCATGCTTTCTTTCACATTATTTTTATTTCATAACATTATAATGTTTTTTTATAGGCATAACATCCTAATGTTAACATAGAGATATTTTTTCATATTATCCAAAAAAATTAAATTAATCAATTAATGTGCATTAAGGTTAAGTAGGATTTTTCCTAGTTCTAAAATGGACTACCTATGCTAGCTATGGTTCAACCAATCATTGACTATAAATATAATCAATTGCTAGAGCATCCAAATTCAAACCACACTATTATGCAATTTTGAGTTTTTGGGTTAGTTCATGTAGTTTTGTAAAAACACGAGTTCTCTTTTTATAAAATCTATGTATAAATCACACAAATTTGAATTTTTTATTTTTATTTTTTTTAAAAAGTTGTTGATAAAAAATCAACTAATTTTTCTCATAGTGAAAACTCATTAGTTGAATTCCTTGTATAATTGAAAAATTCTTCACATAACAAAGAAAAAAAATATATAAAATTTTATTTTATCTTGATAGATCATTTGAATACTTAATTCTTAAAATAAATTTAACCACAATTAAATAAGATTAAAAGTTAAAAATACATTTAAAAATCTGAAACCCAACACTCAATATTTTACCATTTTACAATATAAAATAACTATCTATATACAAATGATTTTTAATTAACTCATATGGAAATCAAATAATAAACAGATCAATGAACCTCCTATAATTTCTCCAAACAAATTCCTCTATTTGGAAAAGGCTATTAAAGAAGTTAAAGCCAATGAAATGATAAAGGGAACATAAAGAGCCAAAAACACAAATAAAGGTGACTCCATTAAATGTACTTGTGACAATTTGAAGATGAATTTTACCCTAAAAGCCAAAAACATCTCATGAACCAATGATCTTTTGGTAATCTTAGTTTACTCTCATTGTACTAATCTAGATTCTAGTATTAAATATTTTAAACTTTCATAAATCAACTAGAAGTTGAATTTAAGACCTCCAATTTGCTACTGAATTTTCTACTACTAGCCCTCTTGACAATCAGTACATATTTGATTTAAATATAACTTGTTTATTAACACTTAAAATATTATTTTTTTACTTTTATTTTGATTGAAAATATACTTATGAACATTAAATATATAACCAATTCCTAACCCAATTCCATTCTAGCACCTAGCATGCTAATTTCCCTTTTCTACACTTTCCAATTCATCTCTTCTACAATTTAAGAATTAACATTAAAATAGAAGCAGCTCACCAAAATCCACACATCTTAAGAATCTCACAATTGAGTATTCTTAAATTATTGAGCTATGTAAGAGGGAAGAAATTAAGCAGTCAACGGTAAGAAAATGGCATGTGATCAGAAAATCTGTCTGAAAGATCTTCCATGTCTTTGACATATTATAATATTAATAAAATCTATTGAAAGCTTATCCATTCTATTTTATAGTAGCTTGAACGTGGTTTTGTTTTGTTTTAGTGTTCCAAGTTGTTGGGATGTGTAATTATGAGCTCTCATGCCCAATGTCTTGAACCAACCCACAATCTGTATCGTTTGGTGAGTTTGCTTTGAAATGTGTAACTATTCTTGGTTGAATAAAAAACTGAAAACCTGTTCTCTACCCAAGATAGAAATATAAAAAAATTAAGATAGAAATATGGAAAGCAATTTAATTTGTTGAAAAAGAGAGAATGCTAGAAAACAAGGGTACGAATAATATGATCAAGGCAATAACAATTTAGGCAAGGTTTAAGAGATGAGAAAAAAAAAGAAAGAATATAAGAGAGAAGATAAATAAATGTAAATAAAAATGCAAAAATATATAATATGTTAATTAAAACACATGAATATTGGAATCAAAATGGATATGTTGATTAAAAACATAAAATATGTCAATCTTCAGTTCAAGTGTGATTCATTTTCTAACACACCCTTTGTACCACCGTACAAGTATAGGGAGATCTTGGTTTGGCCTAGTTTTACTGCCCTTGAATCTAATATCATGTTAAACTTTTCATGGATCAGCTAAGAGTTGAATTTGGGACCTCCCATTTTCTATTGGGCTATTCTACTATTGGGCTTCTAGTCGTCTTGATGACTACAAGATCTTTGTTGATCAATCAAAGTAAATGTTAAGAGTAATATGAGTATTAGAAAATAAATCATACTTGAAATAAAGAAAGACCAATCATCAAGAAGGCTAGTAGCTCAATGATAGAACACCATAACTGGTTCCAAATTTGACTCCTAGTTGATCCCTAAAAAGTTTAACACGGTATTAAATTCTAGGGTGGTAGAATTAGGCCAAATGAAGACCAACATGAACTTGTAACGTTGTTTAAGGGTGTGTTAAATAATAAGTCATAGTTGAACCAAAGATGGACTAATTCATTGTCTCAATGGTAGAACACTTTAGCAACAAACATAATGCCTTAAATTTGACTCTTAACCCATGAAATAAAGAGCCAAAAAATTTTACCAATCACCTATAAATCATATTGAGCTTTAACCTACAAGATCTTTGTTAATCATCCACTAGAATTATTTAAAGAAAGATCTCACCTTAATGATCATGTTTAAATAGATAGGTATCATAGATTTGACTCTCAATACATAGTAAGTCTAGAAGTTTACAAATTCTAATATGACTCATTTCAAGTCAACCTTTTCACACCCTGTGAATTATATCCAAAATGTGGGTACTATTTGTTCCTTCCAACATTTAATAGGGAAAATGTGTACTTCAAGTTTCTTAGTATATCATTTAAAGAAAAGTATTTAAAATGGTTTAAGATTTATCTCTCATTATAAACAATTGAAATATTTAATTACAAACTATTTCTAAAAAAGTATTTAAAATAGTTTAAGATTTATCTCTCATTATAAATAATTGAGATATTTAATTAGAAATTATTTCTATAGATTTTTAAATAGTTGAGATGTCTTAAGAATATTATTACATACAATTATTTTAAGGAGAAGGAATACAATACAATACAATGCTATGACTTAAAAATGGTATGTGTTAGAGATTTTCTATTATGAGGATTATGTTGAAATGATACTAATAAGATTTTGAAGGTATGAAGTTTCTAGGCACCAATGGGAAAGAGTTTATATTTGACCTCATTTCACAATTTGATGATAACAATATATTTATTTTAATAAAAATCATATAGAATAATTTTGATAAATTTAATTTATAAAATTATAAAGATTGTTAGGTGATAGCTTTATGAATAATATATCTAGTTCCATAATAATACAATAATTGATTTTTCTAACACAAAAGTAAGTGTTTAAAATTCCACAAAAAATGGCATACATTAAAAATAATAAAACTTTGAAATCATTAAATATAAAAAAATGACAAGGAATAAGGTATATTTATTATATAAAACAATAAATTAGATATATGCATTATTCTTAAAAAAAAATAACTTTACGTTTTATGGGTATTGTTAGCTCATCAAGATTTGAATTGAATGTGATGCTATACTATAACTGATTGAATACTTGAAAGGGAGAAATTGTTATACTACAAATGTATATGTGACACATTAAATCAATTATTATATTGTCATTGATGTCAACTAGTTTTGACTATACTTATCATGTTAGCTACAAACATGTGAAGAAAGAAATAATGGTGAAGGAATGAGATATTAACATGAAGATGAGATGTATGAGTAAGATATGGATATGGTATTCATTGGGTAACTTATTGATGAGTCTATGATAGTATGTTAGTGATTTGATTGTATTACATAATTCTATTAAGAATTGAAGATCAAGAATGAACAAGTTTATGTTGTCGGTAAATGAAGAACTTAACATACACTGAGTTGAAACAATGTACACCGAGAAAGTGTAGTGTATACCGAGTACAGTATTAACCGAGTAAGAAGTCACTGACACATCACGAAATTGACTGAGGGAAAGAAATAAAATGGAACATGTGATTGTTGACTAAACATGATGAACTGGATGAATATGGATGATTCTAAGGTTATAAATAAAGTTTTTTATGAAGATCTAAGACTAACAAAATTCATGGAAGATTGAATGATGAAGAATGAAACGTGTTGAAGGCATAAGTTTTGAGGAAGGTTGAAGCGGCAAAATCAATGAAGGAGATTAAGAGACAAAATCTATGGATGAGAAGAAAATAGTTTATCATGTCTATAAAAGGAGACAAGAGATTCATAATGAAAAAATGTGTGTGAGAAGATTGCATTCATGTGAAGTTGGTCAGAAAGGTTAAAGAGAGAACCAAGAAATTCTGCAGACAACAACAAGCGTTAGAGAAAAGAATTAACCAAGCATAACAGAGTTGGAGGATACAAAGAAATTAAAGTGATTATGATGGCCATAGGTATTATGAGCTTAGCATAGATTTGAATATCTACAAAGGGAGTTGTATTTGAATCATATCATTTATGGTTGCATTCTAACCATTTCTACAGATAAATCTCTTAACCGAGTGGGAATTAATAGTCTTTATTTATTTCATTATGACATTCAATGAATGTTGATTGTTTTCTTGTTGACCGCATAGTGAATGTTTGGTCACAGAGAACTGTTAGTGATAAATCCTCTAACAAAGTCACACCTTACAGTGTGTTTTGTAACCTTTAATAGGGTTCGCTCTTAACTGAGCTCACCTCAGGAGAGTGAAATTATTTCAGGTACCAATCCCAAGTGGTTTTTCCCCTAACAGGGTTTCCACGTTAAAAACCAAGTGTTATATGTGTATGGATGTGATGATTTATTATTTTACTTTACACATAATTACTGGTTTGATCGATATATACACTAATTAATTTATTGGTATTCAGTTAATGAACAGAAAGGCACAGACAAAGTTTTACTGAGTTATTTAGATTAATTGAAAGATTTGTTTTATACATCTGGGAGTATTTGGGACTATAGGATAACTAGACTTAACTAATTCACCCCCCCCTCAGTTATCTGGCAATTGGTATCAGAGCGAGAGTACTTGAAGGAAGAAGTTTGAAGGACCTAAGTTAAAGATCACAAGATGTATAAGAGAGGTGCCAAAGCCGAAAAAAGATAATTTCTCAACATGGAAAAGTAGGATGAAGTTATATCTATCAGGGATTGGAGATTCTGCAATATACTACTTAGAAAATGAGTTTATAACTCCCACTGGTCCTTTGACTGTCACACGGATGAAAGAAAGATAAGAACATAATGCTATGATGATTGAGATTGATTCTTCTTTATCGGATGTTGAATTTGAAGACATTAAGACATGTACAACTACAAAGAAGATGTGTGACAAGTTTACACTAGTTCATAGAGGAGATGTGAATGTGCTAAGGGAAAAAGCTAAAAGTCTAAGAGGTAAATTTGATGATATGAAGATGAAAGAAGGTGAAAACATCACTCAGTACATCAAGCGAATCAAGAAAGTGGTGAATGCTATCCGAGGAGCAGGTGGAACTATTGATGAAGACACTGTGGTAAGTAAAATTCTCAGAACATTGTTACGTGCCTATGTTATTAGAGTCTCTGCAATTTATAAAATGATAGAAGCTCCTAGTAATAATATTTCACTTGATATTTTGATTGGAAGATTGACTGTATTTGAGCTTAATAACTATGACAACGGTATATTACATAAGGTAGAATCTGCATTTATGTCATCTCTAAAAATTGGAAGATCAAGTAGTAGACATAAAATAAGAAATGAGAGTGAAAGTGAAGCTAAAGGAGATGAACTTGATGAACTTGAAGCACTAATGGATAGAAGACTACAAAAGGGAAAAATAAGATATAAAGGTAAACTACCCTTGGTATGTTTTAAATGTAAAGAGATTGGTCATGTTGCTACAAGTTGTCCTGATGGGAAAGATGATGAGAAAAAAAATGAAAGATCAAATGAAAGGAAGAATGATAGAAGAAATTACTGAGATCATAGATGTAACTGACAGTATGACAAAAGAGACAATCGAGACCACAAAGATAAAGGCAAGAAGGCATGCTACCTAGTTGAAGATGAAGCTGATGACACTGAGACCAAAATTGATGAAGTCATAGAAGTGGTATTTTTTGCATTGAAGGAATATTCCAAAGAAGAAGAAAGGTATGTTGAAAAAGCACTTATTTCTAAAGTTAGTAAGAATGATACTTGGATTATTGATAGTGGCTACACACATCATATGACTGGCGATGAAGAAAAAATTGAATATCTTGAACATTATAATGGTGGATCTGTGAAAATGGGAAATGATACACCTTGTTTAGTGAAAGGTAAAGGCTCTCTATTGTTGAATAATAAGATTAGACGTGAAAATAAATATTAGGTGAAAGGACTTAATTATAATTTGGTGAGTGTAGAACAGCTGAATAACACTGGTCACCGAGTTGCATTTGAGAATAGAAAGGTGAGAATCTATGATGAGGATGGAAAATAAATTGGTACTGGTGCACAATCAAAAGGTAATTTATTCTATCTAGACAATGCTAAAACTTCTTGTTTTTTGTCTAAAAATGAAGATGTTTGGTTATGACACAAGAGGTTATGTCATGTGAACTTTGACAACATGGTTAAAATTAGTAAGAAAAAGAAAGTTAGAGGTTTACCGAGAATATCTAAACCTGACCATGTAATGTTCAAACAATGTCAAATGGGTAAGATGTCAAAGTCTAGTTTCAAGAGAAAACATTACTCATCTAATGCTATTTTGGATTTAGTTCATACTAACTTATGTGGTCCTATGAGAACTTAGAGTTATTATGGAGACATATATTTTATCTTATTTGTTGATGATTTCTCTAGGATGATGACCATCATGTTCTTAAAAGAAAAATTATAAGCTTTCAACAAATTTAAATGGTACAAAGAAAAAGTTGAAAGAGAAAGTGGTAAGGAACTAAAATGCTAAAGGTCAGATAGAGGTGGTGAATTTATTTTTGATGAGCTCACTAAATTTTGTAATGAGCATGGAATAAAGAGACAAGTATCTATACCAAGAACACCCCTACAAAATGAGATTTCTAAAAGGAGGAATAGATTAATTGTTGATTGTGATAGAACATTGATGATTGAAAAGGATGTTGCAAAAATGTATTGGAGAGAAGTTGTTAGTACTATTGTTTACACACTGAATCGAGTTCAACTGAAGAAAGAATCAAATAAGATATCTTATGAATTATGGTATGGTTACACACCTAATGTGAGTTATTTCAAAATATTTGGAAGTAGATGTTACATTCTGAAAGATGATAGAAATGGAAATTTTGATTCAAAAGGTGATGAAGGGATATTTTTAGGATATTCTACTAAAAGAAAGGATTATAAATGTTTGAACAAGGCTACTAACAAATGCTTGAAAGTGAAAATGTGAGAGTTGATGAGTTTGCAGAAAATAATGACGAAGAAAGAAAAAAATAATCGAAAGACTATGGTAGATTTGTTTATATTGAGGAAATTGAAACTCTACCCAAGCAACAGTTTGACGTTACCGTGCAATAGAATAATACTACCAAGAAACAATCTATACAAACTGAGTATCAACAAATAGTTACTGATGAGAGTGATGATCATGCATCGAGTGGAGAATACATTGAAGATTAGAGATCTGAACCTGTACTTGCAAAGTGTGTGAGAAGACACCATCCACATGATCAGATAATTGGAGACAAAAGAGAAGGAATGATGACTTGAAGTAAGTTAAGAAACAACACATGTTTAGTTTGTGAATTTGAACCTAAAACTGTTAGAGATGCATTGGCAAATGATGAATGGATTAAGGCAATGAATGAAGAGATTGAGAAAATACAAAAAAACAAGACATGGACATTGGCACTGAGACCAAAAGACAAAAATGTGATTGACACAAAATGGATATTCAGAAACAAATTGAATGAGAATGGAGAAGTAACAAGGAAAAAAGAAAGACTAGTTTGCAAAGGTTATGAACAAAAAGAAGGAATTGATTATGGAGAAACTTTTGCACCCATTGTTAGACTTGAAGGAGTAAGAATACTACGTGCATATGTTGCTTACAAAGGATTTAAGGTATATCAAATGGATGTGAAATCTACATTTCTAAATGGGATACTTGAAGAGGAGGTATACATTGAACAACCTGAAGGTTTTATGGATCCTAATCAGAAGAATATGGTATGTAACCTACACAAGGCATTATATGGATTGAAACAAGCACTAAGAGCATGGTATGAAAGATTACATTCTTATCTCATAAGAATTGGATTTGTTAAAACAAGTGACAGCAACAATTTGTATTTGAAATGTGAAACTGATGATAAGATTCTTATTGTTGAAATATTTGTTGATGATATCATATTTGGAGGTCATGATAACCTATGTAAATCTTTTGTTGATGAAATGAGGAAAGAGTTTGAAATGTCGATGTTTGGTGAGATCAATTTTTTTATTGGATTATAAATATTACAACATAAGGAAGGCATATACATCACACAATCTAAATACATAAAAAAAAGTGTTGAAGACATTCGGTATGGAAGATTCAAAATGAGTTGGTACACCTATGGTAACCGGATGCAAGATGACAAAGGATGACAAGTCAACCAAGGTAAATCAAACTTTATATAGATCAATGATTGGCAAGTTGATGTATGTTGTGCATAGTGGACCAGATATTGCACATGCGGTTGGAATTGTAGCTAGATTCTCTGTTAATCCTAAAGAATCACACAAGACTATTGTGAAAAGAATTTTGAGATACTTGAAGAACACTGAAAATTATGGATTATGGTATAAGAAAGAAGGAAATTTTGAACTAAAAGTTTACACTGATGCTAATTGGGCTGGAAACATTGATGATAGAAAAAGAACTACAGGTGGATCAATCTTTTTGGGAGAAAGATTGGTAACTTGGATAAGTAAGAAAAAAAGATACATTTCTCAGTCTAGTGCAGAAATAGAATATGTTGTTGTTGTTGCTAATTCTTCAAATATTACATGGATAAAGTAATTATTGGAAGGTATGAATGAGGAGATCACTAATCCAGTGATAATCTATTGTAATAACACAAGTGTTATTAATATTTCAAAGAATCCAGTGATGCATGCAAAGACAAAGCACATATCTATTAAGTATCACTATTTGAGAGAGAAAGTTCCAGAAAAGCTAGTCAGATTGGAATATGTGAAGTCACAAGAGAAAATTGCTGATATATTTACAAAACCATTACCGAATGACACATTTGAATACTTGAGAAGATGGAAAACAAGTTAAAATTGCATATATGTACATGCAAGGTACAAGAATCTGAACTGAACAACAGAGTTGCTGATTTGGCTACTAAAGAGCTGATTTCTTTTTGGCATTGTTGTCAAAGGGAAAGAGAATAAATGAAATATACAGAAATGGAATAAGAGAGATTGCATGAAATATTTAGAAAAATCTATAGGGAGAGAGATGATCAGGAAACATTGGAGAGAGATATCAGTTAGAAATGAAGCTAACCAAAAGGGAGAGACATTGATGTTGTGTAGTGATTAAACATATTAAATGCATAAGCTAGGGAAAGCTTATCGAGTCACAACATATATATACAAAGTTGTAGACAAATATTTGGTATTCTATGGCATATTTTATATTGTGTTGCTATCAATGCCAAAGGGAGATACTGTTATACTAAAACTGATTGAATACTTGAAAGGGAGAAATTGTTATAGTACAAAGGTATATGTGACACATGAAATCAGTTATTATATTGTCATTGATGTCAACTAGTTTGGACTGTACTTATCATGTTAGTTACAAACATCTAAAGAAGGAAATAATGGTGAAGGAATGAGATATTAACATGAAGATGAGATGTATGAGTAAGATATGGATATGGTATTTATTGGGTAACTTATTGATGAGTCTATGACAATATGTTAGTGATTTGATTGTATTACATAATTTTGTTAAGAATTGAAGATAAAGAATGGACAAGTTTATGTGGTCGGTAAATGAAGAACTTAGCATACACTGAGTTGAAATAGTGTACACTGATCAAGTGTAGTGTATACCGAGTACAGTATTAACTGAGTAAGAATTCACCGACACATAAAGGTATTGACTGAGTGAAAGAAATAAAATGGAACATGTGATTGTCGACTAAAGATGATGAACTAGATGAATATGGATGATTTTGAGGTTATAGATAAAGTTTGTTATGAAGATCTATGATTGAAAAAATTCATGGAAGATCAGATGATGAATAATGAAATGTGTTAAAGGCACAAGTTCTGAGGAAGGTTGAAGTAGAAAAATCAACAAAGGAGATTAAGAGGAAAAATCTATGGATGAGAAGAAAATGGTTTATCATGTCTATAAAAGGAGACGAGATTCATAATGAGAAAATGCACATGAGAAGATTACATTCATACGAAGTAGGTCCAACATGTTAAAGAGAGAGAACCGAGCAATTCTGCTAACAACACTGAGCGTAAGAGAAAGGAATTAACCGTGTAGAACAAAGTTGGAGGATAAAAAGAAATTGAAGTGATTATGATGGCCAGAGGTATTATGAGCTTAGCATAGATCTAAAAATAAGCAAAGGGAGTTGTATTCGAATCAAATCATTTACTGTTGCATTCTAATCGTAATCACCTAAAAATGGTCAAGATCAATTCAAGTGAGCAACTAAGGCAAAATCAAAGCATAAATTGCAATCAAGCCAAAATCCAATAATAATTGAAAATCAAAATCTAATAAATCAATTTAAATCAATTAAATCAAGATAAATCAATCAATTTTATAATTAATCTAATTAATTGTATAGTTCAATTTAAATCAAATTAACCCATTCAAGGGGTACACATGGCTAAACAAATCAATTAAATTCAATTATTAAATCCCTATTTTCCCTCACCCACCACATGGGAGGAAAATGCCTCAACCAATGGGAATTAAGGATTGGACTCACATAGATCAAGCTCAAATCGAATCTCCACACATAAGGTCAGAGCATCTTGACCACTCATTTTGTCTCTTTGTCCCAAGCTTTGAGGACAAACCATTTAAATTGTCCTTAAAGGTGGAACCATGGACTTAACCTTAATACAACCATGATGAAATTAACTCCACCCCCTATGCTTGCCAAAATATATAAAAGAAAGACCAAAATTGGGAGAAAGGAATCCACATATCTGAAAATTGCATCAAACTTATTGAGAATTTTAGCTAGAAAGGCATTTTAGGCTAAATTGAGCATAGTTTTCTTTGGAATTCACTTAATTAGCTTAATCATTTATCACTTCTCATTTTAGAGATGTCACTAATGGAGGCTTGTTGAGAGCTTACCATTAGCATATCTAAATAGAGAGCCATAGAGTGCTCATTGTCTTAAATAGCTCATTACTTTGTGGTTTAATTTAGTTATTTGATTATTTATTGATGAACTAGCCTTATGAAGTTACTTGCCACAATACACAAAATGGCACCCACTGTGGGGCATTAAGCCTCAATCGTTTAAGTTTTGGACAAATTGCTAGATTTTAGTATTTTCTTATTTTTATCTATGTTTTACAGGTAAAGCTGGGCATCTGAGACTTTCTGCAACACGTACAAGCATTCTTGTTGTGCATTTAAGGCCTGAAGCTGTGTGTTTGAGATAAATTATTGTGCCTTTACACAGAGAAGTTGCGCATTCAAGAACTTTTATCTTATGTCTTTCTTTCTTTTTGCACATTCACCCTAACCTCAGAGCACATTTAATCCATTCTACAGTGCATTCCAAGTTTCATTTATGTGCATTTTCTAGTTTAAACAATGCATTTAATTTTTGTTGTTGCGCATTTAAATATTTTTGTTGTGCATTCAAGGGTTTTAATAATGTGTTTAAGCATTTCTGCTGCGCTTTTGACTATTTTAATAAATTTACAAATCTAACAGTCTGAAATGAATTTCCTATGGTTTTTTTATGACAGGTCATAAAAAGGTCAAAAATCCAGAGAGCGAAAATAACAGTGAGGATAAATCCATAGCAAGAAGGATCAACAAGGAGAACATAGCTCACGTCAAACGCATTTTGGAGGATTCCAAGCAGGAAGGCGAGGCATATGAACATTATTTACAAGTTGTAATTGCTTATAAATCAAATTTTGTATCCTTAAATTGGATTTTTATGCCTTGATCATTTTTAGTTAAATTTGAAAACTAAGGCTTAGAATCCATTTTTGTTTGTTTTCCTTCATTTTTCTTGGTTGTGTTGACTAACTATTTCAAAGAAGAGGCAAAGGAGTTGGAACAATCGCCACTAGGTGAGTTGAAAATATAAAAATATCAATCGAAAATGCCCCTAGCCTTAGCTAGCTTTGAAATAACGTAAGACTTCAAACTTTGGTCAATTTTTACTTAAATTTTGGCATTTTCACTTCAAATCTAGTAATTAGAACAACCTATTATTGTTTGAAAAATTTTATGCTAGGCCTATGCTCTTCACTTTTCAAGTGAATCAAAATGCCAAAACTATCAAGTTTATTGATTAAAATAAAGGCTAGGGAATGAACAAGCATTAAAATAAAAAACCCCTTGTTTGTGGAGGAAAATAGAAATACTTGATTCTCATTAGTTAGAGGGTTTCGTAAATTAAACATTGTTAATTGTACTTGGGAGTGCAAGAATAGGAGGGATATGGTCTTCACCTTTTGGTGAATCAAACTCCCAAACCTATCTCTTCATTCCATTTATTCGCTTTCAAATGAACATGCTAGAACTTTAGTGGGCTCACCTCTCGAGAATTTGTCTTAACGAGGCCGGTGAGAGGGACAACCCAAAGTGGGATACAATTTCCTTTGATGCAATAATCTGACCCACTATAAAACAAAATGCATTCATCCTTAATGGGGTGAATGAAAAAAGAATATTAAGTATCAAACTTCCTCTAGTAGTCCTTTGGGATTGTGCAAAACTCTGACATACCAGTGGTGGGAAGCCCCTTATTTTTGGGGGATGAAATTTGATATCTCTTTTGAAGGAAATATTTAATAGTACCTTGTTAACTTAGAAAGACTACCTTGTAAAGCCATGCTTACGAACCAACTTGTCAAATAGATAGATTACTTGAAGTTACTTATTGTGAAAAACTCGTGATAACACTTGAACATTTCAAACACTTTGTGTGTAGAGGGTTAAAAAGAACAAGTGTACTTGTGATTTCTTTGTTTGAAGATACATATAACAAGTGAGAAACATCCATTTGAAAAATCATCTTATATTTTTAATATCTTCTTAAAAAGAACAATCACCAAGTTTGGGGAAAATAATTTCAATTCAAACCTTTGTTGATGCTGGTTTTCACATGATCACACAAATTAAAACTATCCTTACAAGAACAAGGCACTTGCACAACACAAGAGGTCCCTGAATTCATATTTCAGACTCCTTTCATTGAAACTCTAGAATAAGAGGATAGTCTCCCAAACCTATTTGAAGAAAGAGTCAATCCAATGGATCAAAACATAGCATTTTATGACTATCTTCATGGGGGAAACAATGAGGAACAAGGAAAAACAAAACAAGGAACCACTAACCAAGCGAACCGGGGACCAAAGGAGACAACCGAAGAAAGAGCGAATAGGGCAGCCCAAGATCCTGAATTCCTTGAGATTATGGAGAAACTTTTAGAGAGAAATAACGAAATATATTTCCTTAACTTAGCCCAATTAGGGGTCAAACTTCCTCATGACTATGACATCGCAACATTAAAGAAAGATGAGGAAGAGGAGAATCCTTTAGGTGCTATGAATACAAAACTCAAAATGTTTCAAGCTCAAATTGATACCATGAAGAAAGCGACTGAACCAAAGCCCTTTTCCATCAAGGCTTTATGCCCATTTCCATTTGATAGGAGTTTGGTTATGGCACCTTTCCCGCTTAATGTGGTCTTTCCTAAATATGATAAATACGTGGGTAAATCAGACCCTCAAGACCATTTAAGAGAATTTTTTGCCTTAAGTATAGAATTTATGCATGATACTACCTATTTAATGAGGCATTTCCAAGAAGCCTAGGAGGCCAAGCTATGGAGTGGTTTTCCAAATTGCCACAAGGAATTAAAATGTTTGAAGAACTGGCCTCAAAATTTGTGACTCATTATTCCTATAACATAGAGCACGAAATCACCATACTCAATCTATGCGATATAAAACAAAGAGATGGTGAGTATTTTCTAGGGTTTCTCCAAAGATGGAGGACGGTTTTCACATGACACCCACAAAGTATACCCAAAAAAAAAAAAGATGGAGATATTTATGAACAACTTAAACATGTAGATGAACTATAGGCTCCAACTTCAATGTCCCCCTACATTTGAAAAGATTATCGAAAATGGGATAAAAATTGAAGAAGTGTTGGTAAAAAGAGGTGAAATTAAACTATTCAAAGACAACAAAGGTTATACCAACACTAATAACAACAATAACTTAACTAATTATAATAATAACAAAGGAGCCAATAACAATAATGATAAACCAAGATTATGGTTGAAAAACACCAATAAGAATCTTGTGAATGATGGAGTTGTGGAGACACACAACTTAAAGGCTACCCCTTTTAATTTATCAAGTGGGTCAAATCAAATATATAATGTTAATCAAATGACCAAAACTCCTTCTAACAATAACAACAATAACAACAGCAACCCTTTCAACAATTCAAATGTCAATAAGCCTAAACCTTTCTTTCCTGCATTCCAAAGAAGGAAATTCACATTCATAGGTGAACCATTGGAAAATGCTTTGAGAACTCTCATGGACAACAAAATCATTGTTCTACCTGAATCCAGGCCATATGAGCCTCAAGTCAAACCAACATGGTGGAATGACTCGTATCATTGTGAATACCATTGTAACAAAGGACATAAGACTAACGAATGAATGAAGTTAAAACACCTAGTCCAAGACTTAATTGATGATGGTACCATAAAGGTGGAAGGACCTCAAAACAATGAGGATCACACAGTTTTTAAGAACCTTTTCTTAAATCATGAAAATGGGGAAATATCAAATGCTAACCACAATAACAAGAGGGGTAATGAAAAGGTAAAATTTTCCCATACTTATGATAATACTATAAATTCCCTAAGTGGTTGCGACAATGCAATCAATGTGATTGTGGTAAAGGAAAAAAAAAAGGAAGTGACATCTAATGTTGTGACTAGGGGGCAAGCATCATAAATCACTCTATCAAGAGGTGCCCCTAGAATCATCCTACCTAATCAAACATCCCCTTCTTCAAAACAATACAATTTGTTAGATCAACTTCAACAAACCCTTGCGCAAATTTCCATTTTGGAATTACTCAAAATTTCACCTACTCATAAAGAGATTTTGGAATTTAAGGCCCTTGTTGAAACCAATGTACCTTTGAATTTGGATGCGGACAAGTTCCAAAATGTGGTAGGACAACTTGTTGCACCCCATTGTCTATCCTTCTCCGAGCAAGATGATATGTCTTTAAATCATCTGAAAAAATTTCCATTGCATATTGAGGTGTTAATCCATAAACATAGGGTTAAGAGAGTCCTCATTGATGGGGGAGCTGGCCTAAATATCTGCACATTAAACCTTGTCAAAGCCTTAGGATATTCAAAGGAAGCTATTGATCCTAAGAGAAAAATAACTATTAAAGCTTACGATGATGAAGAAAGGGCATCCAAAGGAATAATAGTCATTCCCATTCGAGGAGGTCCAATGCAAAAACAAAGTATTTGTCAATTCCTAGATATGAAATTAATCTATAATTTCTTATTAGGAATGCCATGGATACACAAAATGTAAGCGGTACCCTCTACGTACCATCAATGCTTGAAGTTTACTTATATGGGACAAGAAGTCATGGTGAGTGGAGATTTGAATCCATTCCAATATTGCAATAACCTTAAACCCATAAATGACTCCTTGGTCCCCATAACACAGAAAGATCTATGTTGATAAGAATAGAACAAGGACAAAGCTCAAAGGATCTTTCATCCTTAAAAGGAAAAGAAAAGGTAGAGAAAGAAGATGTTGTTGTTGAAAATCATCAAATTCCCACTAACTTGGCTACCTCAACTAAAGGAAAGGAGGAAGTTAGTGAGGAAAGTGCTCATGAATAAAAAGAAGACCAAACATAATCTATCCAATTACACACCTGTAAGGAGGCCCATTATCAAAAAATGGATAACATGATGAAGAGTTTTGAGAAACAATGAAAAATCAAACAAAAAGGTGTGGGTTAATACTCTTTATCTATGATGGATCTACCCTAATCTTCAAAGTCCCATGGAAAACCCTCTAGCCTACATACACCCCATAAATACAATGACCACTTTGTAAGGGCTAGTACTTCTTCATCTATGGATGAAGAGGATAATGAAATTCTAAAATGGCTATATAAAGATGATGGGTCAAGTTCCCATGAAAAACATATCCAAAATATTAGTATTCCTACTCATTAATATGGCAAAGGGTTTCAAATAATGTAGAAAATAGGTTATAAAGGACAAGGACCTTTGGGTACAAGAAATAAAGGGTTAATTGAACCCATTAAAATGTCTTGGAGGGATAGCAAGGAAAAATCTAGATTGGGGTATCTTGAACAAGGGTACACTCAAAAGAGACACCCCATGATTTATGACCAAATTTTGCAACTAGGTTCACAAAGAGATGAAGATTCAAACAATTAGGAGTGGGACTCATTGTCAAGTGAGTCTTGCCAAGATAAATAGGTGGATGTGATTCACACTTATACTCCTAACAAAGGAAAATAACAAGAAATAGCTTCAAGATCGAATCATAATCAAGCATCAAGTTCTAATCAAGAAGTTCTAGAAAATGTGCCAAATCAAGAAGCTAAAGAAAATCAATGGGTAGGAGAGCCTTATGTTCCATCATGTATACCTACTATAGGAGGATCTAGTGATAGTTTTAATCCAAGAGATTTTTACCCATTAGAAACCTGAGAGGATTCAAGTGAGGAGGATTTTGACTCAAGTTCTCTAGAACACCTAGAAGAGGTGCATGATATAAATTTAATCGATACAATGTTAGAACCTTCCAATGAGGTCATATCCTTAAACCCTATCAATCCAAACTGAAACATTGATCCCTTATCTCTTGTCTATTCGGAACTCATCGAATGGGATTCCCTTGAACCCACTACCCTTCCCACATTCTTGAATGAAAAATTGGTGTCCCAATACCTAAATGTGGTTGAACCTTCTTCTACCAACGAATATCAAGAAGTGATGAAGGGAAGTATCCAATCTCTCAGTTCAGATATAAATGAAAGAAACAAAAATATATAAAATTGAAAGAATCTAATGTTGAAAACCACAATGTGGTAGCATTAGATCAAAAAGAGAAAGAAATAAAGAATGTTTCCGAAGGTGAAAACCCAATAGAGGCACCTCAGGAAGAGAGGTTGGATACTTTGTCTAAACATTATGAGGAAAGGTCACCTATTTTGCTAGAACCAACAAAGAAATTTAACATTGGGTCAAAATTAGAACCAAGGATTATACACATAGCAACATCCTTATCAAGTGAAGAAAAAGAGGATTTTATGAAATTCTTCAAGGAAAGACAAAAAAAATTTGCATGGTCATATGATGATATGTTGGGATTAGATCCAAACTTGATAATGCATCATTTAAAAATCAAAGAAGGAGTAAGACCAGTTAAACATAAATTGAGGAAAATGCACCCACACATAGCACTTCTTGTCAAAGTGGAATTGGAAAAGTTACTAAAAGTGGGATTCATAAGAGCCATCGACTATGCCGAGTGGATATCAAACATTGTGCCTATTTCAAAACTAGACAAGTCTATAAAAATTTGCATGGACTTTAGAGATCTCAATCTCGCATGTCCGAAAGATGATTTTCCATTACCAAGCATAGATGCTATAGTGGATTTAACAGTGGGTCACTCAATTTTCTCTCTCATGGATGGATTTAGTGGCTATAGTCAGATTAAAATAGCACCTGAAGATCAAGATAAAACAACTTTCACATGTACATGGGGGACATTTATCTAGAATATTATGCCCTTTGGTCTTAAAAATGTAGTAGAAACATATCAATGAGCCATGACTACTATATTTCATGATATGATGCATAAATTCGTAGAGGATTATGTGGATGTGTATACTTGAAAAAATCCCATTCAATGGAAGAACATCTACCTATTCTAGAGAAAATATTCACAAGGTTGGAGCTATGTGTGTGAATTTTGTACGTGATCTGTAGACACAACACTTTAGTAAAATATTAGAGGTTAGTTAAAATCAAAATCGTGCAATAATTGAAACTAAACTAACCAGACGATTTACTACCTTCTAGTAGATGCGAGTATGTATTGTCAGATTATACCGAGATCAGTGACCTTGACGACACCTAAACAAAGGATTTGAATGCAAAATCTAGATATGGAATGAATGCAAATTAATCTTTTTTTTTTTATTGTCTATGCAATAAGAATGAAAAATCTGGATATGAAATCTAAAATCTATATGAAATTTTATATGCAAAAATTCTAACAATGATATGAAAAAAAAGGTGATCTCACAAAGCTATTGATTCGCAAAGAAGCTTCGATTCTCCAGATAGCAATTCGCCAGCATAAGTTTGCAAAAATATGAGATGTTGATATGAAGGGCTGAGGCCTTAATTTATAGCAATCTAAGGCTTTGGAGGTGCATGAATAAAAGCCATAAATCACCCAGTTGATTTTTAGTTTTAATTCACAAAATCATGCAAAAGTAGAGTTTAACTCAAAATAGAGTTTAGATTTAATTGATAATTGATAGTTGTCTGCTTTTCTAATTGGGCATGTTTTATTTATGAATTAATTTAATAATAAAGTGTTTTATTTCCAACTTAACTGATTTTGAAAAATAAACAATTGATTTATGGGTTAATCAATTATTTTTCAAACTTTTATTCAAAAACAATATTATTAAAAATTGACAACTTGCTTTAATTAATTAAACAAGAATTTAATCAATTATTCATAGGATTTTGGATTTATTGTCAAAATTTAAATAATACAATTTAGGAATAAATATAATTAACTTCAATTAAACAATTAAGTGGCAGAATTAAATCTAATTAATTAAATATTTGAGAATATTCAATTAATCAAACTTTAGGATAAATAGGATTTATCGCCAAATAATCATTAAATCAAAGATAATTAGGATAAATAGGAATATTAATAGGAATATTCCCCGATGTAGAATTTAGGATAATGAATTAGGATTCAATGATGTGTCGATGTGCCTTAGGTTAGGACTTTGATGTCAGTTTCATTCGATGTGTCCATATAGGGGGTTAATGAACCTATAGCCCATTTTTGGGGTATTACAGGAGCAGCTCAAAGTAAGACTCAAGCCCAAGAAATGTGCATTCGGGGTACAATCAGGAAAATTGCTAGGCTACATAGTTTCAGCCAAAGGAATAGAGGTAGACCCCACAAAAGTAAAAGAAATAAAGGAAATGGGGCAACCTCGAAATATAAGCCAAATGAGATCACTCTAAGGGATAATTCAATCAATCAAAAGGTTCATATCACAACTGGCGGAGAAATGTCATTCTTTTACTCAACTCCTTCACAAGGACATGGTATTTAGATGGGATGACAAGTATGAAGAAGCATTCACATTACTTAAAAAGTACCTGATGAATCCACCTACTTTGATGCCACCAATAAGAGGGAAGCCCTTGATTTTGTACATTTCAGTGACAGAACATGCTTTAGGGGCACTCTTGGCTCAAGAGGATAAAAATGGAAAAGAAAAAGTCATTTATTACATAAGCAAAACCTTGGTAAAATATGAGTTGAATTACACCTTTATAGAAAGAGCATGTTTAGCGGTAGTTTTTGCTTCCCAAAAACTATGACATTATATGTTATCTCATAAAATCGGACTCATAGCAAAAATTGATCCATTGAAGTATCTCCTAAGTAAAATAGCCTTGACAGGGAGATTGGCCAAATGGGTCATGGTGTTGAGCGAGTTTGATATAGAATATGTGGATAGAAAGAAAATAAAAGGTCAAGTGATAGCGAACCAACTAGCGGAGGCACCGTTAGAAGATGAACATCCTATTCAGGTAGAATTTCCAGATTTAGAGATAATTAATGTTGAAGCAAAGACATGGAAATTATACTTTGATGGCTCTTATACCCAACATTGATTAAGAGAAGGAATAATATTAATTACTCCTCAAGGATCAATGATCCCTAAACCATACAAGCTACTATTTCCATGTGTAAACAATATAGCTGAATATGAGGCACTAGTCATTGACATCAAATTAGTCTTGAAATGGAAGGTGACATAATTGCAGATATATGGAGATTCTTAATTGGTCATTAATCAGATAAATGATGAGTATCAAACCAAAGATGATAACTTGATACCCTACAAAAACATGATAGAAGATCTCAAGAAATACTTCACATTAATTAAATTTGAACAAGTGCCAAGAGACAAGAACAAAGCAGAAGATGCTATGGATACATTAGCTTCACTTCTCCAAATACCGGACCAAAGCGCAAGATATGAGTTCTTGGTAGAAGAAGTGGGACAACCCGCACTTCACTCTTCCCATCCCCACACCATTTTCCTATTAGTGGGAGATGAATCACCTTGGTATATATCCATTTATATGTACCTAAAAGACCAAACTTTACACATGGACCAAACCCGAAACCAAAAGAGAAATTTCATAAGACAAGCCTCTCGCTATACCCTAGTATCCAACACATTGTATCATAAAAGTCTAGATGGAATACTTTTAAGGTATTTAGAGAAGGAGGAATCAATTTTAGCCCTATAAGAAATCCACAAAGGAATTTGTGGGTCACATTCGAATGGGTTAACCTTAGCAAAGAAACTTCTTAGGATAGGTTATTATTGGCCTTCTATGGAAAATGATGCATGCCACTTTGCGAAGACTTGTCAGAAATGTCAATAACATGAGAACCTGATTCATGTGCCAACTCAAGAACTACATCTAATGACTACATCGTGGACCTTTTATTAATGGGGGTTGGATCTAATAGGGATGATTTATCCACCGTCATCAAATGGTCATAAGTTCATTATTACTACAACTGAATACTTTACCAAATGGGTAGAAGCTGTGTCATTATCCACTGCCATAGGAAATAAAATTTACATGTTCGTATTGAACCACATAATTTGTAGGTATGGTGTTCTCCAAGCCATCATAACTGATAATGCAAAACATTTCAAGAACAAGGAATTGAAATAATTATGTGAAAAATTCCATGTGGTACATCATTCATCTTCAATATATTACCCGTAAGGTAATGGACAAGTGGAGGCTACAAATAAAAATATCTTGAAAATATTGAAGAGAACAATGGACAATTTAGGTAGAGATTGGCATATTCAAATAAATCCTACTATATGGGCATATAGGACAAGTATCAAAATGCCAATAGGAGCTACACCATTCTCATTGGTTTATGGAGCTGAAGCATTTTTACCTTTAGAGGTAGAAATCTCATCCTTAAGAGTTTCACTACATGGATTGTTGAGTGAAGAAGACTATAGGGTTGCTAGAATACAAGATTTGGAGTTTCTAGATGAAAGACAAAAACAAGCCTTTGATCATCTAAAAGTGTATCAGAATCGAATGTCAAGGAATTATAACAAGCACATCAAACCAAGGACATTCCAGATAGGTGATCTAGTGTTAAGAGAAAACCCTAAAAATCAAGCAGAAAGAGAGAAGTAAGGGAAATGGGAAGAAAACTAGTTAGGACCTTTTGTGATTACTTCTTTTGGAACGGTCACATACAAACTAGTTGATTGTGATGGAGAAGAGTTGTAAGAACCCATCAATAGTATACACTTGAAAAGATTCTACACATGAAGTAGATGAAAGGGTATAAAGAAAAAGAGTATCAGAAAATCAAATGAGGGAGCATCCTGTTTATTGTACATATTCAAAAGAGATCCTAAAAACCCCAAAAACATTGAGAAACATAAAAGAAAGAAAAAAATCAAAAATACAGAAAAGATCAAAAACAATGGAAAGCTGAGCATGAAGAAATCTAAAAACATTCAGAAATGATCCTCAATAAAATGATGTCTTGGTGAAAACCTAGAAAATAGGTGACTTGATGATAAATACAAAAAAAAATTAAAAAGGAGAAAAATACAAAAAAATTTGAAAAAGAAAAAAAGTGCCTTGGTGAAAACCTAGAAAATAGGCACCTTGGTAGAAAAAAAAATTAAAAGCTTGAAAAGAGAAAAAAGAGAAAATCAATTCAATCGGTGAAAACCTGGTAAATAGGCGCTATTGGGAGTCAAGTCAGGTCTCATGCCTAGTCGTCATCCTTGTAGATATTACATTCGCCAGTATTTGTATATAATGCATAATAAAACCCTAGAATTGCATTTGTGAATACCTAAAGCTTTCGTCCTAGGTCTGAAAAGTGTCCAAGTCCAACAACGCATTGACATCTAACTGGGGGAAAATCTATCTTAAAAGAAAGAAGGATTCATCAAATCAAATATCAATTGACACAAAATCAATTCATCAAATCACAAGCGGAACACTTAAACAATCAAATCCTAATCCAAAATTCAAATCAAACAAATGCCAACTTTTGATCCAATATCTCACAAAGACCTTACCTTTATTAGGATTAAAAATATGAAATGGATGGAACTATACTTGAAATATGGATTTGAGAAACATGGAAAAAAATTTCTAAGTGATTACTTGATTGATGAAATCATGTCTTTCTAGCAAATCGATGAAGTCTTGGACCAGATAAGAAATGATGAAAACATGATATTTTATTGGTTTTTGAATGAGTGTTTTAAGATCAAGGTCTTAAAATATGTATCATCTGTCTAAGGACATGATCATCAAAGAATCATCGAGGACATGTACATATGGTGAAACTGAGATCTTTGTTTGTTTACGCAAAAGGATACCTTGGATATTTTGATGTTCAATATCATAATACCAAAATCCACTTGCAACATTGAATTTGACGAAAGTGGTATTCATACTCTCATGATTGGAATCAATCAGTGATAGTTGTACCAAGATTGGAATGCAACATGGAAGGGAAGCGATATTCATATCATCATGGTTAAACTAGTGATGATTGTACCAATTTCAAGTCTCAAAATTGCTCAATGATGAAAATAAGCTCCTAAATTGTGAATAGTGACAACTAGTTGCATCCATATTAGATTAAATGCATTTAAATTGATTTATTTCTTATCTTAAAAACTGATTTGGAAAGAGAAAAGATGGGGTGGAGTAAACTAAAATAAAAAAATGTCATCAATACCTTATGTGATAAAATGTGTTGGAAATCGAAAAATCAAAATCAAGTTTAGATTAAGGTGCATTGCATTAGATCAATTAAACCACATTGCATTTTCTATACATTCATCATATTAGTTGCATTTAACATATAATTGCATTCACTTCATTGCATTATTCATTAAGGTGCATTCATGTTATGTCATTATATAATTTGTATTCATTTTAGGTCATCATGTAAAGTGCATTCAATTTAAATATCATTACATTAATTTGCATTCATTATAAATTTCATCATCTTAGTTGCATCAATCACCATTTTAACATTACATTAGATTGCATTTATTAAGTTCACATCATAAGGTTATCATTGCATTATTATATCATTGCATTGCATTAAGTTCATTTTAAGATTGTATTTACATTATTCATTTAGGTGCATTCATTTAAGGTTCATTACATTTAAAATTTTGAATTATATTCAAAAATATAAGTGTAATGCATTAGGTCATCCATTTTCACTAAGTCCATCATTCATCATTAATCATCATATTATTAGGTGATTTCATTAATCATTAAGGTCATTTTCATCCATCTATCATTAATTGCATCTATCTATCAATAAATGCATACATAAATCATTGAAATCATATAAGTGCATAAAAGACCATTCATTGCATTTACATTTCATTAATCATCCATTTCATTACATTGCATTACATCACCCATAAATCATAAAATACATCCATAAATACCATTGCATAAACATCATTGCATACATTAAATATCATCATTAAAAATCATTAACCATTAAATCATGTAATCAATGCATCCATCTAATCTATGTCATAAATAAGACATCCATTTGTATAATTAGGCATAACATGTGCATTCATATCATTAACTGCATCTGAAAAAGCATAAAAACATATCATATAGAGATAAAGCATATAGAACTACATATCATAAAGCACCTAAAAAAGAAGTCCAACACATGATGACATCACATAAATTAAATCTATCAAAGCAAATAATGTCCATGGTATCATCACAGTATATGAATTAGAGTCCAACAACATGAATAGTATCAATCATAAGGAACATCATCTGATAAAAGAATGTGTAAAAATGTCTTGAGAATACAAAATCATAATATACATAAAAAAAATGGCTCAACACATCTAATCAACTGCCAGAAGCACTAGCACCATCTGTGTTAGGACCTGTGTCAGGACCTCGACTCAATCTCACCTGTAAACCATGCTAACTCATGGCAACCATAAATGTCTACATCATAGTACTAAGCTAAGTGGCATGCTGCCTAATCTCTGAGACCTCAGCCTGTCACTACAACATTTGGGGTTGAATTTCGATGCCAATTTGCAATGCCACACCAATTTGTGTTTGTTTTTTGTGTTTTTTTTTGCAAGTGTGCCCTATGGTGTCATAATAGCGACACTAACATCGTAATTGCGACACCCTTTAGTTATAAACCAAAAAAAAAGAAAAAGAAAGTGTCATTTGTAATTTTTGTGATTCGAAGAGCTGCTGCAAAGATGACATTGCACTTTTGCATGGTGCGAAGAGGGCATTTGAGTTTGGCATGTGTGAAGAGGTCGACACCATGTGGGAAGAGGGCACTGGCACTTGAGGTAGGCATTTGAGCTTTGTCTTCTCATTAACTCAATTTCAGTGACATTGTTTACATCTTAGCATTGTTAATAGTGGCATTATTTACATATTAGCATTTGGAATGCTCGATGACCTGTGAGCTTTGAGAGCTAGGACATCATTGCTATTACCTTCAAGACATTGTGTGAAGTGTTTGATCTCTCTTTATTTGTTTTGTTGTTGATATTCACTATGTGCTACTCCCTGTTTATGATCATTTCATGAGGAAATGTCTTGATTGCTCGCGGGCTACAAGCTAGGGCATCATACGTTGTTCATGAGCTCACTATTTAATACTGGCATTGTTTACATCTTTTCATTTGGAATGCTTGATCACCTACGAGCTTTGAGAGCTAGGGCATCACTGCTATTACCATCAAGGCATTGTGTGAAGTGTTTGATCTCTCTTTATTTGTTTTGCTATTGATATTCACTATGTGGTACTCCCCATTTATGATCATTTCACGAGAAAATGTCTTGATGGCTCGCGGGCTGCAAGCTAGGGCATCATACATTGTTCATGAGCTCATTGTTTAATACTGGCATTGTTTACATCTTTTCATTTGGAATGCTTGATGACCTGCGAGCTTTGAGAGGTAGGGCATTGTTTCTATTACCTTCAAGGCATTGTGTGAAGTGTTTGATCTCTCTTTATTTATTTTGTTGTTGATATTCACTATGTGGTACTCCCCGTTTATGATCATTTCATGAGGAAATGCCTTGATGGTTCGCGGGCTGCAAGCTAGGGCATCATACATTGTTCATGAGCTCACTATTTAATGCTGGCATTGTTCATGAGCTCACTGTTTAATATCTAGCTAGGCCATGTTAATGGTACCAATCCAATCCAATCAGCCCAACAAAATGTGTCATGTTTATCTTTGTCAAATACATTTGTTCACCATTTTGTTCTTGTTCTTCACATAAATATTGCATCAAAAGTAATTGTAAACATTGATTCAAAGAAAAAAGAAACAACTGCAATAGATCAGACCCCAAAAGACTACAATCAAGGAGAAATAGTGCCCTAATAGTGTCCTTTGGATCTAACCCCATCTTTTCCTTCCTTGCAAGTTTTGGATCATACAAGAGCATACTAGATTGAACCTTGAGTCAACACTTCATTACTTCAGGCAATGTTTGGTACCTTCATTATTTATGTTCGTCCACTTATGTATGTTTGCATATTCATTCATATTCTTCTGAAAGTTGGCTATTAGTGACCATATAGGACCATTCTTGATGAAATTTGGCATGAAATTTTATAACATAGTTTCTTAGCATTTGATCTTTATATGGCAGCCATGACTTGAGGTATGCATTCACGCTTTGTCTTCTCATTAACTCAATTTCATTTTGATGGCATTGGTTGATTTAATGGTAAAATATGAATGTTAATACTGGCATTGTTTTCATCTTTGCATTTGGAATGCTCGATGACCCATGAGCTTTGAGAGCTAGGGCATCGTTGCTATTACCTTCAAGGAATTGTGTGAAGTGTTTGATCTCTCTTTATTTGTTTTGTTTGTGATATTCACTATGTGGAACTCCTCGTTTATGATCATTTCATGAGGAAATGTCTTGATGGCTTGTGGACTGCAAGCTAGGGCATCATGCATTGTTTATGAGTTCATTGTTTGAGCACTTCATGTCCCTATTTGATTGGCCGGTGCTCTATTTGTTATATTGATGCTACTAGATCAAATAGGGACATCAGTAATAAAATAGGGACATCATTAATAAAATAATACACTTACTATTTTGAATTTGAGCTCTGGCATCATGCAATGTTATTGTTGTCAAAACAGTAAGTGTATTAATGTATGATCTAATAGCAGCAACCTCATTGATCATTACCTTTCACTCCTCCATCATTATAGAAGAGATAACTACCTACAACTATATTTCATAATTCCTTCTTTGAAGTCATAGGTTTGTTTAAAATGGAGAGGGGTCTCAAAATATCGTAAGTAAAAACATTACACAGTGGCATTTAGATTAAGTACAATATGAATTCACATGCCTTTAATTATGTTACACTTTTGAAATTATCACTCATTGGTCATTTGACAATTCAAGATATAAGTATTAGAATATAAACTGTTGTAAAAGGAAGAAACACATATGTACCATCATTTAATACAAAATATAAAAGTATCCCACAGACACAGTTTCTATTATAACAACCATCCTCTAACCCCATGTGTACTAGTCTCAAGGTAAGAACAATTTACTTAATCCATCATATAAATATCATCCTAAAGTTTAAATAGACATTGACTATGGATATACAACACTAAGCCATAATAAATTACAAAGTTTCACTGTAATTTCTATGTCCACTTACAATCATCCTACTACTTACACTGCAATTTCTATGTCCACTTACAATAATAAATTACAGAGTTTCACTATAATTTCTATGTCCACTGCCATTAAAATATATCACTCCTCATGTTATATAGGCATCCTTCTCATTAAGTGTTTCCATTAAAATATATCACTCATGTTATATAATGTATATGCATACTTGTTTAAAATGCCATACTTGTTGCTCTTAAATATTATTACCATTTCACTCAAATTTACATGACATTAAAGCCAAGCCCAAAATGTATACATACATGTAAGTATAGGAGAAGCTGGATTCTGCAACTATTGAAAAAAAAAACTATACCAATAGCAGCTTACAAGAAACTATACTTGTGCTTACCACACCATACCTCAACATCATAATGCTTATCATTTTCAAGCTTGGGTGAGGCTTCATACCACACATCATCCGCAGATTTGTACACAACACTGATTTAGGCTGAAGGTAAACTACATGTATCATGTAAACAACGTGGTTGAATGTAATCTCTTTTGCGCATTTTCAAGAGTTTACCCACCAATACAAGCGTAAATAACGCATTGAACATAATTTACGAACACTACGTGGTATGAAGTCTTGTTGAAGCTTGAAATATATCACTCCTCATGTTATTGTCAAAATTAAATTCAAATATTTCTCAAAACATTTATTCTTGTAGAATTAAGATATTCTTATCTCAATAATAAAACAATCTTCCATAATAGCTTTTGAATCACATTAACACACACTCATGTTCTGTAGTATAGTTCATTTTAGAAGTGTATGGCTAGAATATGAACATGCATAATTGTAGATGAGGATCAATAATAAGGTGCCATGCATTGCTTAGATCCTTTGGATCTAACCCCATCTTTTCCTTCCTTGCAAGTTTTGGATCATACAAGAGCATACTAGATTGAACCCTGGGTCAAAACTTCATTACTTCAGGAAATGTTTGGTACCTTCATTATTTATGTTCATCCACTTATATATGTTTGCATATTCATTCATATTCTTTTAAAATTTGGCTATTAGTGACCATATAGAACCATTCTTGATGTTTTTGGGTCATTTGATGAAAAGATGTAAATAGGGACCTCAGTAATAAAATAGGGATATCTTAATCTTTATGAGCTCAAATTTAAAATAGTAAGTGTATTATTTTATTACTGATATCCCTATTTTGAAGTGTTTGATCATTTCTATTACCTTCAAGGCATTGTGTGAAGTGTTTGATCTCTCTTTATTTGTTTTTTTGTTGATATTCACTATGTGGTACTCCCTGTTTATGATCATTTCATGAGGAAATGTCTTGATGGCTTGCGGGCTACAAACTAGGGCATCATGCATTGTTTATGAGCTCACTGTTTGAGCACCTCATGTCCCTATTTGATTGTTCAGTGCTCTGTTTGTTATATTGAGTTTACATCATATATTTAGTCTTAATAAATATCTTATAAAACAACATAAAACTAACACAAAATACTTTGTCTTAATAAAATCTTAATAAAACAATATATTTAGTCTTAATAAAATCTTATAAAACAACATATATTGTGTGAAGTGTTTGATCTCTCTTTATTTGTTTTGTTGTTGATATTCACTAGCTATGTGGTACTCCTCATTTATGATCATTTCATGAGGAAATATCTTGATGGCTCGCAGGCTGCAAGCTAGGGCATCATACATTGTTCATGAGCTCACTATTTAATATTGGCATTGTTTACATCTTTTCATTTTGAATGCTTGATCACCCGTGAGCTTTGAGAGCTAGGGCATCATTTCTATTACCTTCAAGGCATTGTGTGAAGTGTTTGGTCTCTCTTTATTTATTTTGTTGTTGATATTCACTATGTGGTACTCCCCGTTTATGATCATTTCACGAGGAAATATCTTGATGGCTCACAGGGTGCAAGCTAGGGCATCATGCATTGTTTATGAGCTCACTATTTGAGCACCTCATGTTCCTATTTGATTGGTTGGTGCTCAAACAGTGAGCTCATAAACAATGCATGATGCCCTAGCTTGCAACCGGTGAGCCATCAAGACATGTCCTCATGAAATGATCATAAACGGGGAGTACCACATAGTGAATATCAACAACAAAATAAATAAAGAGAGATCAAACACTTCACACAATGTATGTTATTTTATAATATATTATTAAGACTAAATATATTGTTTTATTAAGATTTTATTAAGACAAAGTATTTTGGGTTAGTTTTATGTTATTTTATAAGATTTTATTAAGACTAAATATATGATGTAAACTCATAATTATACTTGATATATATATACTTCAAAGGAGGAATTATGAAATATAGTTGTAGGTAGTTATCTCTTCTATAATGATGGAGGAGTGAAAGGTAATGATCAATGAGGTTGCTGCTATTAGATCATACATTAATACACTTACTGTTTTGAATTTGAGCTTGGGCATCATGCAATGTTATTGTTGCCATTGCATGCTTGCTGTTGTCATGCACCATATATTATTTTATACACTATTTATTTCATTGAGACTATGAGCTTGGCATTTGTAATGTATTTTTTGTTATTGGATCGATGTCTCCATGTTGTTGAGGCTATAGATGCATTGAATCACCACCACCATTCTATTTTAATAGCAGCAATATAACAAACAAAGCACCATCCAATCAAATAGGGACATCAATAAGACATTTAATGCATTATTACTTCATCATGATGATAAAAACTTCATTGGCTCAAAGCACATAGAATGTGGGTAGCTTCATTACTTCATTAGATTTGTACTTTTTTTAATTTCACTAGCATCATGTAGCTTTCTTACTTATCCTTTAAGATGCAAATTCAAATATACTTCATGCCATAGCATTAATGTATAGATGATGCAGATTTGTGTACCTCTTTGTTTTGATGTAGCTTACTCACTGCATGCAATGGGGCCTCCTTGGGGCTGCCAACCATGTTGTGATGTTATGATCTTTACTTGAAATCCATGATGTACTCCTCCCTTAATATGCAAATTTGATGCTTTTCTCCTCTGATTTGATGATGATGTATGCCCTTTCCATTGCTTACTCATGCTTTCTCATGAATGCCTTGTGCTGATGGGCATGGTGTGCGACTGTTATGGGTGCATCATTTGTAAATGATGTCACAGCAACACCAGATGAAACAACAACATTTGGTCTTGATGTTGCACTATTTGAATGATGTATTCACATGTCCTGTAGCATGGTTTTTCTTTCAGAAGTGTATGGCTTGACTATGCACATGCATAATTGTAGATGAGGATCAGTAATAGGATGTCATTCATTGCTTAGATATTTTTTATCTTAACCCCATCTCTCTTTTCTTTGCAGGTTTTGGATCACACAGGGGCACACTAGATTCATACCTGGGTCAAAAATTCATCACTTCAGGCAATGTCTAGCACCCTTATTATTTATGTTCATCCTCTTATGTATGCTTGTGCTCTTGCATTTTCTTCTGAAAGTTATTTTCCTTGTATAGTATATACAAGTTATTTTTCATATATATACATGTAATCTTTAGATGCAAAAAAATTTTCCTTTACATGTATCTTTGCATGAAATGAACACAAATTAAATAAGATCATCTAATAATGCAAACTAGGGTACTGTAGTCACTCATCTAGTAATTAGTTCCCCAAACTATTACTAAGGATTGAACATAAGTTTAAGTCCCCAAACCTATTGTTCTATGTGTCCTTATTGCCTTCATAATTTTTGTTCAACCCCTATAGGATGCCCAAGCCTAGAGGCCAAGGAAAGTACCCAAGAGCACTTGAAAGAAAGATGAATGAAACCATTGTCCTTATGCGGGTAAACCCATATAAGTGTTCTTCCTTTGCATCACAACTCCTACTTGAGGATCCACAATCATGCATTTATGTTCAAGACTTATTATTACCTTGGTCCTTTTGAATCTTAGGATGACATCTCAATTAGGAAAGGAAAACCAAAACCTTTCATAGACCAATACCAACTAAGGCATGTGGGTGCTCTTCTATTGTACAGTTATACTCATAAAATATATGTACAATTATAAAATTTGATGCCTTAAAATTTTATAACATAGTTCCTCTTCATCAAAATAGAATGGAAGTGGTGATTCAATGCATCTACCCACATTCTATGTGCCTCAACAACATGGTAGCATCTACAGCCTCAACAACATGGTAGCCTTTGCAAAGGATAGTGAGATCAAGTGCACGACTAAGAAGAAATGATGCTCTGGACATGGATAAGCCTCTGCAACAATATAGGGAAGCAAAAAAAAAGAAAAAGCCAAAAAAAAATGATTCTCATTTATGCAACTTATTTGATAATGATTGATGTTTATTTCTCGATGTTTATTTGATAATGACTAATGTTTATTTACACATGTTTGAGCTTAGTTCCATGTTTATACACTGAGTTTCCCTTTATACACTGTTGTAATGTCAGAGGGGTTTTTCGCTAAATTTTAGTGGATTTCATATTTTGGGACAAATTAGTATTAGAATGTTCAATGGGTTATTTTCTAAAACACAATACTTGAACAACAACCAAACTTTTAATACAAATGCTGATTGAAACTACCAAGTTAAAAGCTTCACAAAAAACCTTAAATCATCATCTTGTCTAGAATGGTTAATGATCAATTGTTTAAGGTGGATTAGTTGTGATGATGAGACGTGCCATTTAGATGTTAACTATCACAATCTCTTGGTTTCAGGCAATGCAGAAGGAGGCACCTAGTTCAATATGCAATCTCAATTCATATACATAGGATATCAGGTGGAGCTGAAAAACACAATAGGGTTGCATTTTTTATAGAGGTCTTTAATTGTGTATTTTAAGTTTTAGACCATCGTGAACATTGTAATTTTGACCTATTAAAAAAATGTAAACATGTGTTTTTTCAACTCCATCTTCTATTTGTGCATATTTTGCTTGTGTTGCACGCGCATTCTTGATTCAAAGTGAGAAAAAACTTATTTTTGATGCGAGGGAGAGAAGCCATACACATAAGTGATGAAGTTGAGGGGAGATGAAGGAATACCAAATAGTGAATTTGGAAATTTTCATCAGAGAAATTGCAATGGAGGTCTAAACAATAGAGAAGATAGTAATGACTGTAGGAGAATGAATAGTGGTTATAGTTATAGTGGGGAAGAAAGTGGAGGCCATCCATGAAGAAAATTGCTGATAGAGATGGTCTACAAGAAACAAAGGAGACTAGTGTACTTTTTAATAATAACAAAAGTTCATTAATGATTTTAGATGTTAATTGTGATAGTCTCTTGGTTTCAGGCAATTCAGAAGGTGACACCTAGTTCAATATGCAATCTCAATTTATATGCACGGATAGCAGGTGGAGCTGAAAGACCCAACAAGTTTGCATTTTTTATAGAGGTCTTTAATTGTGTATTTTAAGTTATAAACCATCACGAACATTATAATGTTGACCTATTAAAAAAATGTAAACATGTTGGGTCTTCTCAGCTCCACCTGCTATCTGTGCATATTCTACTTGTGTTGCACGTGCATTCTCGATTTAGAGTGGGAAAATATTATTTTCGATGCGAGGGAGAGAAGCCAAACATAAAGAACATGCAAATAAATACGACAACTACAAAACATAAATCTAGGTATCACAACAGCTGAGAAACATAAATGTAGGCATCATGGTCACAATTGTTTGGAGACACAACATAATTGAATGCTACACCCAGATGATGCAACACAACCACTACTCTTGCAATTCAAAGTGGACACTACAGGATCCCATAGTGTCCACTTAGAACTGCAGGAGTAGTGGTTGTGTTGCATCATCTGGTTGTAGCATTCAATTATGTTGTGTCTCCAAACAATTGTGACCATGATGCCTACATTTATGTTTCTCAGTTGTTGTGTCCCAGGGCCCCTTATGACCCTTTATGACCCTTTACAATCCCTAAGAATACATCTTAGAGGTCTTAAAGTGTCGTAAAGGGTCATAAGAGGATCTTAGGAGGGGCTAGATGAGCTTCCACCTTCGCGTGGTTGGCCCTATTAAGTAGGGAATGTTAAACTATTATTGAAGCAAAGAGAAGCTCAAAAATTTAAGATCTCAATCAACGTACGACAAATATATATTTCTTTTTAAAAAATAGTGTGAGTCATCGCAATTACGACAGAAACAAAAGAATCATCGATGACAAAACTAAAAGAAATGACTATCTGTCAGAAACATCAATCACTTCAAGGAGCAATGATCACTTCATCTCGCCTCAAGAAGTCTTGACCCTAGATCAAGTCATATCGATCCATCTCAATGGTTGCCAAAATCAATAGATCTCTGCCAAGAGCCCAGTCACAAAGAAATACCACAAACTATACCCACTATGAAGAGGCATCCAATGTCTCATAAGTCACATCAAATGACCCTCTTTCTGTAATCCAAGTCATCACAGACACCATAATGATCTATAAATCCAAGTCTCTAGACTCGACTCAATATTCTACAAGCCGCTACCAAATCTACTGCAAAGTCATCTCCGAATGACATAACCAAATATGCAAGAACACCACTCGAGTCAAACTCGATCGACAAATATATATATATATATATATATATATATATATATATATATATATATATATATATATATATATATATATATATATATATATTTTAAATTGTGACTTCCATCATAATTACGACGACACTAGAAAAGTGACGACAATATGTCAGACACTTATGACAGATAATCATCTCATGAATAGCATTTCTATCGGTAAACAATCTACCAATGATGGTTAGACATCAAAATATTATGATGGTTAACCATTGTAGGTACAACATTTATATCAGTAAACTAACTATGTTCGATGAGTTCCGTCAAAAGTGGGACAACTACAAATAGACCCGACGGTGTATTCACTGTGTTGAAACCCCCTTTTTGCGATGACTAAAGATGTCACAATTACGATGCCAGTTGTAGCCATCACTTTTTTTTACTGCAAAACTGTGACGTCGAGTGGTGTCACTTAATCGATGGTATACTATCGGCATTCTGACAATCAATCATTGGAAAAAGGTCTCAAATGTACTAGTGTGTAAAGACTGAACATCAGAAGCTTGCGCTGGTACCTATGTCTGAGGAGCCTATGCTAGAGGAACCTATGGAGGAGGCACCTGAGAAGAAGATGGAATCTATGAAGAAGATGGCATCGGAGAAGAAGGAGGAGCCTGAGAAGGAGGAGGTTCTGGAGGTGCATGTGCCTGATCAACCAAGATCTACATAACCTATGCGTCTATATCTGCTACCACCTATGGTGTAATCAACCTAAAAATATGTACTATGTGTTGACCCCATCTAGCTAGGCTATCCTATCTAACATGATGTATATCCCTAAAGGGGCCACCTCAAACTCTAACCC
Organism: Chamaecyparis obtusa; assembly: GCA_027943335.1. Lineage (NCBI taxonomy): Eukaryota > Viridiplantae > Streptophyta > Pinopsida > Cupressales > Cupressaceae > Chamaecyparis > Chamaecyparis obtusa. The sequence continues at coordinate 448,671 of BSBK01003399.1, forward strand.
GTCCACCTCTCATACAGACTCCACCTCTAGCAGGAGCGGGGGCAACAATCATAGGAATAATAACTCAGCTGCCTTGTCTCACTCTACCTGCTCATCATCCCCAATGACTTCATCTACCCCCACCACCACCACCGCCATCATCATCTAAATGCTCATCAGTCCTCAGAACTGGGTCCGCTAGATCTATAAACCTAGGAAATGGGTTTTGTAAAAACCACTATGCGCAATCATCAGTCATGCCAACATCCATGATATGCTCCCTCATGTCCCAGGCTAGGTGAGTAAGTGACAGTAACTCATCTCGAGCAGTCCTATAATTGATCTGTGGACCCTAAAGGGATCTCTCCACCTATACATGTGCATAAAGTGCCAAACCCTATGGCATACCCTGAGGACAGCCAAACTGTCGAAGAACCCTGAGAAAGAAAAATCTCACAATAATCAAGGGTGTCTACCCTATCATCCATCTCTACATACACATAAAATGAAGCTCTGAAGCATCCTTAGGCCAAGGCTCGCATTCCAGATATAGCCTCCACACTACCTAATCTATATCATCTACAATGTGGCGCCAGTAGTCTAGCTTGCCCAGATGAGCCTGGACAACCATACCCTCATAAATGAATGCAAACGGCTAACCAAGATCACACTGTCACACTACAATGGGATGAGTAACGAGTGTGTGTGTGAATTTTGTACCTATTCTGTAGACACAACGCTTCAGTAAAACATTAGAGGTTAGCAAAAATGAAAGCTGCAATGAATTGAAAAACTAAACTAACCAAATGATTTACTGCCTTCTAGTAGATGCGATTATGTATTCTCAGATTATACCGAGATCAGTGACCTTGACGACACCTAAATGAAGGATTTGAATGCAAAACTGATATGAAATATGAATGCAATTAATCTATTTTTTTTATTTTCTATGCAATGATATGATGAAAACTGATATGAATCTAGAATCTAAGATGAAATTGATATGCAATGAATTGATCTAAGATGAATTCTAAATGATATGCAATACTCAAAAACAAGAATGATCTCACAATAGCTTGGATTCGCAAAGATGATTCTTCAGTCTCCAATTCGACAACGTGAGGATGCAAAAATATGAGATGATGATATGAAGAGCTTAGGCCTTAATTTATAGAAATCCAGGGCTTTGGAGGTGCATAATAAAAGCCATAAATCACTCAAATAACTCAGATTGATTTTTGAGCTATTTTTAAATAAAGGATATTTAACTCACAAAAACATGCAAAAGCAGAGTTCAACTCAAAATAAAGTTTAGATTTAATTGATAATTGATAGTTGTCTGCTTTTCTTGATTGTGCATGTTTTATTTATGAATTAATTTAATAATAAAGTGATTTATTTCCAACTTAACTGATTTTGAAAAATAAAACAATTGATTTATGGGTTAATCAATTATTTTTCAAACTTTTATTCAAAAATAATATTATTAAAAATTGACAACTTGCTTTAATTAATTAAATAAGAATTTAATCAATTTATTCATAGGATTTTGTATTTATTGTCAAAATTAAATAATACAATTTAGGAATAAATATAATTAACTTCAATTAAATAATTAAGTGGCAGTATTAAATCTAATTAATTAAATATTTAGAATATTCAATTAATCAAACTTTAGGATAAATTGGATTTATCGCCAAATAATCATTAAATCAAAGATAATTAGGATAATTAAGAATATTTCTAGGAATATTCCCCAATGCAGAATTTATGATAATCAATTAGGATTTGATGATGTTCAGATGTGCCTTAGGTTAGGACTTTGATGTCGATTTCATTCGATTTGATGATGTAGGAGGTTAATGAACTTATAGCCCATTTTTGGGGTATTACATTTTGCCCCTCTTTGAATTGTTGTGCGAAGCACAGTGGTTCAAAGATAGTCTATGTATGATGTTGAAATTGATCTTTGAAATTGAAATTGATATGAAGATGATAGGTCCTGAATGACCAAAGATAATGTTAACTATAACAGCAATGAACCAATGAAACAAAAGCGTCAAAATGCTTGATTCCGAACCTTATGATTGCGAAGAAGTGAGTGACTGATTCTAGACTTGATTGTCCTTAGAAGAATCACATAGGTATCACATCTGAACCCTTCAGTTACCGAAGAACCAAGGAAATAACACTAATGAACCAATGGTTATGAAAAACTGATACAATTTACAAGATTAGGAGAATACCAGATTGATATGGATCTGGATGAATTTGATATGCCCCAAGCGATGATAGATTTGCCCCGAGCGATGAGGACTTTTGATGAATCAGAAACTAGATGTGGTTTTTGTCTTGATTACTGATGAAAGAATGATTCCCAGATTTAGATTTACAGATTTTGAATGATGTGCAATACCATGCCCCCTTCGGGATTAAAATTGAAATCTGACAAGAAAAGTCAGCGTTAAATGGTTTAGAAGCATGTTAATTGATTTGAGAAGTGGGTAAACATGTTCGAGAATGCATTCTACATCGTTTAGAGGTCCTGGAGACCAAGTTTGACTAGGTTAAACCATGAGTTGACCATGGGTGACCAAGTTGAAATTTCAATAGTTTGATGTAAGATAATCAATTAAGTTGAATTATAGATTTTGAGGATGATGGAAGGTCGATTGTGCAAGTAGTTAATAATATGAATGATCTCAAATTTTGATTTTGATCCTGAAAAAGGATTCTACTAGCTATTTCATTGGATGGACCTTCGTATAAGATTCAACTCTTGTTAGATTTGAAGAGACAAGTGGAGAATTGTTTAAGCATTGAAGTTCATTTAGCTATTGTGAGATCATGCAAAAATGCAAAGAGACATGCAATATGAAATGCAACCTAAGACCTAGGACCTAGTCACTGATCATGTGTCAATTTGTTATCATCATTAAAATTTTAGGTAATCGGATAAATCAATACAATTCCCACTAGCTATAAAACCATAGACATATGAATATCGATTTGTATGCACAAGAATCAATACAACACCCACTAGTCAATAACCATGGATATATGAATATTGATTTTGTTTTCAAAATGTCAGATTAGATATAAGCACCAAGGCACAAGTGCCAGGATGACCTGAATATCATGTCCATTTTGATATAGCAATTTGTATAAGCATCAAAATATAAACATCATGATGACCTGAATACGCCTTGCGGTTACAAACACATCAAGTAGTCAAGAGATCATTCTAAATCCAATGCGAATTACCCGTAGTGACCCTTTATCATTCACATCCTTAGGTAAGATCGCATTTCACAATAGGAGAAAGAACTCACTCAAAAAAAAGACAATAGTTAGATCAAACTTCCTTGAATTTTCTAGGTATCAATGGTCGAGGTACGCATGGCCATCCAATTCAAGATAGAGGCTCTTACAGTCGGACACCATTTCAATCCAGAATTTCCAAAGTTGTTAGATTTTCACATACAAGCAAAAAACAAAGAAAATATTATGCCCCCAGTCATCACTCTCTAAATCCTATAAAGGACATCATCGAAGAGCTCAAAGAGACACAATATGCAAAAATCTCAATGCGAATCAATAAGCATACAAGGAGATAAAAGCATGAAGCACATATTGTTTGATGTTTGATTGCATTGTTGTAGATGCAAAATCCTTTTTGGAGACGAGACTGACTGACTGACTCAAATGAAGCTTCAAAGGACTCTGAATGGATATGATATGCCTAAGATACATTGGAGGCCATAGGATATGACATTGATTGCCCCCAAGTTTTAACATTGATAGGATACAGACGCTTGAGCTGATTGGTGTACAGACCGACTTATTGAAAATAGGAAAGCATGAACAAACTAGGAGATATGTACAAACTAAAGCAAGGCTGAAAGCTAGGAAAGACCAAGATTGCACTGATAGATGGAGCATATTGAAACAAGTGGTGCTCATTTTTTGGGTTTTCACCATCTTGGCAGAGATTCTATTTTTTCTACCAAGGCGCCTGTTTCTAGGTTTTCACCAAGGCACTTTTTTCTTTTTTTTCTCATTTTTTTTGTATTTTTCATTTTTTCAAATTTTTTGTACTTTTGATATTTTTTCCCTTTTTTGTGAATCATCAAGGCACCTATTGCTAGGTTTTCACCAAGATGTTCATTTTTTTCAAGACTTTTTCCAAATTTTTATAATTTTTTCAAGACATTTTACCATAGACTGAATGCCTTAGGCATAGAATTTCTTTAGATGGAGAACGTTGATTGGTTCTCGGAGTTGTTCTCCTTTAGTCATTGAGAGTTGATAGGCCCCAGAGCCAAAAGTAGTAGTGATTACAAAGGGACCCAGCCAGTTGGGTTCAAACTTCCCCTTGCATTCTAGATGTGATTGATTTTTAGGATTCTCTCTCAAGACTAGATCACCAACCTAAAATTCTTTGTGTCTGACTTTCTTGTTGTAACCTCTAGACATTCTCTTTTGATATATGCTGAGATGATCATATGCTGCTTGTCTGCACTGATCTAGTAGTTCAAGTTCTTGCAACCTAGACACTCTGTAGTCATCATCAGTTACTAGACCATGCAATCAAATTCTTAGTGATGGGATTTCAACCTCAATAGGTAGTACCACTTCAGACCCATAAACTAAACTGAAAGGTGTAGCCCTAGTAGGTGTTCTGATACTTGTTCTGTAGGCCCAGAGAGCTAGATTGATCATGAGATGCAAGTCTCTTCCTATTTTATTAATTGTGCGATGCAAGATTTTCAATAGATTCTTGTTAGAAGCCTCTGCTTGTCCATTCCCTTGAGGATAGTACATAGATGACCAATGTTGTGTGATCTTGAATTTGCACATAGATCATCTAGGTCTTTGTTCTTGAATTTTCCACCATTATCTGTGATTATGGAATGAGGTAACCCATATCTGCATATGATATAGTTCAATATGAACATAGATATTTGGTTTCTAGTGGCTTGTGTCAAAGGGACTGCTTCTACCCATTTTGTAAAATAATCTGTAGCTATGATTATATGGGTATGTCCATTAGAAGAATGAGGATGTATAGCTCCTATAAGATCAAATGTCCATTGGTGAAAAGGCCATTGTGTAGTAAAGGGAATTAGATCTCTCCCTGGAGCATGAATTAAGTTGCCATGCACTTGGCATTTTTGACAATTCTTAGCAAACTTGATAGACTCTTTCTCCATTTCAGGCCAATAGTACCGATCCCTAATAAGTTTTTGAGCTAGTTTTAAACCATTCGAGTGTGACCCACAAATACCATCATGGACTTCCTCTAATGCACGTTGAGACTCTTCCCGCTCTAAAAATCTAAGTAGTGTACCATCTAGACCTCATTTCTATAGATCATGACCAATGATGACATATCGGGAGGCATTACAGATAAGGTATCTCTTCTCATGGTGGTTGAAGGTATTGGGAATGATTTGGTCTTGGAGATAGGAGAATAGGTTTTTGTATCTGGATGAATCATGACCAACAACAGTGCAGATCATGCGAGTTTCAGGGGAATCATATGCAGGATAAGATGGTGCTTCCACTAGGAACTCATAGCATAGCTCATGTTCAGGCTGTTGTAATAAAGTAGATAATGTTGCCATTGCATCGGCAGCCTTATTCTCTATTCTAGGAATTTTCTCAAATGTGATAGATATGAAATACTTCTTTAAATCATCTACCATTCTCTTGTAAGGAATGAGCTTTTCATCTTTAGTTTGGTACACATCATTGACTTGATGAATAAAAAGTTGAGAGTCTCCATGAATGTGTAGCTCTGTCACTCTCCACTCAATTGCTAGTTTCATGCCATTCAAAAGGGCTTCATATTCTGCAATATTGTTTGTGCAAGGGAACTTTAACCTGAATGCTTTTGGAATTGAGTATCCTTGAGGAGTTATGAACAATATGCCTGCTCAAGATCCATTCTGTGTATATGATCCATCAAAGAATAACTATCATTCTCTAGAAGAAAGAGTCATGATAGAGGAATCTAGAAATTCCATTTGCATTGGTGTATCATCAATCATAGGTGCATCTGCTAATTGATCAGCAATAACCTATCCTTTGATAGCCTTTCTTTCCACATATTCAATGTCAAATTCACTTAAGAGCATAACCCATTTAGCTAATCTACCTGTGAGGGCAGCTTTGCTTAGTAGGTACTTGAGTGGATCAATCTTAGCTACCAATTGTGCGGTATGAGCTAACATGTAGTGTCTCAGTTTCTGTGATGCAAAGATCACAGCTAGACAAGCTTTCTCAATCATTGAATAGTTCTTCTCATATACAACCAATGTTCTACTGATATAGTATATAGCTCTTTCCTTTTTGTTCTCATCATGTTGTGCTAGCAATGCCCCCAGTGATGTATCTATAGTGGAGACATATAAGATCAAAGGCTTCCCATGAATAGGAGGCATCAAGATAGGTGGATTTGATAGATACTTCTTGATATGGTTAAAGTTGTTCTCACATTCTTCATTCCATGCAAAGGTGACACCTTTATGTAATGTTTTTGTAAAAGGTTGTGATATATCTGCTAGCTGTGATATGAACCTTCTGATAGATTGAACTCTTCCTTGCAACATCCTCATTTGACTGATATTCTTTGGAGGTTGTATTTCCATTATAGCCTTTACTTTAGCTGGATCAACCGCAATGCCCTTCTTTGAGACTATGTATCCTAAGAGCTTTCCAGAAGTGACACCAAAAGCACACTTCTTAGGATATAGTCTGAGACTAAATTTCTCTATTATGTCTAGTATCTTTCTCAAGTCATCTAGATGTACAGCCCTAAGCATAGATTTTTCCAAAGTATCATCAACATAATCCTCCATAGTCCTATGCATCATGTCATGAAAAATAGATGTCATGGCTCTCTGATATGTAACACCAGCATTTTTAAGCCCAAATGGCATGACATTGCAATAGAAGGTGCCCCATGCACATGTAAAAGAAGTTTTCTCTTGATCCCCTGCAGCAATTTTTATTTGATTATATCCAAAAAACCCATCCATTAAAGAATACATCTCAATGCCCACAGTCATGTCCACTATCATATCAATGTTAGGTAATGGAAAATCATCCTTAGGGCATGCTCTATTCACATCTCTAAAGTCTTTGCACACTCTGATTGAACCATCTAGTTTAGAAATAGGTACAATATTAGAGATCCACTCTGCATAGTCAATAATTCGAATGAATCCGGCTTTCAGGAGCTTCTCTAATTCAGCTTTTACCAAGAGTGCAACCTGAGGATGCATCTTTCTCAACTTTTGTTTAATAGGTTGGACATTTGGAGCTATAGATAAATGATGCATTATAAGATTAGGATCCAATCCTGGCATATCTAAATATTTCCATGCAAAGTTGATCTTCTTCTCTATTAGGAATGTTGTAAATTTTTTCTTCTCTTCTTCTGATAAAGATTGTGCTACATGAATCAACTGTGGTTCTTCTGTTGTTCCCAAATTGATAGATTGAGTGGGCTCAATTAGAGCTAGAGATCTATCCTGTAAATGACTCAGAAGGTCATCAAATATCTCATCCTTAGGCACCTCAGAGAGGTTTTCACCTTCAGATACGTCTTTTATTTTTACTTTTGTAGGTTCTGAGACTGCCACAAAGTGGTTTTCACCCTCATAACTCTTTTTCTTTTTCTTTTTATTCTTATTTTTCTGACTGAGATATTTGATGTCCGACTTCGTCATGCTAACACTTAGTTCACTGATGGAAGTACTCATAGGCTCAACTGCATTGAGGTAGCAAGCAAGGGCATAGTCATTTGTGAAGGTATAAATACCATGGCTCGGATTTGTGGAGGTTTGATCAATAAGTTCTGGATATTGGATAGTCAAAGTGGGGAAAGATTGGAAGATAGTGTTTACGGATATGGATCTGTCATCATTGGTCCTAACCCGACACTCAAGTTCAAAGGTGATATTACAACTTAAGACATTCAATTCATGAATAGGCTCAATGTCATTCTGGGAGTCCAATTCAACCATAGGTGGATCAGACTCGATAGGTTCATCATTTCACTCTAGACTTACATTGGGATTAGGTGAATATTGGTGAATAACATCAACATGTTTCTCTATAATGAGCTCATCTTCTTTTGGAATGGCTCCCCATTCATAGTCATTAGATTCTTCATCTATGCCTCTAGGAAATATAAGAACATGAGTAAAGTCATGATGAATACCCCAAGAAGGGTTACCCTTGGATTCTGATTTGAATTCATACTCATGAAAATCTATCTCAGAATGACTACCACCTTCCTCTTCTTGATTGTTTTCAAGATTAACTGGTTCTTGTGTTGCAACTATCTCTTGATTGATAGTAGGTTCTTGTGTCTCTACTACATTAATTCTTTTGATTGGATCATCTTTATCATCAAGAAGGTCCTTGATCTCTTTAGGTAATTTTTCATAGGGGATGAGTTCTAAGCTATCTGAATCACTATCTGATGGTTCAGCTTCCTCCTTCTTAAGAAGAGATTCTTCTGGTGTGATCTACTCTATGACATGAGAACAATTTCCCTTGAGGTGATAGGGTTTCTTCTTAAAGCCTAGGCCAACAGTATTCTTATTTTCCCTACCCGTATGTGAAATAGGTGCCACAAGACCTTTTCCTCTGACTCCTAGAGGTCCTTGACCTGGATATCCCATCTTAGCTATCAATTTATTTCTTGGACCGTATGACTTAGAAGGGATCTGTGGTGTTGTAGAGTCACTAGTTTGAACATTGTGTGATTTAGGTTCATCTTTGTATAGCCATGATAGCATAGCTTCATCCTCTTCAAACTCTTGCTTGGATACTTGTTCTACCACAAAATTCTTTTTATATGCTTCAAGAGGTTCCTTAGGTTCAGGCTTGGACTATTTCAAAGATTGTCCATAAGACTTAGGTGAGATAGGGAGAGATGTCAAAGATAAGACTGGCTCTATAATATATTCTCCCATCCCATTTTCTTTGATATTGACCTCTTTAGCAATGTCTTCCATTTTGGATGTTGAAGCAATATTTAGTTGTTCCATAGAAGATTCTCTATTATTGGGAACAAGCTTATCAACACTTTCCTTCAATGTATTGCAAGTTGTATTCAGATCTGCGGGGATAGTAACCTCTACTCCTTCATAAAGAAACTTCAAACATTGATGGTATTTAGAAGGAATAGCTTGCATTTCATGTATCCATGGTCTCCCTAGAAGAATGTTGTAAGCCAAAGGTAGATCAAGAACTTGACATATAGTATCTCTGATAACTGGACCTACTCTGATAGGTAAGACAATGGTGCCTTTAGAAGATCTTTCTTGTTCATCATAGGCTTTGATAGTTATTTTCTTTCTAGGATCAATAGCCAATTCTGAAAATCCCATTTGTGTGATCAAGCTGTAAGAACAAATGTTTAGGCCAGCGCCCCCATCTATCAACACACATTTGACTCTATTGTTCTAGATCAAGACTTATATATGCAAAGGCTGATTATGTGGGTGACTCAAGGAGTTGTCATCTTCCTCTGAAAAGGAGATATATTGTCGAGATGTAAGATGTCCAACCATAGTCTGGGACCTGTCTAAATCAAGGTCATCAAGAACATTGGAACCGAGCAAAGCTTTGTCTAGTATGGCTCTGTGAGCTGGGGATATTCGAAGCAACTCAAACATAGAGATTTTGGCATTAGTGTGCTAGAGTTATTGAACAATGCTATAAGATGTAGGCCTTGTATCCTTTGGATTGGAAGATTTGGAAGCAGACTTCTGTTTGGAAGTAGATGAAATATTGAAGGGTATCTTAGGGACATTAGATGAATCTAGGATTTGTCCTTTCAGATGTGCCTGAGCTTGTGATCGAGTAATTGCATTAGCTGAGGAATGATCTCTTTCTCTTCGTACAATTGTGATGACATTGCAACTTTCAAAGAGACATGGTTCAACCATATTGATGACAGCATTATTTCTAGGGTAGGCATAATTGACTTTTGCCCCCATATTAGGTTGAGAAGTTGAAACTCCTTGACCATGTTGCGAAAATGGTTCTGTAAATTCCATATGATCATTATTGCTCTTAGGATTGTCAACTGTGATGTCTCCACTATCGATTAGATCTTGAATGGTGTGTTTCAATCGTAAGCAGTTATTAGTTTTGTGACCTTTACCTCAATGGAAATCACAGAATTCATTTTCTTTCCACCAATGTGGCTTAGGGTCTGGATCAAATTGTCAGATTGCTAGCAAAGAGATGATGTTATCAACTAGTATAGTTCTCATATTTGATTCTAAAGATTCTCCAAGAGGAGTGAACTTTCACTTTTTATCCCAAGATTTGTATTTTGGCTTGTTTTGGAATGGTTCGGATGACTTTTATTCTGAAGCTTTAATGGCTTGGGAACCAAGAGTTAGGTTGTAGGTTGGTGCCTTTGATGGGGCATGGATAGTGTCAACAATGCCATCTATGATGATGCCTTTGTTCTTGTTCCAATTTTTGTTCTGATCTTTGGAACTAGATCTAGATTCATATTTGTCCTTTTGAAGTGTGATATCTCCTTTCTTGACAAGTACTTTCTCAATCTTGATTGCATTATCTACCATTTTGTCAAAAGATGTATGATCTTGCATTTGTAATGGGTAGTTGATCTCTGGGACAAGGTTATTGATAAAGATTTCAAGTTTCTCCATTTTGGGAATTGGTCTAGCATATAGAGAGAACTTCTTTCGCCACCTCTTGAGGAATGTTAGGAATGGTTCTCCCGGATATTGCTTGAGGTTACAGATATCGATCATGGTGACTAGGTGTTGAATATTGTAGGAGTATTGTTGATAAAATAGTTTAATCAACTCCTCAAAAGTTTTAATCGTAGGAGGCAATCTAGAAAACCAATGAATGGATGCTCCACCCAGAGATCTAGGAAAGAGGTGCATCAGATAGGTTGGCTCATGCATGAACTCCATGGATTGTGTACAAAACTCTCTGACATGATCTTGAGGATCAGAGTGTCCGTCATATTTATCATACTTCAGCATCTCCACTCTTTTTGGAAATGGTGGCATGTACAAGTCTTTGTCAAATGGAAAAGGACATAGAGCCTCCCTGGAGAACTCCTTGGGATACTTCTCTTTTTTGAGTTTATTCAGTTTGACTTGTAAAGCATGCAATTGTTTCATCATGGTTGTTATCGGAGTTTCTTCCTCATGTGTGATGATATCTTCAACATTAAAATTAGGAGGAAGCTTAGCTCCTTGATGAGCTAACTCCAAAAAGTATGTTTCTCTATTTTCTTTTAAGAAATGCCTCATCATTTTCTTGAATTCATCATCATTTTGGTATCGGGAAATTTCTTCAGGTGTGGGTTCCTGATCTGCACCATGTTGCGAATGAGCTCCTTGAGAGTCATGATTCATTCCTGCTTGAGACATGGTAGGATTTTTGGGACTCCCTGAGATAGATCGAGGAGGAGTTTGTTGATTACCTCCGTGGGTTGATGGAGGAGGTATGTAACCAGTTTTCACTCGAAAGTTGCCAAGACCGTCGTCCTCATAAAGACCAGAATTGATGAGTTGCTCAAGAGTTGGACCTTGAATATTAGTCAAAGGTAAGGTCTAAGATGTCTCTCCTAATTTCTTGTGTGAGGAAGCTCTGGTTTCCACCATTAACCTTAGGTGAAGCGAAGAGAATAGGATGAAGACAACTGAAGAATGATTTGATGCAAGAAAATTAGATGACGTAACCTTGTCAAGATTATGATTGGTTTGAAGATTCAATTAGATGTAGGTGAAGGATACTATGCCCTAGATGTATGGGTAGATTTCCCAAAAGATAGCAGACACGAGTTCACAACACTTAGTCTATTTTTGAAGATTTGATAGAAGATTGATAGATCTGACAAGGTTTTGACACAAGATGAAAAGGACACAAATTGATTAAACAGAAGGCTGAATCAGATTCAAAAGGCCACTTTTGGAAAATGATAGGATTCTCAATAGCTACTACTATGTTCCTAACATAGTGATTTGTTCGATAGATTCTGGAAATAGGCTGAAAAAGCTAAGTATCTGGTAATTCTGACAATTTTCTGACAACTTTTCAAAATTTTCCCAAATGACACTCTGCAGACTCATATGATAGTGGGTATGCTATGAAACGACAATTGAAAAGCTCGTACGATAGTTGCAAAACTTGCACGACAGTTGCTAGCAGGATTTGACTTTTTGAATTTGACTGGCATAAAGACTCGTACGACACTAGGTTCTTTACCATACGACAGCTAGGTAAAATACAATGAAATGACATTTGATAAAAACTCGTATGACTTTCTAACTGATTGAGACGATAGTGGACTCCAGAAAAGAATTTTACTTCAAATTTTGCAAATTTTGAGTTTTCAGATTCGGATTGTTTGCAAATTTTAATGTCCAGATTTGAGGATGGTAACAGATTTGTTCATTTTTAATAACCAGATAGATAAACAAGCATGCAAAACAACAAGCAAGTGATTTCAAGCATGTCTGAAAACAATGAACAAGGGCAAAAGCAACCTTGTGCATGAACAATCATGTGATTTTATTCGTTCTAATCCTCAGAAGCGCTAATTGTGTATGTTCCAAAAATGTTTTGCAATAACGCACATATACCCTAGAAAATGAAAATTTTGCCTCGCTAGGGTTTTTAGTAATGGTTTGACTCTGCAACTTTTATGATCCAAGAGGGCGAACTCCAATCTAGGCGCACCGGGGTTTTGACACAGTCCAAGAACTTAATCTTCAGGATCTGCTAGGGAGATCTGACAGCCCAACAAGAGACCACACCTGTGGAGATTTCTTCCAACAGGACATTTATATAGCGGTTGTCACTACCACAGTGAAAATGGCTATTACCACTTGAGGTTCTGTCAATGTGGTTGACCCAATTAAGGGAATGTCCACTATGGTTAACCCTCTCTAAAGGTGACTCACAAGATATACCACATGGAGACTGGTTCCAGATTCAAGGATTTGGGTTTCTGGTACTATCCAAAAAGGAAGTAGAGCATAATCCCCTAACCTTTTCACTTTTAACCCAAACAAAGTAGACAGATTAATCTGACATGCTAAGACCAAGATTATCTCACAAAGATCTATGACGTCGACTCCTTATGATCTATCAACCTCTCTGGAGAGAGAATGCCTCGATCAAAAGTTGAAGACACACGGATCTAGTGGAACATGAGACTCCCTCAGTATCCTCCCCACCTACAAGGGATCCTTCATTGAGAAGAGTTTCATTGGAAACCCACTCTCTCAAGATCCACAAATAGTGTTAATGGGGCCTAATTACTATGTGTAACAAAGATGCTGAAAGCAAACTATGTTCATTTTTATAGCCCAAATGAAGTCTGTGATAGGAAAGCAATAAAAGTCACTCAAGCTAGACACATGAGATGTTCGTTTTAGATCCAAAATCAAAGTCTTATTAGCTGAGAAGATTACCTAAATTCCTCGCAACACGCTTAGTAGATTTTTACCTATTTTTAGCAATTCTTGCACTTTTTCCAATCAAAACCAGCAGGAGTCAATAAAAAATAGAGAATTTTAATTGTTAAGATTAGCCATTAGTCGAAATCTAAAAACCAAATATGACAAACTGCCCTGAAAAGTGAAATGACAATGAAAACCTGGTGCCAAAACTCGTATGACAATGGGTCTGCTTCCAGACGACAGTCCCAAAACTCGTATGACACTAGGTGTATGATGATACGACAGTTGAACTTCCAAACGATAATGTGTATAGTCTAGCATGATTCTCAATCCAATAGACTATCATACGACAGTGGGTATAGTCTGAGATGACTTTTGTTAGAAACTCATACGAAAATTGTACGAACAGAATTTAAAAATCATAGTTTTGGCTCAGAAATCGAGAAGAAAAGATAGAAATTGATAGAATCTAATTGGAAACCCATATCAGGGCCCCACGGTGGGTGCCATAAATGTGTGTGTGAATTTTGTACCTATTCTGTAGACACAACACTTTAATAAAATATTAGAGGTTAGCAAAAATGAAAGCTGCAATGAATTGAAAAACTAAACTAACCAGACGATTTACTGCCTTCTAGTAGATGCAAGTATGTATTCTCAGATTATACTGAGATTAGTGACCTTGACGACACCTAAACGAAGGATTTGAATGCAAAATTGATATGAAATATGAATGCAATTAATCTTTTTTTCTTTTTTTTGCTATGCAATGATATGATGAAAACTGATATGAATCTAGAATCTAAGATGAAATTGATATGTAATGAATTGATCTAAGATGAATTCTAAATGATATGCAATACTCAAAAACAAGAATGATCTCACAATAGCTTGGATTTGCAAAGATGATTCTTCAGTCTCCAATTCGACAGCGTGAGGATGCAAAAATATGAGATGATGATCTGAAGAGTTGAGGCCTTAATTTATAGAAATTCAGGGCTTTGGAGGTGCATGAATAAAAGCCATAAATCACTCAAATAACTCAGGTTGATTTTTGAGTTATTTTTAAATAAAGGATATTTAACTCACAAAAATATGCAAAAGCAGAGTTCAACTCAAAATAAAGTTTAGATTTAATTGATAATTGATAGTTGTCTACTTTTCTTGATTGTGCATGTTTTATTTATGAATTAATTTAATAATAAAGTGATTTATTTCCAACTTAACTGATTTTGAAAAATAAAACAATTGATTTATGGGTTAATCAATTATTTTTCAAACTTTTATTCAAAAACAATATTATTAAAAATTGACAACTTGCTTTAATTAATTAAATAAGAATTTAATCAATTTATTCATAGGATTTTGTATTTATTGTCAAAATTAAATAATACAATTTAGGAATAAATATAATTAACTTCAATTAAATAATTAAGTGGCAGTATTAAATCTAATTAATTAAATATTTAGAATATTCAATTAATTAAACTTTAGGATAAATTGGATTTATCGCCAAATAATCATTAAATCAAAGATAATTAGGATAATTAGGAATATTCCCCGATGCAGAATTTATGATAATCAATTAGGATTTGATGATGTTCAGATGTGCCTTAGGTTAGGACTTTGATGTCAA
Organism: Chamaecyparis obtusa; assembly: GCA_027943335.1. Lineage (NCBI taxonomy): Eukaryota > Viridiplantae > Streptophyta > Pinopsida > Cupressales > Cupressaceae > Chamaecyparis > Chamaecyparis obtusa. Next base: position 463,767 of record BSBK01003399.1, read on the forward strand.
TTTCATTCAATTTGATGATGTAGGAGGTTAATGAACTTATAGCCCATTTTTGGGGTATTACAATGAGAAGATGCTCCCACATCCATAGCTGTAAAAGGACTACCCATACAGAGAGAGTAGCCTCACACCTGTATACAACATCATGCAGCTCATGATATAGTTGTGCCAGAACACAAGACCCCCAATCAAATCTGCATAGATACCCGATCATGTCCTCTAAGATCTGGCCCCATCCAACTGTGAATCCATGCCCATGCCGATCAGGAACCAAGAAACTACCAACCAGAACTCTGAGTATTGCTAGAAGCACAAGAAAGGAAGGGAGTTGCGCCCACAGAATACTATCATCTTTGATAGTAGGGTCACCAAATATCCACCTGCAAACAGTGTTGTCATACACCTGATCGTAGTAGACTATCTCCCCATGGTGGGGATCCTGAGAAATCTATATACGTCCTCTGGGGTGATAGTCATCTCCCCCATCGGCAAGTGGAAAGTGTTATGGTCAGAGTGCCACTGCTCTGCCATAGCTTTCAAGAGACCTCGATTCATGTGGAATCAAGGTAGGGAAAGAAAGAAAGATAACCCACGATGACCAATCAGTCAGCGCTCCTACTCACTAAGGTCGTCGACCATCTCGAACGATAACGAGAACAAACCTCGGACGCCCAAATTCTAAAGGTGAGCCTGCGGAAGAAAGTTAAAATATATCAGAAATCAAAATCATAAACTGTTGAATCATCATAAGTCAATCGACAATCTACCAATCAAATTAAACCACTGTCAATTTTCCTAATTCTATTCAGAGAGGAAGGAAAATTTATCATCACAGTCAACCAACCAATCAGGATTGACAATCAAAATTCAACATCACAGGACTACAACTGACATCAAACGAATTACAGTAGACAAGAGTCAACACCTAAGCCAATCAACCAATTGACGAAATCAGACAAGTAGGAAAACTGACTAAAAGGTTCAAAAAAATTTCCAAAAAGGGTGTACGTGCTATTTCATTGCTTGTACGCACTAAAAATCAAATGCGCAGCTTAAAAGTTTGAATGCACAACAAAAAACAATTGAATGCACTAAAACAAGGTGTAAACGCTATAGGATCTAGTACGTGCTACATGAATCACTTGTACACGCTGCTAAAATTATTAAAAGCACATTTCAATTTGAAAGCGCAGTAGAAAACCCTAAAAGCAAAATCTTGACCTACCGCACATGCTTGAAAGCGCAAGGGGAAGTATTGGATGCACAACAAAAAACCAGGAATGCGCAAAAAGGGATTTGTACGTGCAACTAAATTGCTTGGATGCGCAGCTAAAATTAAAAAAGGAAAAAAATGTTTTTTTTCAAAAAATCTAATTTTTTTGAAAATTAAATGCTGAAATGGACAAAACAAGTTTTCAAGGGTACATACCGGAGATCCATAGCCAGGCAGGTGCTGAAAACATTGTCCTCACTCGAATCTATGCTCTTGGTAAGGGACAACCATCGTGAAGGGCTCAGAAGGGTCAGAGAGAAAAAGTAAAAAGGAAGGGTGAAAATGAATAGTAAAAATGAACTTTTACCCCTATATATAGCCCTTTTGACCTAAAAATGGACACTTTTGACCAGAAAATGACCAGGGACCCAAATTGAACACCAAATCGGCCAAATCAGGGGCATTTGTCATCTAGGCATCACTAAAACAATATCAAAAATGAAATTGAAATTAAAACTTAATTGAAAATATTCAACACAAATGATAAAAAATGCAACATTCTTCACCAAAATCAAATTTCATTTCATTTTCGAGGGTGTGTACACTCAGATTATCAGGATCATCATCATCAATCAAATCAAAGGCATAAATCTTTCAACATGAAAATTTGTGCATTTATCAAGTAGGGCATTAAAAGATCAAATCAAGTATCATATCAGCAATCCATCATCGAAATGAATATCAAGAACATCAATCAGTTGAGACTTCATCAGACCTATCATTGGTATCTGTATCTTTTATCAATGTCAAATCAGACATTAGTTAAATAGGATTTTTGCATCAAGACATTCTTTAAACCAATGCGCTTCACACATCGATTCAAAAGGGGGCATTTGTAATCACCTAAAAATGGTCAAGATCAATTCAAGTGAGCATCTAAGGAAAAATCAAAGCATAAATTACAATCAAGCCAAAATCTAATAATAATTGAAAATCAAAAGCCAATAAATTAATTTAAATCAATATGAATCAATCAATTATACAATTAATCTAATTAATTGTATAGTTCAATTTAAATCAAATTAACCCATTCAAGGGGTACACATGGCTAAGCAAATTAATTAAATTCAATTATTAAATCCCTATTTTCCCTCACCCACCACATGGGAGGAAAATGCCTCAACCAATAAGAATTAAGGATTGGACTCACATGGATCAAGCTCAAATCGAATCTCCATCACACATAAGGTGAGAGCATCTTGACCACTCATTTTGTCTCTTTGTCTCAAGCTTTGAGGACAAACCATTAGAATTGTCCCTAAAGGTGGAACCATGGACTTAACCTTAACACATCCATGATCAAATTAACTCCACCCCTATGCTTGCCAAAATCTATAAAAACAAGACCAAAATCAGGAGAAAGGAATCCACATATCTGAGAATTGCATCAAACTTATTGAGAATTTTAGCTAGAAAGACATTTTAGGCTAAATTGAGTATAGTTTTCTTTGGAATTCACTTAATTAGCTTAATCATTTATCACTTCTCATTTTAGAGCTATCACTAATAGAGGCTTGCTGAGAGCTTACCATTAGCATATCTAAATAGAGAGCCATAGAGTGCTCATTGTCTTTAATTGCAATTAAATAGCTCACTACTTTGTAGTTTAATTTAGTTATTTGATCATTTATTGACGAACTAACCCTATGAAGGTACTTTCCACAGTACACACTAACCATTTCTACATATAAATCTCTTAACCGAGTGGGACTAAACAATCTTTATTTATTTCATTATGGCATTCAATGAATGTTGATTATTTTCTTGTTGACCCCATAGTGAATGTTTGGTCACGAAGAGTTGTTAGTGATAAATCCTCTAACAATGTCACACCTTACAATGTGTTTTGTAACCTTTAATAGGGTTGGCTCTTAACCGAGCTCACTTCAGAAGAGTGAAATTATTTCAGGTACCGATCCCAAGTGGTTTTTCCCGTAATAGGGTTTCCACGTTAAAAATCAAGTGTTATATGTGTATGGATGTGATGATTTGTTATTTTACTTTACACATTACAATTACTGATTTGATCGGTATATACACTAGTTAATTTATTAGTATTTGGTTAATGAACATAAAGGCACAAACAAAGTTTTACCGAGTTGTTTAGATTAATTGAAAGATTTGTTTTATACATCTGGGAGTATTTGGGACTGTATGATAACTGGACTTAATTGATTCACCCCCCCCCCCCCTCTCAGTTATCTAACATGTGAAACTTACACACCATGAATCCATAATTAATGTTATAACTGTGATTCAAATACATATCCATCCACTTTTCCTTGTGTTTTTGACCCATGGTGATTAGGTTATCCATTATGAGGAATCAATATAAGATAAGATATTTTTTTATTATAATAATAAATCTAACAAGGGGGTTGACCCTTACACAACCACAATTCATAGGCATCAAAGAGAACAACAACACTGAGACATGGGTGCTAGCTTTTATAGATCATAAATGGCTTATTAACAACTTAACAGGTGTTGTCAAAGATAAAAACACAAAATAAACAATACACTAGCACAAAGACTAGTAGTCTTTCTCAAGGGTGGGAAGGTCACTAACTCACCACTTGTGGAAGAGTGTGAGTTTGAAGAACCATTTTTTCCTGCATCATTGGACAACTATCCAGGTGGTGTTGTCCTTAGGATCCCAACGTAATGAAACTCCATTTGGGTAATTATTGGCACAATGGCCGAAGTGCTGAGAAAGTTGTACATTGGTAGCTGAGGAGGAGAAGAAGAAGAAAGTGGAGAATGGTGCACATGGCTAGAGGGGGAAACACCAGTAGGAGGAGTGGTATTCTTATGGTTTACAACAAGGGCATCAGCTATATATGCATCGATAGCATGGCCCAGATTTGTAGTCGAAGCATTGTATTCCATGAGTAAGATAAGATGTTACTTACATGTGATTTATTTAATTCTCTCATTGTGTTCCATTATTTATTTTGGGAAGTATTTGTTTTTTAATATACATTTTTATATTCTTGTTAATATTGCATTAGTTGATATTTAAGTAATAGTTTAAAATTTCTTGTTACAAACTCCTCTTAATATGAAAACTTTCATGCTAAACTTATGTAATAATTTGTGTCTCATTGTATTCCATTATTGAGTAGGATCATGACTAAGATAAGATGTTCCTGACATGGGATTTATCTAATTGTCTCATTGTATTCTATTATTTATTTTGGGAAGTATTTATTTTTTAACATACATTTTTTATATTCTTGTTAGTACTACATTAGTTGATATTCAAGTAATAGTTTAAAATTTCTTATTACAAACTCCTCTTAATATGAAAACATTCACACTTAACATATGGAATAATTAATGTTTCATTCGATTACTAAGTATAATTTAGATTACTCCAATCAAATTGCATTGGATAAATCTAAGTGTTGCAAGACCAAGACAATGAATATTAGGTTGGTCAATGTGATGAATGATATTAATTGTGTTGTTTCTATGTTTAGCCTTTGACTAAATTCATAACATAGGCAATAATCCAAAACATCTCCAATCACTTCCTTAACTTTAATGAAAACCATGTGAGTAATTAATGTTAATTATTCTTTCAGGCCCCATTTGTTTGCGGGAATTGGAGTGGAATTGGCGGTGACACTTCCTGATTTTCTACGAATCCATCGTTTGGGAGAGTAAGTTGCAATTTGAGGTTTAGGGTTCAAAATTGAGTTTTGGCCCTAAAACGGGCAGCACCATCTTCCCACCGGAGAGGTGGAATTCAAAAATAAAACTGGGTTTTGCAAAATATTGAAGTAATTTAGAATTTTTGTCGGGTCTGCGAACTTCCCGCATTCATTTTTGGGGGTTGAAACTTGGAAGTTCTCGTGCTCACCTTATTATCCATTCTAGCGCTCGCCTTGTCTGCAAATTTGTTCCTACTCTGCAAATCAGGTTTCCTTTCCACCGTTCTCGCACTCTGCAAATCAGGTTTGAAACTCGTGCTTTCTACATTTCCCCCCTTCATATTTTGCTTTCTCTGCGGATGGTGTCCTGGTGTTAGGGTTTTTTATCTGTCGTGGGGTTTGAATCATTTTCCTATGTCTTTCTTCATTTCTTTCTTCTCTATTTTATTCTCTTTCCAATATAATGTATTATTTTCCAATCAAACTCTCTTGCAGAGATAATCAATTGTTAAAATGGAGAGATTATTTTTTATGTTATGCTTGTTTATTGTGATGGAATGTTGTTCTCTTTCTGCAACCTGCTATCCTTCATGCTTCCCTTGTGAGAGAGATGCCCTCCTTGCTTTCAAGAATGAGTATTCAGATCTCATGCATTCAGATCCATTCAATGGATTTGTTGAAGCCAAGAAATATGATTCATGGAGGGGGTTTAATTGTTGTGAGTGGCATGGTGTTCAATGTAGCCACTCCTCCTCCCACGTCATCCAACTCCGCTTCAACAAAAATTATATTTTTAAGTTCTTCAATGATACTTTTATTTACAAAACTCTTGTTCCAGTTTTGTTTCAATAAAAATCCTCTGAATCAGTTTATATTTGCATTTTACTGTTCATGTTTAACTAGTCGACCTAAAAAATTGGAAGTCGTCTAACATCATTCTTTGAAAGGGATTTTCCCTACCCATTTCGGACTTCTTTCAAAAGATAAAATCCCTCCACAAATTGGTGCTTGAGAAAAATAGTGCCAAAGTTGATTTATATGGTTCATACTTGGAAACACATATTTTGTTCTTGCCCTAGGAATGCTAGGGTAGACTTTCAATCACCAAACAGTGTACAGAATAAGCCATCTTGTAATATTTTCGTGGATCAAATGCATAGTTTAATTAGATCCCACATTTTGGGTCTCTCTACTGAACCCATCATCATGGAAGTAAAATGACAAAGCTAGCCCCAGAAGGACATTGCAACTGGATACACAACGAACAAAACACTCCTATATATCAGATGATATCATATCCTCCTAAGATTATATAAGCTAAGGTAGTTTGGTTTACTATCAACAAATTGATATCGGGATGATGATAGAAATGAGGGCAATTCATGATTTCATTTGTAAACAAATGAAACTCATATATTTTCATTTATTGATTTAGGTTTGTAATTTATCCTCAAAATTTATATTCCTAGTGTTCATACCATAACAATTGTGAAGTCAAACTTGCCATGTTCTATGTATAAGAATGTTCGAAGGTTTTAGATATGTACATAGTTTTGTTCTATGCATCTTATGTTCTATACGTATAAACATATGTACATAGTTTTGTATTATTTCATGTCCATGTATAAGATTGTTTGAAGGTTTTAGATAATAACTTGTACATGGACATGAAATACTACAAAACTATGTACATATGTTTATATGTATATGAAACCTACAAACTACATAATAGCACGAGTGCCAAACTGTTCCTCCATGCATTGAGTCTTGTTCCTACATGTATTGCAAACCGTATTCATGCTTGAATAGACTAACTAGTAAAGGAGGCATACTTTGAGGGAACTATGAGGCTGAACCAAAAAACTAAACATGATAGAAAAACTAGTATCTTCCATGAAAAATACTATATATCTAGATATATAGTTTAAAACATGGATTCCATGGATTCCACAAAAGGCTTCCAGTTTAAAGCATGATATATGTAGTGCATGAATGTGGTGTCATTTCATAGTTATATATGGAGTTGCGTCTCCTGGTGTGTACTAATGAGAAAGTGGTTGAGCTCTAGCTTGTCAATACATTCCTTCAACATGGCAGCATTTGCACGGCATATAATTCAGCCTATTGTTTATGTTTGAAAAGTCATTGTATAAGGTGATAAATCCAAACAAAAAGGATATTTAGCTTCACTACACACCAAAAATATTGTGTTATCTTGAGCTTAGTTCTTCACAGACTATCAGCAATACACCTTAAAAAATTAAATAATCTTTTTGAAGGCTTAGAGGTCTATTAATAGTTGTTTTTTAATTTTTTCCCTTTAGTTCCCATAGCCAGTTGATAGTTACTATTTTTGTAATTTAAAATAGCAAAATTTTTAGTTTTGATGCTATATTACCATTTCACCTTCATAATTAAGTTAATTTGTTAAAAAAATAACTTGTAAGTTCTAATATTTCCCAACATCTTAAAAACTGAAGGGAGATACTGTTTGGTGTTCATAAAATTTCAAAGTATTATATAAATGGACCTTACATAACATTAGAGTACCAGCTAAGTCAAAATTTGTCAATTTGGTCTCTTTACAATGATATAATGTTAGAAGCAAAGTAACCATGATTTTTCCACAAAACAGATTGTTTGGGAAATTATGCATATGTTCCATGATGAAATTGCAAGAGTGACTATAAGTAGGTGTTTAAAAATTGTTATGTAATGGAGTTATCTACTGTTTCTCAGAGAATTGAAAGTAAACGGTTAGCCAAGTAGTTTCTAAGGATCATGCTTTTGATTATTCCTTTTTTTTTAAAATTTCCTAACATTTTTAGAATTAAACATTTGGTCCACCTGCACAGTTAAGTTGAAATGTTAGATTTTTTGGCTAGCCTTTGTCACATTTGTGCAAGCCTAGTAACTAAGTTAATGCACACCTTCTACTATTGTGTACCGAAGTATCACAAAATATGTCTAAATATGCAATTTTTTGGTTAGCCTTTGTCACATTTGTCCAAGCCTAGTAACTAAGTTAATGCACATCGTCTACTATTGTGTACCAAAGTATCACAAAAGATGTCTAAATATGCATGAGAGGGAATTGCTTAATGGAAATGGAATGATAACAAAAAGGCAATTAAGGGGACTATCACAAGTCCCTCTAGCCAGTCTGTCATATCTGGTAAATATGGCAATGGAGGTTGTGTACCATTTTGTGCTGAAGTGTAAAAAAAATGTCTAGATGTAATTGTCATTACACTGTTCCAACCATAGGATCTTCCATGAAAAATTAATTGTTGTGCATATCTCTCAAGATCACTGTGACCATCACCTTGGCCCCAGAGATGACCTCTTCTCTGCTCTTTTCAGACTACCATCAACACAACTTAAATTTGAGAACAAAAACAATCACACTCTATGTGTTTGTAAACTGATTGACTTCTTAATGCAACGAGGCTAACAAATTCATGAGATATATACATATGTGGTTTCAGTAACATATGTGGTTTGATTAGAAGTATAGACTCCCATAGGACATTTTATAGATATATATGATGGAGATTGGTAGGGATAATGTGTATAAAGTACATTTTTGTGCTTTATGTGATGGATGAATGCATATCTTTGTGATTATGTCCACATTTCCTCGCTCAAATCATTTTGTTTGTCCACATTTTAGGCCATTGATGGATCCTATTAAGAATATTGGCATTCTAGGACAGGTAGTTGTGGAGACCACATATTCTCATGTTCTGATAGCTCTTATTGCTTGTGTTGTCATAGCCACAATAGTGGTGGCCCGAGAAGGTAGTGCACAAATGGGTAAACGAAAAAGAAAAGGAAATTATTTTTATAGAATGGTTATTCATTCCAACTATGTGGATTGTCATGATCAGATTCGCATGAGTAGGGGAGCCTTCTTTCGTCTAGCTACTATCCTAAGGCTGAAAGGAACCTTGAAAAATACGATACACTTGACGTTAGAAGAACAACTTGTGATGTTCCTCCACACCATTGGCCACAATCTAAGGAACCGCAAGATTGCCCACAACTTTGGGCACTCATGAGAGACAATCAGCCGATACTTCCACAAGGTGTTGAGGACTATCTTAGGACTCCACAATGATTGCTTTCTACCACCTAGTCCAAACACTCCTGAAATTAGTGGGAACAAACGTTTGATCCATTCTTCAAGGTAATTCTTGTGTTGTTACAAATTTCTTGTATGGATTTTTATCCTTATCATATTATTGGTTGACCGTAGAATTGATGATTGTATCATATCGTATAGGATTGTGTTGGAGCTATCGATGGAACCCATATACCAATCACTGTTGATGTCGACATGTAGGGTAAATATCGTGATAGAAAAGGCAACCTGTCACAAAATGTTATGGTTGTGTGTTCCTTTGATCATAAGTTTTAGTACTGCCTTGCTGGTTGGGAAGGGTCTGCCATGAATAGTCGTGTTCTAGCTTCAGCTCTGTCAAGAGCAGATCCTCTTGTTGTTCCCCTTGGTAAGCTAAATCATAGTTTAATATACTCAAGGGTACAATCAATGTTTCACGTTTTAATTATATATTTTCTTTATGTAGGAAAATATTTTCTAGTGGATGCTGGATATCCCAATGCACCTAGATTTATTGCTCCTTATCGATGTACACACTACCACCTGGAGGAGTTTTCAAGAGAGAATCCAATAAACTCTCGAGAAGATTTGTTCAACCATCGACACTCCTCTCTTAGAAACTCAGTAGAGCGTACATTTGGTATTCTCAAGAAGCGTTTTCCAATCTTGAGGCATGCCACGTCTTATCCTATCATGACACAAGCCCATATTGTATTAGCATGTTGCATACTACACAACTACATTACGTTAGAGGATGCTATTCCATTAGAAATTGTCACTGAAGAGGAAGATGATCGTGATGGAATAGATGTACCAATGCTGGAGACATATGGGTTGTCTCAGCGTGATAGAGACTAGTGGGCACAATTCTGAGATGATATAGCAAGTAGAATGTGGGAAGAGTATAGATCCCGAGAATAGTTGTTCTTTTATGAGTCAAGACTACATGATGGTTTCCTTTTTCTTATGTTTTTCTCTACAATTATTGGACTTGTATGGGTCAATGTATTTTATTTGAGTAAACTGATGTATGAAGATACGTTGATATACATGATGGTTTCCTTTTTCTTCTGTTTCTATCTACAAGTATTGGACTTGTATGGGTCAATGTGTTTTATTTGAATAAACTGATGTATGAAGATACTTTGATATACATGATGGTTTCCTTTTTCTTCTATTTCTATCTGGAAGTATTGGACTTTTATGGGTCAATGTGTTTTATTTGAGTAAACTGATGTATGAAGATACTTTGATATACATGATGGTTTCCTTTTTCTTCTGATTCTATCTAGAAGTATTGGACTTTTATGGGTCAATGTGTTTTATTTGAGTAAACTGATGTATGAAGATACTTTGATATACATGATGGTTTCCTTTTTCTTTTGTTTCTATCTGTAAGTATTGGTCTTTTACGGGTCAATGTTTATACCATTAACAACAATTTGTATACATAGCATGGCATACACAGAATTAATGATGAGCATGGATGAAATTGGTAACACGAGCCAAATGTCTCCTTCCTCAAAGAAGATAATGTGGACAAAGGAAATGGAACGCAAGTTTCTATACTTTCTCCTCGAGCAAGTACAACTGGGAAAAAAATGTGACGTAGGCTTTCAAAAAAAAGCGTGGTCCGCCATTGAGAGGCGGTTCAACACTGATATGAACCTCAATCTATCAAAGGACAACTTCAAATATAAGTTGAAAACTTGGAAGCTTGCATATAGAGTGATGAAATAGCTAAGGAATACAAGTGGTTTCACTTGGAACTAGGCAACTCGGTGCATGGATGTTGAGGATAGCATGTGGGATGAGCTTCTGAAGGTAGGGTGATCTCTCTACTATTTTGATAGAAATAATATTGCCTTCTTTTAAAGTTAATAATGAAAGACAAAGAACCTAATCCATTTATTTATGCCAACATGCAGACAAGAGAGTTCAAAAATGCAAAAGTGTATAAGAGGCAGCCCTTCCAATACTTCAATGAATTGGGTGCCATTGTGGGTAATGATATTGCTAAAGGTAATGCAACTATGACGGCCCTTGAGACTGAAGAAGGGAACCCTATGGAAGAGCCATTCAATGTGCATGATGAAGAGGACCTTGGTTTCAATATACATCTTGATAGTGTTGTTGATTTGGACGAAGACCCTTATCATTCCAATCAGTCCACTGCAACAACAAGTACTAGAGGGACTCCTACATCATCAGTCAAAAAGGTGGGAAAGAGGAGGAAGGAAAGTATGGCCACTTCCTTGGATCCCATGTGTGAAATAATGAAGAAAATAAAAGAGGGCATGAGCAATGTTCACCTTCACAAAATTGATGAATCTTCTCATGAGAATGCTTTGACGGGTGCATATAACGCTCTCAAATCCATCCCTGGATTGAGTCGAGGTGTATTCTTGAGGGTATACGAAACCTTCGCGAGTGAACGTGAAAGAGCCAAATGGTTCTTGTTGATGACAGAGGATGAGAGAGTGGACTGGATTGCAGCCACATATGGTGGATTATAGTTCTTTTCTAAAGACTTTATCAAACTTTATCATGAGTTGAAACATTATCATACTTGTTCACATACACTGATACAATTATGTTTTCATTGATGATTATTTATGATTGTTTATGGTTGATGATTGTTTATCAAACATATTTTTTGTTTATCAAATATATTCTGAGATAATGAAGCTGTAAGGATAGTTTCCTAAAGACCCTGTATCTGTTGTTGAGAACTATTGCTCATTGTTGTGACTGCATTGGACTATTTCTCGTTGTGACTGCATTGCATGTTCAAGATGTTGCCAGATCTTACCTTATTAATTGTTTGAGGATTGTAGTATATTTAAGTGTTTTTCTTTCAACAGTATATCTAAAGATGTATTGCATGTTCAAGATGCATTGCATGTTCAAGATGTTGTTAAGTTTATCCACTGATTGGACTGTATGCCAGTGGCTGTGAACATCAATCACAAAGTATCGTTTCTTTTCCATCTTGTCTATATTTTTATGATGTTGATTCATCTGTAAGAAATGATACTTTGTGATTGATGTTCTAAAGATGCATTGCATGTTCAAGATGTTGTTAAGTTTATCCATTGATTGGACTGTATGCCAGTGGCTGTGAACATCAATCACAAAGTATCATTTCTTTTCCATCTTGTCTATATTTTTATGATGTTGATTCATTTGTTAAGAAATGATACTTTGTGATTGATGTTCTAAAGATGCATTGCATGTTCAAGATGTTGTTAAGTTTATCCACTGATTGGATTGTATGCCAGTGGTTGTATAACAGTATACACTGGTATATCTCCATTACAAACTATAGTTTGTCAGCACTCTTATGAGAAATGGAACTCAAAGATATTTATGTTGGAAAATCCTTTCATGACAATAAGAGTATTGCAGGCAATAGTTTTTGTTTAACATGTTGAGAAAGACAAGGCGACTAGCATAGAGATAACTCATGGCAGTTTGATTTGTTTGTGATTTCTGGGTCAAAGCAAAATTGTGACAGCAATGCCTGCACTCAGATCTGTTGAGGTTCCACACTTGGGCATCCTTATCTGTTGATTGTTTCTAAATTTTAGCCTGTGTGTGGCTTTTGATGAGTTCTGTTACCAATGCCCACTTCAGTTAAACTTTGCAGAAATGTGAGAACACTGCTTGTGTACAATGAAGCACATTTTCCAAAGCTTAATGATCCCTGGAATGAAACTTGCACGATAATGTGCACTACAAGAACACTTTGGACTTTGATTCAAAATCACTTGTGCTTGCCAAGTAATGGATTTTCAATTAAGAAATTAAATTGCTCATTTTGAAGCTTGCGGTTTGATCTCTATAGAAAACACTTACTGCCTTTATTTGCCAAGCCAATTTCTTCAACTTCATAAAGATCTCCATGTTTATGAATTTGATATGTTTCTTACACAAAAACATGTGCCATTTATGGCCTTCAACCTGATCACATCCAGGCATTACTTTACTTGCATTCTTTCATCAATCTATTTTTTATTAAAACATCACACACAATGTTAAAGTGTTTTCCTTTGTCAATAAGAGCTTGTTCACCATTTGAGAAAACTTGGACACCACTCATACCAGTGCCTACAAGCACACCATATTTCTCCTTGTAATCCATTCTTATTCTTATTCTTGGCATCACTTTGGATCTACGAGAATGGGTGGTTCTACAAAATGTTTCCTTTTCCCATCAGTTGAGAAGATATTGACCAAATATTTTAGAATTCAGATATATATATATATATATATATATATATATATATATATATATATATATATATCCATTGCATTCATTTTAAAAGTTTCCATTTTTCCATAGATAGGAAAGACCTTGATTTCTAATCATGTCTGAGTACGCTCGCCTGAAGATTTCCAATATCTCTTTCAACGAATCAATTCCATGTACATCTAGCAAACACACATTCTAAGACAACATTTCTATGAGGTATTTTGACAAACAATTTATGTGTGATGTCTGTATACATGTCCACCATGTCCCATTATATCGTGGCTTGGATAATGCTAGCAAAGGTGATTGAATTATATTATCTTTCATTTTTTTTACGGCCTTTCCAATGAATTCAATATTTGCCCATTTTTTAATGATTACATCCCTGTGAGGAATTCTGATAAAATAATTTGGGCTCTTTACGTTATATGATTCCACATTATACATGCATGTGTGGCCCAACATTTGCAACTATACCATTGATAATCTATTCGAAGGTTCTCAATGCACTTAGAAGGCTCAGAGGACTTAATGTCTGGCGATTGCATTTGCTGAAAATTTCTAAATCATCTTCACCAAATTCATTATTCTTCATAAGGTAGATTTATCCGATATCCTGGTATTGCATTTTGCACAATTTTAAACACAAGTTGAACCCATCTTTCCTCTTAACATGCATTTTTTTTGTGATTCGTGAAGTAAAATTTACATAAAAAATGTATAATCAATTGTAAAAACTTGCTCTCTCAATTGCAATGCAAAGATGTTTCAAAACTTCTCTTGGGATCATGTGTCAACCCAATCAAGTTATTTCTTTCATTTTTCCAGACTGGTATACAGTAGCCACTGGTAAGTACCCACTGGTATACTTATGTTGTTACATAATAGTATATTCATTGTCAGAAGATGTGGGATTCAGAGACCTATTAAGTCCATCGAGCTCCAATATCCATATGTAAACATTAGGAGCCTATTTATTGAGTAAAATCCTCCAATTCTGCATGGGGCTCAATCCTTTTAGTTGAGTTAAATAGGACATGGGCTGCTCTGCTCTGGGACATTTAAATCTTATTCAAAAAGAAATGGGAGTCATCCCTTTAGCATATAAAAGTGTTGAACTCCACTGATGATACAAGATCTGTATCAGGTTTCCATGTCAAATCATGTTATGGATAGACACTTATGACACTTATGATTGAGCACTTAGAAAAGCATGAAATTAATGTGTAGTTAATAAGCTAAATAGTTTACACAAAAATGAATTATGAACTCTTGCAGTGATTTTTTTTTGCAATAACTGTTCACTCCTCTTATTAATTACAATCAATTTAGTTTACTAGTCTTTTGGGAACAACAGCAGCAATATCATTACCATAAAACATGATGAATCTACAGCCAATGGTGCTGCAGGAGCCACCTCAGAATCACAAACCAGTGAGGAATTGCTTGAATTGTTTTTTTGTCAACTAGCCAATTGTGGAAATTAGGGGGTTTCCATCCTTCAATCTCTAGTCATATACATGCAAGGTGTCCAATCCATTTGAGTTGAATTAATGGACAAACAAGCATGCCCTCCCTTGACCACTATTTTCATTAATGTGCTTTTATAGACATATTAGCTTGCATTTGTTAGTGTTGTTGCTTTTAACATATTTAAGTGGAATACACGAAGGAGTACCACATGATGAATGCTTCATTTAATGCATTGTTATATTGTAGTCTCATAACTATCCATTTCTAGTTCTTCAGACATGATTTTATAAATGTGTTTTGGTAGACGACTGTATTGTTCATGATTCTATATGTATATACCCTAACCATCTTGTTATTATTGTTGCATTGTGAAATTAAGTGGAATAAGTCTACTTTGTTCAATGCTCTATTTCATCTTCAATTTCTTTTCATTTTTCATTCATTTTTAAAAACCACGTGATAGGTACATAAACATAAATGGATAGTTATGAGACTACACATATGATGATAAAGTGAGACTGCACATATGCTGACATTAAATATGTTTGAAATAGCTTCTGGAATTGATTTTGTAGATATTTTTGGCATCAACGTTTACGATCACACTCTGTGATCCTTCATCAAGATGGAAGAGAGAAAAATGATTGAAGAAAAGTCCATCATTTTGGTCTATTGCAATCATTTTGGTCTCTTTCATCCTGATGATGGATCACAGAGTGTGATCCAAAACTATCTACACAATCGAATCCAGAAGCTATTTGAAACATTGATGCCAAAAATATCCACATATGATGATAAAAAAATGAGCTATATGATGATTGTTTACTGTTCATGTTTTTAAACGGTCAATATTTATGATGGTACTCCTTGGTGTATTCCATTTAAAAATAAATAAGTTTTAGTTTTTCTATCATGTTTACTTTGTAGATGCGGGATTGATCATCTAACAATACGGAAAGTAATGGGAAGAATGAGCGGGATATGAGATGGTTGCTCATCGAATGTGGGGCATAAGGGCGTAGAGTGCGGATTCCCTTGCATTTTCTTATTTAACGGTGTGTTTTCACACCTCAATTCATGGATATTGTTCTTCCCCAAAACTTCTATCTGATGCTATAGTTGTGTCATTATATTTTTTCTATAAATTTGTAATATCAACATAAATGAAATTTTTTCAATTTGTCATAGAATATAGTCATGTTGTTATATGAATGAACAAAAATAGTATGAATGAACAAAAATTTGCTTGATACAGTGCTGATGGCTATGATAAATGTCCCTATGTGTGACTGTGGTGATGGATCGTGCTACGTGTTGAAGACATCACACACACAGAAAAATCCAGATCGTAAATTTTGGAGTTGCAAAAATAAGAAAAAGGTTGTTAATTGCACAATATTTAAATGTTTACAAAGAATAAATATTAGTCATTATAGCGAGACTAACTTAGATTTGTATTGTAGGATGGCGGTGGATGTCAATACTTTTGGTGGGCCAATGACACCCTGTCACTGTCTACATCATCTGCACGTTCTCCACATATACCTGTTGTGGATGACGAGTGCAAGTCTTGCAAAGCGCTCAAGAAAGCTATTGCAAAAGCGGAGGCTACCTATAAAGTCGATGTCATGTTTTTACGATGTTTACTTTGTGCAACAATCGTACTATTTAGTTGGGTCATTTGTTGGGTCATTATGCAGAAATAGATATATATGTGGACTAGATGACTTATTTATATTTTGATGTGATATCAAGCAATGCTATAATTATTTTCTTGTTATAATATTGTTTATGATAATGTATAAAATTATTAAAAAAAGTTAAGTTTACTGTTCACAATATTGAAAAAAAAATATTAAATTTTGTTTATGATTTACTATATAAAAATATAAATTAATAAAAAGAAAACTATAAATAAAAAATGGACAAAAAAAATAAAATATTAAATTAAAACATTATATAATAATTATAAAAACTTAAATTTTCTTGTCAAATTCTAATTCCAATTGAAAATGTAGAACCAAACACAGAGAATAGATAATGTAATTCTAGTTCCAATTTGAAATTGCAAACCAAACACATAAATAGGAATTTCTCACTTCCAATTCCAATTTCGAAAATGGCAACCAAACGCAAAATATGGATTGTCTTAGCCATCTTCCGGGTCAACCAAATGGTCCAAACTATCTTCCGAATACACAAAACCGGAATTTCAAAACCTGATTTTGAGATAATCAAGTTTTGACTCAAATTCCAATTCTGCAAACAAACGGGCCCTCCGATAAATTTAAATGGTATAATATTTCATTATTTCTTATAATGTGTAAAACTATGAAATCCTCATTCTATCTTTTCTTGCTTGAAGATAACATGCTATAGATTAGCAATAATTATTTTGGGTATATATTTCTATTCAAAAGGCTTAGTGCTTAAGCATAAAATGTCAAAAGAATCATAAAATCTTTTGATATTTGTGTTTGTTTTAAGACAAGTCCTTATTTATGTTGCATACTAGATTTAATAGGGAATACTCCCTTGAACGTTGCAGAGTTCAAAAGATGAGGGCAATTAAATCATCTCTTCTTAGCTGGACATGTTTTTATCTCACTACATCATGGAATCTTCTTGGTATTTTTGTTTCAAGAACATGACTTGGAGGTCACTATGCGAGAGGCTTTTTAGAATAAGATAAAGGTATCTAATAAGAAAAAAATCCAACAATGTCCATACTTTATATGAACATGATATAGTTATATGTTTGAATGTTTGCATGTGTGTTTTGTGAGTACTTCTTGTTTACTTCAAGTTGTACTTGCTCATGTTAGAACCACATAAACTTTAAAGTGACACAAAGATGTAATAGTGAAATTTGCATACCCACAATTATTTATATTTTAAGAGTATGGTCTAATACAACTACATATCAAGAAATGCTACAACCTTGTGCAAAATTATTCTTATTCCCCTTTTTATCATCCATATCTCATGTATACTTTATCTATTTATACACACTTTCTCATACAACTTACATTTATTGCGAACCCTCATGTTTGGGCATTCATTTTTCACATCAAAATTATTGATTTGTTGTTGTGGAATAATCATGCCAATTTCTCTCACACCATGGACCAACTTGATACATATTCCACATAATTTATTGCTATGTTATAATGTTTAAGGACATTCAATTTGCATTCAGTCAGGGTCAAACATCAAGGAAAAGTTACTCATGTTTAGGAGCACACCTTGTAAGAATTTTTTTGGACTAATAATAAATTAACTTGGCATCATCATTCTAACATATTTGTAAAGGTGAATACTAATGTCCTTGATCATGTGTTCTACTATAAATCCAATATTTCTAAACAGTTGATTTGGAAGATCTTGACCTTCATGATCCAACAAACTGTCGAAGTTGTTTTCAAATATCACTAATACTTTAAAATTAAGTCAAACTAAAAAATAGAAGTGTACAAAGTATCAAATCAAATCCATAGACGGCAAGATAGATTTCACAGCCCAAACCCATAAAAATAACTACAAAAAATTGACAAACTGTTCCAATTACCCCTTTCTTAGCTCAATACAAATGAAATTGTAGAATCATCTTCATCATCCTCAGATTAAATACATTTCTTCTTTCACATTTAGTTTCCTAAGTTAACAATCGATTACCCAATATCACTCCTGTAACTGTGAAACAGTTAATCTAAAATGAATTTACATTGAACTAGAAGCATCTTACGATTGATCTCTAACACAGATTAGAGATAAGGAAAAGTTCCTTCACAAGATGTTTATATGGTATTTATGCTCATTTTAGGAATATGAGAAATCATCAAACTACTCGAGTGCAAAAGTTTTGGTCCAGAATCCCGAACCCACATGGAACTTTTTCTAGAAAGTGAATTGCCACCTATCGATTAGGTGGCATAGAGAGGAAGAATGCATTCGGGACTAGAGAAAACACAGCTTCAAAAGTTGAATCACCAACCACTGAATAAAAACTTGCTTCTTCCATTAATTTTCAAGGATCAGCAGATTAGTCATTCATATATAACCCCTCAAACTCCAACAAAGCTATAAACATATGAGAAAAAGAATAAGAAATCAATCCAAGGGATTTCTCTCTATAATCAAAATTTAACCCAAGAAACTCAGTATTTCCTTAATAAAATTTTGAAAACCAGGACACTAAGAGACATATCCATCATCATCTACAATATACCCCCAAAAAAAACTTGAAAATCTAATACCCATATAAGCAACTCAAGTTTTAATAGGAAGATTAGGAGCTCCATCAGCCGAAACACCCTCTCTCTGATGTGGGTTTTTCTTTTCCTCTTCCAAAACTACACTAACATTACAACCTATTTTAGCACCATTAATGTTATCTTCAATAGGAAGATGGGTAAACCAGTGGGCAGGAGATCTCATAAAAAAAGCCCAATCTGGTACACTGAACAAAACAACAAAACTCATCACCACACCATAAGCCTGACCCATTTTGCCAAGGGACCATTCACTGTACCACCCTGCTGCACAAGTGAAAAACCCACAAAAAACTATTGCATACAAGAAGAGCTCACTGTTGGTATTCCTCATTTTACCTAAAAACTGGTCAAATCCACAGATATTATGGATTTTGAGCTGCCTTTTCCTTGTGTTATGCAGAGACAATATCTTTTGACAATCCGTGTTATTTATGACCAGAAATATACAGGTGTAGTTGTGGGCACTTTACCTACTCTTCTATAATGTATTGAATGCGTATCTTACATCCTACTGCCCCATCTTTGTATCTCTGAATACTTGAATTTTTCAATGCCATAGTCATGGATTGCATTGAATTATGTTTTGGATTTCCGTGTTAAATTTTCTGAGATTGTGCAATGAAATTCATTGGCTTGCACAAGGAATAGCGTGCACGCAACTTTTGTGTTTCTGTATGATGTTTTGGGGAAGCTGTGTGCAGGAAGAGACATGCATTG
The DNA here is from genome assembly GCA_027943335.1 of Chamaecyparis obtusa. Classification (NCBI taxonomy): domain Eukaryota; kingdom Viridiplantae; phylum Streptophyta; class Pinopsida; order Cupressales; family Cupressaceae; genus Chamaecyparis; species Chamaecyparis obtusa. Next base: position 483,535 of record BSBK01003399.1, read on the forward strand.
ATTCAGGGGAATTTGCATGATGGTAGGTAAAACATTCATTGTACATTGGAAGTTTAAATAAAATTTAGTGAGGTCATGTAATCTGTTGGGCTCTTCTAGGTGAGACTCGAGTTTTGGGTTATTGTTTCCCCTGTACCCAATTCAGTGGTGGTGGATAGTGATTGGGTTGGATAGATTTTAATTAATGTGCCACTTAACTCATAAATACACCCTCTAAAATAGTTAATTAACTAGTACTTGTATCTAAAATAGTTAATAGAAAATTAAGAGATACAATTTAATTGAAGATCTACTAAAAATGAAGCTAAAGAAATACAGTTCTATTAACTGTTGAAAGAAACTAGTAATGGTTTGTGATTACAGTGTAAATATCCTTGATTTCATGGAGTATTCTACCAGAAAACTCAATGATGAGGAGCTACAAAGCTTCAATTGAACCCATAAAATGTAGAATGGGAGAAAAAACACAATTGACAGATCCTAGAAAGAATCAATTTTTGCATCAAGCAAAGCTTCCATTTCACATTTTTTATTGTCAACATCCAAATGCAAACACAACTTTTACAATGATTTTTTACAACTTTTGCAACTTTTACAAAGCAATGATGTTTATGGAGTAATGGATCAAAATTTTGCCAGAGTCATCCATTGATTTCTATGCGCAAAATCATGATGACTAAGTGACAGTTAGCCAACAAAGAGATGGCCAAATCAATTGAGAGTGACATCAATTGAAAAAGTGTGAAAGATATAGTAGTTGTTAATCTTGTTACATGTTTATTTTGAATAAAAACTAAGGTGATATTTTAAGGAACAACAGGTTGTTCAGCCTAGAGTTTTCAGATCTGAATAAATTTTGGCTTTATGGTATATTCTACTCTATGATTTTTCTCTCATTGTTTACCAGAGGTCATTACAGTTTTAGTGAGTTATTTGATTGAAGATAATACATGGCAAGATCTAAAATATTTAGGGAAATTCCACTCCAAATACAATAAATTCAGACAAAGTAGAATCCATGCATGTGTTTGTGGTTGCTCTATGTGTGTGCGTGTGTGCATGTGCCCCTATGCATGACTTTGTACACTTGCGCTTGTGTGTGTATGTTCTTGTGCACAAATATGTTAAAACTACAATTGCACCAAAGGGAGGGCCATCTGAAAATATTGTTTCTTACACTCATCTTCGGGGTAGATCCTCTTTATGGAGTTCATAACTATTGAAAACTATATAGTCCACCATATTGTTGGAATACAAATTGCATATCTTGTTGTACACATCTTCAAAAAAGGCCACTTTATATAGCGTCATCCTAATTATTCATAGTTCTATTTATTGATAGTCACTTGGCAAAAAGAAATAAAAACTGCAAGAATCTCTTCCAATAATAAAGTATTTTTACCTATGAAAGCTTGACTAAGTATTTCTAAAGCCATTTCTTCTTAACATATTAAGCATAGAGATGGTCTCCAATAGAATATAATGAGACTGGCACTTTGAAGGATTTCAGATATTTATTATAGATCTGTCCACAATTCCAACACTCACAAGCACATAGATGGTCTAGAAGTGAATTGAATTTGAGATTGACAATTTGATAGGATTTCAAATGTTTATTCCAAATCTCTCCACAATTCCAATGCTCGCAGGCTGCTCAAGCTAGTAGAGCTAACTAAAATTTAACCAAATAATACAACATTCTATATACATACAACAAACACACAAAAACATAGATTGAAAAAAACAAAATTGCTAAGTCACCTCTATCTGAGATAAATCTTAAATATCCATTTGAATGCTCATTCATCTTGTTTAAAAGTTGAAACTAAAACAGAAAAATTAATTACAAATAAAACAAATAAAATTCATTTGGTAGAAGTTGCCTACATACTTTAAAATAACTAATGGATTTCATATTTATCAATTTTATTAGGGAAAAATTACATTCGTGGACATTCTTCTTTGCATGTTATAGTTAGATAAACCAGCAATATCTATCGTCTTCCATTATATTGTTATTATTAGTTTCTAAATAGCTGGCAATAATTGAAATGAACATTTTATTCCCATTCATAATATACCTTACAAATAAGAACTTTTTATAAAAGTAAAATAAAACAAAAGCAATATAATCTAGCGTTATCTGAATCTTGGAGCACCAACAAAGCAAGAGCAGGCGCGGCAGAGGAGTTTAAACCACCAACTTTATGACAGAGGAGCTTAAACCACCAATTTTATATGTTGAATTTGTAGCGGACTATAACTCTGATGATAAACTATTAGGGGAGCCAGATGTTTCCTTTGAAGCTCTTTGGATAAGGGTTCTCACAACGTTCAATTTGTAAGATTTGTCCTTCACAACCCAAATTCAAAAGGAGGCTCTTGTAGAGCGGCTTAATTTTTTTCAGTATTTTAAAATAATCGATTTTGGTAACAAGATGTCCATTATCACTTGGAAATTTGAAAATATTCGATGGATAATGTGATTCAACTAAATTTTGGAGAAAGCAAACTTCATGTCTTTGCAATAAAACAAAAAATCATTATGAATATAAAGAATGAAGTTAAGGAAGAAAATACAAATAGGCAAGTAGAAAATATTATTTACCATTGCAGGAGGTTGTGTTGATCCAGTGACCTAACCATATTATGCCAATCAAATTTATCTCAAATTCTTTCAAATTAAACCTAAATGTCTTCAATTGTTTTCACAATTCATCAAAATTTACACATCAATCCCTTGTATTACTGATGTTTTTATATGTCTATTCAGATTACAAGTCTAATAGTGACGCGGGATAGGTAAGGAGGATCCAATTAAGGATAGTCCAAACAAGCAGTCAAACACCACAATGCGGAATAATACAACAAGACAATGTTTTCAACTGAATTTTCATTAACATGCCCAATAGTAAGGCCTTCTGGGTTAGGGCCAAATACAATCAAAAGTATTTCTACAATCTCTCAGCTAGTCCATCTCTAAAACAAATCAGCAACTGATGGAAACACTAAGGCAGATCTGAACTTGAGCTCTCAAGCCTCCAAGCAATCTCCTTGTCTCCAAGCATGCAAATCACTAGCTCTGCTAATACAAAATATCAGATAACAATTTGATCTTCAAGATCTCGCAGGATCCAGATCTAATCACTAACTTCCACTGACTTTCATTGCCTCTAATCTACTCCCTAAACAACTACCCAAACACTTCTTAAATACTAATCTTCAGCCACAAGTCAGCTAGAAGAAACAATTAACTCCTAAGCCAAGTCTATTAGAAAGTAAAGTCCACCAAGATAACTAAGAGAGGGGGGGGGGGGGGGGGTGAATCAGTTATCAGATAATTATAACTTTTATCATCTTCAACAGCATTAAACCATATAAGCAATATAATTACCAACCATAGAAAGATATTCATACACAATAACATAATGACACGAGATATGTTGACTAGGGAACCTCTTGATCAAAGAGTAAACCCCGGTGGGAATGATGCCCACAAAAGATGCACTAATATGAATATTCCTTGTGAGAGGATAGACTCTATTAGGAGTCTTATGAAATACATTCAGTACATATGAATCCCTGTTAAAAGATTTTGAATCCCTGTTAAAAGATTCTAACCCGGTTAAGAATTATAGAAGACAGAAGGACCCACTGCCCAAACAACTTCAGGGTAAGATCATTGAACACACTGTCCAAATAATCTTTGCATTACTCAATAGAATAATATGTTACCTCTTCTCTGACTATGCCAAACCACACTCACTGTTACATCGGATCTCAATTTCAGATCTCTGTACTTCGCATGTCTTCCTTCACATATCGGCTTTCATACTTAGCTCTTTTCTTCACTTCATGCATACCACATCACACATCATCACTAAAACTTCATTACAATGCCATATCAACAAGGAAATACATTCCTTCCTTTATACCACACTCAAATAATTACAAATGAGTCGGCATACAATTACAAAATAAAAGTTTCCACATGCTACACCAAAATTACATAAAACTGTCGGCTTCCAAATACAATAAATCTTCACTCGTGTGACCTCAAAGTCTGCATTGTCATCCACATCACTATCAATGTGTCTTCAACTTCCTTTTAATTGCACAAAATCAGATTCCATCCCGATTAGGAGATATCATCCGATTACCACAAACCGCTACTCAGGAACACTGCCTGAACACTGCTTCCACCAAAATGATCATAACTTCCATGAATCAATGAATTATTGTCTGCACTCTTAACCATAGACATATGACATATCAAAGAGTATATCCTCAACATCACATAGCTCCAACTACAATAACCCACGTGCGCTAATCCAAACTCTGTCTGCTTCTCTGCAAGTCTTTGGTAAATCACTGTGTTGACATCAATGACAATCATAGTCATGAATGCAACAACAACTGCTACAAAATGATTGCCAAACACATTATCATTCATTCCTAACAATCTCCCCCATTGGCATTGATGGCAACATAGATGAAAAACATCCAATGTTCCAAAAATCCAATACTGCAATACTGCTTCTTCAAATCCTCTTCTTCAATCAAATCTTGCTTCGTTATCCTGTTCAGTTCTCTCCAACAAATATCTCATATTTTTTTCATGCATACTTCTCCCCCATTGACATCAATGACAGAAATTCCATCACTAAGTCAACAACAACTCAATGTCAAAAGACACTTTTCAGAAAATACATTTACTAGAGTCCTCATGACTCAGCTCAGATACACATACTCCCCCATAGAGGAAGTACCAACATCCAGTCCAAAAGAAAGATAAGGCTCATATACCACTAGACGGATGCAACCAACTACCTCACTTCTCAAAAATAGGCTGGGGCATAACCCCAAACATACCTCTCAAATACTTAAATGTATCCTTAGGCAAAGGCTTTGTGAATATATCTGCTATCTGCTCCTTTGTACTTATGTACTCAAGTCTGACTTCTTTTTCAACAACTTTCTCTCTTACAACATGATACTTAATCTCTATATGCTTTGTCTTAGAATGTAATACAGGATTCTTAGACATACTAACTATACTGGTGTTATCATAATGTATAACAACAGGTTCAACAAATTTTATACCAATATCCTTCAGCATCTGCTTCATCCAAATTATCTAGTTACAATTGTTTGTTGCTGCTACATATTCTGCTTCTGCTATGCTTTGTGAGATACAATTCTGCTTCTTGCTTAGCCAAGAAACTAATCTTCCTGCAAGGAAAAATGCTCCTCCACTGGTGTTTTTCTTATCATCAATACTGCCTCCCCAATCAGCATCTGTATATGCACATAGGGTAAAATCATTAGAATTTTCATACCATAATCCATAGTCCATTGTGCCTTTTAAATATCTCAGTATCCTCTTTACTGCTGCATAATGTGATTCTCTAGGTTCAGCTTGAAATCTTGCTACAATTCCAACGGAATGTGCTATATCAGGTCTTGTATGAGTCAAATACTGCAATCCTCCAATCATAGATCTATATTTCTTCTGTTCTACTGCAGGAGTCTCATCTGTGCTAGATAACTTATGTCCGATCACCATAGGTGTTCCAACTGGTTTACAATCCTCCATTCCAAATCTTTTCAACAAGTCATTCAAGTACTTTGTCTGACTTACAAAGATACCATCATTGTTTTGTGTTATCTGTAATCCCAAAAAGTATTTCATTTCACCAATCATACTCATTTCAAATTTGGTCTTCATTTCATGAGCAAATTTGTCACTAGCTTCATCTTCTCCTCCAAAGATAATGTCATCAACAAAAATAACTATAAGTAAGAAACCATTTTCAATTTTATTGTGTAAAGATTGCTATCAGTTGTACTTTTTATAAATCCCAACTTTAACAAATACTTATCCATTCTTGCATACCAAGTTCTAGGTGCTTTTTTAAGTCCATATAAAGCTTTGTTTAATTTGCATACCATGTCTCCTTCTTGAGTTAAAGGAAAACCTTCAGGCTTCTCAATGTAGAATTCTTCTTCCAATTATCCATTCATAAATGTTGACTTCACATCCATCTGATACACTTTGAATTTCTTGTAAGCTGCATATGCCAAAAACATTCTTATTGCTTCAATTCTTGCAATAGGTGCAAAAGTCTCTTCATAGTCAATTCCTTCTTGTTGTGAGTAACCCTTACATACCAATCTTGTTTTGTTTCTTACTACTTCTCCTTGTTCATTCATCTTGTTTCTGAATACCCATTTAGTTCCAATAACATTCTTGTCTTTAGGTCTAGGGACCAATTCCCATGTCTTGTTCTTTTCAATCTGATCTAGTTCTTCTTTCATAGCATTAGTCCAACTTTCATCTTTACAAGCTTCATTAGTAGTCTTAGGTTCAATTTGAGAAATCAAACATAAATGTTCTTGTGCCTTATTTCGAGTAAGAACTCCTCTTTTGATGCTCCCAATAATCTGTTCAAAAGGATGATTCTTTAACAAACTCTTGCTAGGTGTCACTGTCTCATATCTCTCTTTAGATGTAGGTTCTTCAATAACTTCACTATGGCTTTCATTCAACAAATCACTGTCAGTTTCATAAAATAATTCAGTAGTTCCAATATTAGGCTTAGGATGAGTTTCTTCATCAAATTCATAATCAAGCATTCTTTCTTGAATTTTAAACTTTTCATCAACTTTAACATTTGCGCTCTCAACAATAGTCTTAGTTCTTTTATTGAAACATCTATATGCTTTGCTTTTCAAAGAATATCCAAGAAATATACCTTCATCACTTCTAGGATCAAACTTTCCTATATCATCATCTCTCTTTATATAGCATTTGCTTCCAAAAATTCTAAAATACTTAACTGAGGGTGCATGTCCAAACCATAATTCATAAGGTGTCTTGTCTGTGTCTGCTCTGATTTGTACTTTGTTCATTGTATATATTGTTGTATTAACTGCTTCTCTCCAGAATATCTTTACCAAATTATTTTCAAACAACATAGCTCTTGTTGCTTTAGTCACTGATCTGTTCCTTCTTTCTGCAATGCCATTTTGTTCAGATGTTCTAGGGGCTGAATATTCTCTTTTAATGCCATTTTCTTCACAAAATTTGTTAAACTCTCTAGAAGTAAATTCTCCACCTCTATTAGATCTTAAACATTTAATCTTTATTCCAGATTCATTCTCAACTTTATTCTTAACAATCTTAAACTTATCAAATGCTTCAGATTTTTCTTTAAAAAATGCAATCCACATCATTCTTGTAAAATCATCAACAAGAATCATAAAATACCTTTCTCCATAGAATCCTCTAGTCTTGGTAGGACCGCTCAAATATGTATGAACAATCTCCAACTTCTCTATAGATGTAAACTTCTTACTAGGAAAAGAACTTCTCTTCTGTTTAGCCATTACACATTCTTTGCAAATCATGTTAGTAGGCTTCATAATTCTAGGTAAATCTCTTACTGCAAGTGTAGTACTTACTTTCACAATGTTATCAAAGTTTATATGACAAAACCTTCTATGCCATAACCAACTGTCATCAATTTTAGTAATCAAACATGTCATCTCAGTAGGATTCAATTGAAATACATTACCTCTGGTTCTAGATCCAGTTCCAATCAAATTTCCATCTTTATCCTTTATCACACAAGTTTTCTCAGTAAACCAAACTTAATATCCCTTATCAACTAACTGTCCAACACTCAAAAGATTATGTTTCAATCCATCCACAAAATAAACATCATCAGTATTAGTCTTTCCATCGAGAGTAATAGATCTTATACCTTTAATCAAACAAGGTGCATTGTTTCCAACTCTAACTACTCCACCATCATATTCATTCAACTTTATGAACTTTTTCATGTCTCCAGTCATATGATGTGAACAACCACTTTCTATAATCCAATTAGCTTTCTTTTCAACTTGAGAAACTAAGGCTTTTTCTTCCTTAACATCAGATTCGAGATTTTCTTCTTTAATTGCTACAAATCCTATGTCGTCATTATTCTCAGTATCACTTTCACTTAAAGTTCTTTCTATACTAGCTTCAAGATCTTCATCATTAGCATAATAACATTCCTTAGATCTTCTAAGTTTGAAATTGCTTATGTACTTTTTAACTCTCTTAGGACATTTAGATGCAAAATCACCATATTCTTGACAAGTCCAACATTTAAAAAATGTCTTACCGTCTGGTTCTCTTTTCACAAGCAAGGCAATACCTTCTTCAATCTTCTTGTCTTCTTCATTTCTAGATCTGTTGCTGCCAGCATAATCTCCGCTCACACTGATGCTTCTTGATAAAGTAGAGTGAACACTAAGAGCACTGAATGCTATCTTTATTCTAGGTAAGTCTCCTGATAATCTCAGGTTCATTTATGCTGCTTCCAATCTTTCAAGAAGAGTCTCTCTTGTAAAGTTTGTTGTACAAGGTATCACTTATTCAATCATCTGTGTTTGTCTACTTACATACAGGAGTCAATGTCCTCAATATTTTTCATATCACTTCATTTTCTATCTTTGTTCCTCCACAAGATTTTATACCTGAAATGATCTCTGACATTCTACCAATATAACTTCTAACAGATTCATCTTCCAACATTTTTATATCTTCAAATGCACATATCCAATTATGTAATCTAACTCTTTTCACATGTTCATCACATTCAAAAGTAGAGTGTAAAGCATTCCAAATTTCATGAGATTTTTTCAAATATTTTACCTGACTGTACTCATTCTCCAGTAGTGCTGTCAAAAGTGCTTCTCTTGCAAGTATGTTACACATGAATAGATCTCTCTCTTCCGCAGTACATGTTTCAAGATTGTCCTCTTCAATGATAGTCTTATTATTCTTTGTAATCAACCAATAACCTGGTCCTAAACATAATAGGTGTGTCTTCATCTTTTCTTTCCAGCTGTCAAAATTTACTCCATCAAACTTAGGGATTTCTTTCCTAAAATTCACCATGGATCTCCTTAAGCTATTAAAATTATCTTTCAAGGACCTGCCGCTCTGATACCAATTGTTAGAAAGTAAAGTCCACCAAGATAACTGAGAGGGGGGGGGGTGAATCAATTATCAAATAATTATAACTTTTATCATCTTCAACAGCATTAAACCATATAAGCAATATAATTACCAACCATAGAAAGATATTCATACACAATAACACAATGACACAAGATATGTTGACTAGGGAACCTCTTGATCAAAGAGTAAACCCCAGTGGGAATGATGCCCACAAAAGATGCACTAATATGAATATTCCTTGTGAGAGGATGGACTCTATTAGGATTTTTATGAAATACATTCAATACATATGAATCCCTATTAGGAGATTTTGAATCCCTATTAAAAGATTCTAACCCGGTTAAGAGCTATAGAAGACAGAAGGACCCACTGCCCAAACAGCTTCAGGGTAAGATCATTGAACACACTGTCCAAATAATCTTTGCATTACTCAACAGAATAATATGTTACCTCTTCTCTGACTGTGCCAAACCGCACTCACTGTTACATCATATCTCAATTTCAAATCTCTGTACTTCGCATGTCTTCCTTCACATATCAGCTTTCATACTTAGCTCTTTTCTTCACTATGCATACCGCATCACACATCATCACTAAAAATTTATTACAATTCCATATCAACAAGGAAATACATTCCTTCCTTTACACCACACTCAAATAATTACAAATGATTCGGCATACAATTACAAAATAAAAGTTTCCACACGCTACACCAAAATTACATAAAACTGTCAGCTTTCAAATACAATAAATCTTCACTCGTGTGACCTCGAAGTCTGCATTGTCATCCACATCACTATCAATGTGTCTTCAACTTCCCTTTAAGTACACAAAACCAGATTCCATCCCGATTAGGAGATATCATCCGATTACCACAAACCGCTACTCAGGAACACTGCTTCCACCAAAATGATCATAACTTCCATGAATCAATGAATTATTGTCTGCACTCTTAACCATAGACATATGACATATCAAAGAGTATATCCTCAACATCGCATAGCTCCAACTACAATAACCCACGTGCGCTAATCCAAATTATGTCTGCTTCTTTGCAAGTCTTCGATAAATCATTATGTTGACATCAATGACAATCATAGTCATGAATGCAACAACAACTGCTACAGAATGGCTGCCAAACACATTAGCATTCATTCCTAACAAATTTGGCTCTTATTACAAACAAATATTAAATGCAACAACAATCAGCTCATAAATATCCTTACAAACATTTAATTCTGCATGTCGGCCTCAAGACTTACATAGGAGAATACAACAAAAGCTACCAACAATAAATGCACTAAGTCAGCCAAGAAAATCTCCAAGAACTCCAATCGGTAAACTAGAACTATCGAGCACCAGTGAAACAACCAACCATGCCAAGCAACACCGAGCAACACAGGCATCGCCGAGTACTAGTTCCACCGAGTGTAAGAGGTTTCATCGAGTTCCTTCAGTGATCGAGCTTCCTTCAATAACTGAGACCGTCGGTTAAAGTGGCAACCGAGTAACACAAAACCAAAACAACACACCTCCATGCAGATTCACCGAGTACCCTAGAAGGCCCCTGCATTAGACACCCCATGTTCAAAAATATTTTCTCATAACCTGGAAGAACATCTTCTGGTATTCAGCTCATAAACCCCGAACTGGTTCTTCACATACAAGTCCTCCAACTCTTCACCTTGCATACTCTACCACTTTTGTTTCCTCTGTCTTTTCAAGTCTTTCCTTGATGATACACAAGCTTTTTCTCCATACTGATCATCATTCCTCTTAGGTACCAACAACTCAACTCAGCTACCAATACTCAGACTCCTCCTACCAAGTGTTATATCCAGCAAAGGCATCAGGGAAAGCTTCATGTCATTCTTCTCAATAGTAAACACATTCTTGACACAATCATACATAGCTTTGCAATCATATTGCCAAGGTCTACCAAGCAATATATGACAACTATTCATCTCCACAATATCACACAACACTAGATCCTTATACTGGCCAATCTGAAAATCAACAAAGCAGTTCTCCCTCACTTCTAGAGCATGAACATCATGTAACTAGCCAATCCTATAGGGATGAGGATGTTTCATTCTATTCAAACCAAGTTTCTAAACCATATCCTCAACAACAAGTTTATCAGTACTATGACTATCAACAATTTCATCACAAAGTCTACCTCTAGACTTGCACCAAGTCCTGAACAAGTTACTCCTCTGACAAGGTGTATAGTGGTGGATAAAGATGTTGGAGATCTATCTTTACCCTTACTACAAAGTATATTTTTGTGTCTTTGTAAGGGGAATATAGGACCTATCCCTAATTCAAATTCCCAAAATAGAGATCCAAATTGATTAATCACAAGGAAGTGATCAATGCACAAATGAATCAAACAATGGAGAATATGAAGAAAGGAGGAAATCCTATAATTCGTTATAGAAACTATACACTTGAAAACCTTAAATGAATAGAAGGTAAATACTAACCTCAAAATAGGGAAAATCTAGAAAAGACTATTTTTTGATGTCTGTGCACAGTTTTGGGGAATTCTATAACTTGCTCCGGACTGGAAATGTCGAGACAGAGAAAACCCAAAAAACTTGTATCTTTCAGAGGTCAAGTCAACTTTGACCCAGATAGTGGGGCACAATCTTACCCTAGGGCACAATCTTACCCCTCACTAAAGGTCGTCCCTGACCTAAAATAGCTCTGGCAGAAATTCTATTCACGGATCTTGGAAGTTCACCGAAAAGGGTATCCAGATCTGAACTTCAATTTGATATCTTGTACCTACAAGAAAAATGGTTTTTGTTGTTTGGATGGGGGGTTTGCCTTGGTCAAACCCCAGTTTGGAATCAACCTTGAAATGTAATTGAAATTGTAATATGTATAAACAAATTAAATGGAACTATTCACCTTGCTTATGTTGAAATCCTTGTGGAGGATTCGAATCCTTGAATCCACAAGTATGGATGCTCCAAATGAATGTAGAAATATATGTAGGATGTCTCAAATCAATGGCATTAGATCTTCAACACCAATCTTGAATGGATCTTAGCATAGGAAGAGGCTTGGATGAATGTGGATGGAGAAATCTTCAACAAGAGGGCTCCATAGAGATTGAATCCTTCAATGGCTAACAATGGATCTCCTCGATGAATTGGATCTTGAATGCTTGAATGCTTGAAGATGAATGAATGCTTTCTTTCTTTCCTTCTCCTTGCTTTCTTGATCATGAAAACTGGATGCAATTGCTTGATTGTGGATGTGAAAATGAAAGAGGAAGGCGTCCTTTTATAGTGATCTAGGGCACAAACTTCTAGAGAAGGCCGACATTGGAGAATTAAATCCAAATTAACCTTAACCCCTAGAAATGGACCTAGATTAAATGCAATTTAAGATTTTACCATTCTGAAACCCGAAACAGTCGACCTAGAGGCGGGAAAATAAAACTTTTCGAAGCCTGACATCCTGAAACTCCTGAAATTTGAAATTTGGACCTAGGGTCAGGGTCGAGGTCGACTCTGACCTAGGTCAGGGTTGAGGTCGACCTTGACCCATCAGGTCATCCTTGACCCAAAAAGTCAAAATCTTCAGATTCTCAGAGAAAGTTGTTAGAAAGAGGCTGAAAATAGGGAGAGAGAAGCAGAACAGGGGGGAAACAACCAAATCCATGCAAAGACCCAATCAAGGTGCTTGACATGACCCGAGACCACTTACTCAGAGGGCTAAATGCTCTTATCATGGAAGTGCTTCCATTTTAGCAAGTTCTCATATTCAGGTTCATTTTGAATGTTCTCATTCACCACAGAGTTCTTTGGTCACCAAAATTCTTCTGTGTACACTCAAAAGAACGGTGCCCTTCTTCACCATAGTTATAACAAGTACCCTTAAAGATAACCCTGCATGTCTTCTTTTTCAATTCCACAGGTTTCAGTTCATGTTCAACAGTCAGTTTATCCTTCACCGAGTGATCAATGTTTTCCTTCCCTCGGGGATTACTATATTGTCTCCTTTTCAACTTATCTTCTGCCTTCAAAGCATACTGATGAGCTTCTTCAATTGAATCAATATTCAGCATACCAAGCTCCTCCTAGATATTAAATCTCAAACCATTCACATACCAAGCTACTTTTTCTTTACCAAGTTCTCTGTGGCTAGACTGAATAGTCAGCTTATAAAACTCATCGATATAGTCTTCCACAGTTAACTCTTTTTTCTTCAGATTCTACAACTGCTTAAACAAGTCAAGATCATAGTCGATACGTATGAACTTAGCTTTCGATTTAGTCACCATCAACCTCCACCGATTGATCTTCATTTCACCTTCATCTTCTCTTTCTCTTTGTAATTCCTTCCACCAAAGAGCAAATTGTCCTTTCAACTTAGTCTGTGCCAATCTTACTCGAAGAAGATCTTCAATTTCTTCAAGCTCAAAGAAGTCTTCTAATTCACCAATCCAATCAATCAAGTCCTCAAGTCTCAAAGTATCAGATAAAATAGAAACTTCCATTCGGTAACTTGTACTTAACCGAGCTCCAGATCTATGTAACCGACCAGTTTTGTCTTCACCAGATCTATCTCTCTAGTCATCACCACTAGATCCAACAGCTTCAAAGTCTTCAGCAACTTCCTCATAACCATCATCAGTGTCAAGATTCCTCGGCATACCAGCAATAGCTCTCATGACCTCAGTGATCATGTCATTCTTCATCAATTCCATCTCAGATCTAAAATCAACTTTAACTTTCTCTGTAATCTTTGATTCCAGCACATCACAAAGATCAACAATTTCTCTAGGATCCAATCTTCTCGGAGGCATCCTTCAAGATTTTTGAAAACCCAAAGCAATAAATCACCAACCAAGGTCTGGGTGCATTTAACCTCAACTGGGGATCAGTTTACACACTCAAGATCTTCAAGCTCTGATGCCACCTGACGCAGGATAGGTAA